>CM032797.1:6518117-6899557 GCA_019155185.1 Beaufortia kweichowensis | reverse complement strand
TACAGCACTGATCAGTGTGACAGTAAATCTCTAGTAGTTTATCATGTTGAGAGCAGATCATCTGCTGAAGTCGTCCAGTAGCATCTATCAGTTTGTGTCTCTTTCCAGAATGAAGTTCTTCATGACGTTCAAAATGAGTTTGACAGTAAGAGTTCAGACACACCAGACAGGACTTGACAGCTTTGTGTTTTCTCTCAGTACAGACGTCACACTCCACATCTCCAGGTTCAGCATAACAGTGATCAGGACGAGCAGCTTGTAGTTTAGTCTTCTTCAGTTTCTCCATCACTTCCAGTCCAGCATGATGTTTTACTCTAAAACAGGTCTTGGAGTGAAGGTCTGTCTGCACTGAGGACAGCTGTAGATTCTCTTCTGATCATCCTGATCCCAGCAGTCTGTAATACAGCTCATACAGTAACTGTGTCCACAGTTAATAGCCACTGGATCCTTCAGTAGATTCAGACAGATTGAACAGATGAACTGGTCCTGTACCACTGAAATACTGGCTTCTGCCATTGTATTTAACACAGACACAGCAGCTCAACAACAGTGAAGTATAGTATCCTAAAGAATAGAAGCGACAGAACAGAAAGAAACTGACTAACACCCGACTAAGCAGGAAGTAGAGATCAGTTTCTGCTTTCAGTGAACTGAAGGTAGGCGTGGCTAGCTGAGAATTATTAAACAGAATGAGACTAAGTAAAAGGTACATTTTGAGCAGTATTCATTTTTTTGTACTGTTTATTTGCATGCAGCTGAGATGCAGATGTTTTGGCAGTATAAATGTACACTACTAATATTTGTCATGCCAAAGCATGTTGATTAATATATTAAAACCCTAAGGGAGATGTAAGGAGATGCTGATTTATATCTCAAACGTATCTTAAGCATTTTATTCAAAGTGTGTTAGTGCAGATTTGACATTTATTCATTTACGCAGCATGTTTGGTTAATTTCCTACTTATTGTACATCATCACAAACAATTATTTATCTGTGCGTTAATTTATTTGACATTTCATTTATTTCTATATTTATTTATATTTACATTTATTTATTTTTATTTTTATTTATTAGTAAAAAATAAATGATTAATGTTCTTTTAAATTTCATATATGTGTTAGATAATAAAATACAGACTTTTTACTCTGGCAGTTTAAGGACAAGCACAGACTGCAATGATGCGGAGAGTCTCTGTTCATCTCTCAGACTTTTTAACACAGATGAAAAGCTTGTGTAAGGATTTCTTCCCAATCGTAATGGTAATTCCTATTTCACCTGGACGTGTACATGTAATGCTGCACAACCTTTTCATTTATTCAGTGCAGCAATAACAAGCATGTATCTCTTTGTTGACTTTTTGACCTACAGGTTGAATGTGGTGAAGTGGTGTTCAAGTCCACAGAATGAACCATCACTGTCAGAAATCCTTCTACAATTTCCACGTTCAGAGATGTCTAGAATAGATCTGAAGAACTTCTTACAAGCCTTCCATGATATAAACTGCTTAACCGAACAGTATGTTTCCAAACTACGTACCATTCATTTTTACAATGTATGTATCTAGATGACAATTAAAATGTATACTGTAACTGTTGTTTATTTACTGTATTTCTCTGTGTCTCCAGAAGTGCAGGTTTTGATCAGCAGGTGGATGTTCTGCTGTCTCATCTCTCCTCTGTGTCAGGGTTAACTGCACTAAATCTTTCTGTTCCTCTGCTGACTGAGAAATGGGCCTCCAGAATCCTCTTCCTCATGCAGTCCTGCAGCAGTCTGGCCGGGCTCAGGTAAGAATTATGTGCATGTGTTTACACAAGTGGAACTGTTCAATTTAATATTTCATAGTTCACTTCTAATCTAATAATGACTTATATTGATGGAAAGTCTAAGACTCCAGAATAAATATTTGACCAGTTTTCATAACGACATAAACTTTGCAACATAAACTAAATCAAATGTTTTTTTAAAAATACCTTAAATTTAAAAAGATTAAAACTATGAAAAACTATGTGAGTAACATTTATTTATTTTTCTGTTGTTACAAAATAACTTGATGGTTTGTTACATTTGTTTTTATGAATATGTGACCCTGTCTGTGAAAACCCAGCTAAACTCATTTTCTTGTGATTAAGAACAAAATGTTAAGAACATTTTGTGAAAATATAACTTGATGTATTTAATATTGACCAAGTAAGATTACAGTATGTAAAAGATTGAAATCATAGTAAAATGAATAGGTAAAATCAAACTTTAATGCTCGTTTTCTCAGAATTCGATATTTAGACTTTAGGCTGGTTTTCACAGACAGGGTCACACATGTGCACTTCTGTTATAGTTTCAATGCTGGCTTGTTGAGCTGTAATGGTGAACAGTGGCTTCCTGGTCTTTTAATGGAGGAGGGAATCAGAATACTGAAGGAATCTCCTAAACATCCCCAGTGTACTCTAAACATTAAAGGGTTTGTACATATTTATACATCTTTCAGATGTTCCCTTTAATATGATGAACCTAGTGTTATCCAGTACAGAAGTGATGATGTGTGCTGTGTTTCTGTGAAGGTTTAGATGCAGTAAATCCACAGACGGCTGCACTCGTCAGACTCAGCAGATCCGAGATCTCGACTGCAACCAGAGAGTGACCATTAACATCAGTGGGGAGAATTATACAGAAGAAAGTGAGTACTAATTAGAAGTAAAGCACATTGAAGGAAGAGTAGACAAGTATCTTCAGTAACTTTGAAAAAATAAAAATAGAAAAGTTATTTAAGAGTATTTGATTTGTGTGGTCTTTCTGAACTGTTGTACAATGTAAAATGGTATAATTAAAGTATCAGCAAAAACAATGTCTTTTACAATAAAATATAGTCAGTATTTTAGGCAGTGTTTTACATTTTCTCCCCAGATTAAACTTCCCATCTTCCCTGATGAAAACTGGAGCCAGACAATTTCTATCACGGTTTGGGCAGAGAAACGATAAGGCGAAGTTAATCTTAGTACAGCTCATTGGTTTAATGAAACAAAATAATTAAGATAATGCAACTTTACATGGAAACTTAAACACAAAGGTAAACAAACCAGCTTTACATCCAACATGCAAAAGAAATGAAAATCATGGCTGTTCACATGTGAATGAGGTAAACTAGAAGCAGACATGAGATGATTTGAAAATTATATAAACAAATAATAAACAGGAAAACAATGTGGAACACAGAAACCAAGAAGCAGATAAAATTTAGCTATATAGTGCAAACAGGAAATATGGAAAAGGCACTTACCCATCCTGCATCCTACTACTTAACCATCCTCACTTCCTGTTTACAGCTTTCTTCAAGTAATCGTGACTATTATTTAATAAATGTGTAGCAATTTAAGAGAATGTTTGCTCAATTATGAATGTGTTGTCTACTTGAAATAAAACTTGAATGAAGTAAAGGAAATTAATGTTTTACATAAAACAACACAACATCGCTTTCAGTTGTTTCATTTACATTAAGCAAGTAAATGCCTTTTACATAAATAGCATTATAATTATTATTTGTACCAGTGGTCTCTATTGATGTTGTTTATACATTTATAGTTTTCCCATTGGAAACATTAATTCATTTGATGAATTGAACATTTTAACCCTATATTATTTTACTAACCAGAGTTCAGCTACTGTATTGATTAGAAAATGACAAACGCCACAACAACCCAGTCTTACTGATTTATCATGAACCTCAAAAATTTAAATTGTTCATATTGCATAGTCTTACTTCTGAACATTCAAAATCACAATCCAATCTAAATCCAGGATAGAGAGGTTGAGTGAATGAGGTTTGGACTCTGTGGATGAGGGTCATTGTGTCAGAGACGTTGTAGAAGGACAGAGTTCCTGCACTGTGATCCACATACACTCCTATTCTACAAAATCTGGACACTACAGGGAGATTAGTGTGAATGTTATTGTGCCAGAATGAGCAACTGGAGTCAGAGCAGCGCAAACTCCAGGACTGATCATTACATCCAAACAAACACTCATGACCCCGTCCCTTCCTGCTGATGCTCTTATATGACACAGATATTAACACCTGATGACTCCACTCAACCTCCCAGTAACAGCGTCCACACACACTCTCTCTACACAACACCTGACGATAACCATTAAATCTGTCTGGATGATCAGGATACGGCTGGTCTCTGTCAGTGTATGTAATCACTGTGTTTCCTTCAGACAGACTGAGACGTTTATATGCTGTGTTTGGATCCAGAGTGAACTGACAATAATCTAAGAAATCAATCAAATAATGTTTATGTCAATTAGGATATTTGAATTTTAAATATTAAAACTTTACTTTGGGACAGTCATTGTGTTGAACAATTATAAGGTTATAATTCTCCAATAAGTTTGTCTGAAATATTATGATCAGATTTTGAGTTTTCAAATCAAATAATGTAATTTATTTAAGTGTTGAGAATTTGTGTTTATAGAAACATTTAACAGTTTGTGTGTAAAAGAAAATCTTGATTTATGAACTGCTGTTTGATCTCATAGTTATGATTTACTGTAACAGTTATTTATTTTCTGTTTATTCTGCACATTCAATGATTGATGAATATCATTATAGAGGAGGTTTAAAATAACTTAAATGTCTTAATATGATCTCTTTAGTATATGTGTGTGTGTTTGTTTGTTGAGACTTACATTTTAGCATCTGCTTCCTGGTCTCGGGTTCAGGAGTATCTGTATCAGAAATAATATACATTCAAGTTTAAAGAGTAACATACCCTGTATTTCAACGAAATATAATATTGTTATTATATGATGTGTGACTTACTTCTAAAAGAGAAATAGATGTTTTACCTTTGTCATATAACTTTTCTATCTCTTCTTTGCAGAAATGCTTAAGTTTTTCTCTCAGATGAGAGACACATTTTCCTACATCTTCAAAAGAGACGAGAGAACTGACAGTGATGTTGAGTGAGTCTGTAGATCCAGGAGGAACAGAGAGAGACTGAAAACTCTAAACACACACAAAGACAAACAACAGAAACATTTCATATTAAATACAATCTTTTCAAAACAAGCTCTTCTCCTCATAAAGACCACTGTCCTGTTTTTCAGCTCTCTGTTACCTGGAGGAAATGGATGTGATCATCTGTGTGTGAAAGCTGCTCCAGCTCAGCGTCTCTCCTCTTCAGATCATCAATCTCCTGCTCCAGTCAAGCTTCAAGACTCCTTCAGCTCGACTCACTTCAGTCTTTTCCTGATCTCTGATCAGCTGTGTCACCTCAGAGCGTCTTCTCTCAATGGAGCGGATCAGTTCAGTAAAGATCCTCTCACTGTCCTCCACTGCTGTCTGTGCAGAGCGCTGTTAGGACACACAGAGAGACGAGCATTACAATTAGTCCATTCACTCGGCTCTTACTGGTACCTCACACAGTCTGTTACCCACAGTGGACTTCAGTGGGACTGGAAAGTGATCCAGCACTGGACTCCTCACTGACTGATTGGAGGAGAGTCCTAACTGAGTGTCAAACAGCTCTTCCAGCAGTCAGCAGTTGTTCTTCTCATCAAAACTCACCTTATGAGTCTCCACAGTCTCTCTCAGCTCCTGAACATCCTTCTGTCTCTCCTGGATTCTCTGCTGGTATGTTTTCTGTCTTTTCTTCAGTTCTTTCTGTTGGAAATAATGATAAATCAGATAAACTCTAAGAGTGAATTTGAAAATCAAAGAAATATATGTTATATAAAAACTTATATATAATTTATAACAATAGTTATCCTTATTGTGTGTCTACAATTGATCATAAAGTAATATTTATTTACTGTTTAACTCAAACTAATCATATTATCATACCACTTGTTTTCATCTCTTACCTGTTTCTCAGTTCTCTCTGCTGCAGCTGATACAGTCTTATGATTATTGTGTTCATCCACCATACACAGATAACATATACAGCACTGATCAGTGTGACAGTAAATCTCTAGTAGTTTATCATGTTGAGAGCAGATCATCTGCTGAAGTCGTCCAGTAGCATCTATCAGTTTGTGTCTCTTTCCTTTAAATAAATTCTCATGTTGATCAAAATGAGTTTGACAGTAAGAGTTCAGACACACCAGACAGGACTTGACAGCTTTGTGTTTTCTCTCAGTACAGACGTCACACTCCACATCTCCAGGTTCAGCATAACAGTGATCAGGACGAGCAGCTTGTAGTTTAGTCTTCTTCAGTTTCTCCACCACTTCAGTCAGCATGATGTTTTTACCTAAAACAGGTCTTGGAGTGAAGGTCTGTCTGCACTGAGGACAGATTCTCTTCTGATCATCCTGATCCCAGCAGTCTGTAATACAGCTCATACAGTAACTGTGTCCACAGGGAATCGTCACTGGATCCTTCAGTAGATCCAGACAGATTGAACAGATGAACTGGTCCTGAACCACTGAAATACTGGCTTCTGCCATTGTATTTAACACAGACACAGCAGTTCAACAACAGTGAAGTATAGTATCCTAAAGAATAGAAGCGACAGAACAGAAAGAAACTGACTAACACTCCGACTAAGTAGGAAGTAGAGATCAGTTTAGTTTTCAGTGAACTGAAGGTAGGCGTGGCTAGCTGAGAATTATTAAACAGAATGAGATTAAGTAAAAGGTACATTTTGAGCAGTATTCATTTTTTTGTACTGTTTAAATACTGGAAAAATACCAAATAATCTGTCTCTTGAAATCTGAATTCATAACAGCTGGTGAATTTTGATACTATCTGTTGAAACTACTGTATCTACTAATATACAGTAAATGGTCAAATGAAAGCTTTAATTTGTTCATTAATTAGCAAAGGTTAAATACAGTAGTTAGCATGAGCTAACTATGAACAATTATTTTGCAGCATTTATTAATTTTATTTAATGAAAAGTTTAGCATTTACTAATATATATTTAAAATCAACAGTTGTATCTTGTAACATTAGTTAATGCACAATGAACTAGCGTGAACAATTGAATTTGTAGTCTGACATTAAACAGACTAATAATGCTGTAAAATATATTACTCATTATTCATGATAGCTAATGTATTAAATAATATCAATGAAAAAAACATTATTTTAGAGTGTTACCTTTTAAACTTAATTGGACAAGGTCCAATTTTATATAAACTTCTATGTATCTATAAGAATAAATGCAGTGTTTTAATGAATGTGTGATTGTTTGTTTTAGCCACTTACATTGTAAGACACATGCCTGATTTTTGCTTCAGAGGTGGGAATTATCTCAGTATATGTTACTATGAAAACCAAAAGAAATCTTAAGTGAAATATAATACAGTAAATTCTCACACCCTGATTAACCAGGAAATAAAGGTACATTTTGAACTGAATGTGGGTGAACTTCTCTTTTAGTAGCCTGTACATGTAGCACTGGTTGGTTGTAGTTGTTGTTGTTATGCCAAAATCTTTATTGTGGTGACACAATTAAATAAATGACACAATTAAATAATGTGCATGAGCTTTTATAAAAAAATACTGATAAATGGTGATGTGTGGTTATTCGATTATTAATATTTCAATAGTTGCATAAGAAAGAAAGTAATTTCCATATGTGAATAATTTGTCTCAGTTTTAATAGAGCTGTATAAGAGCTATAAAAGTCTAATCCTCTTTTATTCTTAGCAGTTATCTTTCAGTGTTCACCGCTTTGGTCACAAATGTACATTGCTTCCAACTCATACACATTTCCAGTTTGTTAATTTTAGGAGGGGATCAGGCAGTTTAAAACAAATGTTTTTTTTCAGTAGATGTAAAGCTCTGAGCTGTGTGCCATGCAAAGTTTAAAAATGCTGAATTTCAGGTTAGATGTAAGAATGCTATAATTCTGGTCAGACTAGAGACTTGTTTGTCTCAGTCCGTGTTTGATTTTACTGAGAAACAGTTTTGTAACTACCAAAATATTGTAATCTTTTTAGAAAAAAAATGTTATTTTCTGATTGTAGCGTTTTCTTCTTATATGAAAAAGAAATGAATACGTCAAACGTGGGATTCTCTTAAAGAACTTGTATCAAAACAGGATGGGTTATTAACATATTAAAACATGTAATATGCAAGTATGAATTTTTTGTATTGTATATGTTTTCATTGTTCTTACAGAATGTGCCGGTAAAAAGGACATTCCTAAAGTTTATATGGATCCAAGTGTCAGTATTGTGGCTCAGAATGAAAGTCATATTAAAGCACCTGTATTCGCTTCTACTACAATACAAGGCGATGTAAACATAATATATAATGCGTCTGGAAAGATCGTCACTGGATCCTTCAGTAGATTCAGACAGACTGAACAGATGAACTGATCCTGAACCACTAGATAATACCGTTCGATAATAAAATACAGACTTTTTACTCTGGCAGTTTAAGGACAAGCACAGACTGCAATGATGCGGAGAGTCTCTGTTCATCTCTCAGACTCTTTAACACAGATGAAAAGCTTGTGAAAGGATTTCTTCCGAATCCTAATTAATTCCTATTTCACCTACGTAATATGTAATGCTGCACAACCTTTTCATTTATTCAGTGCAGCAATAACAAGCATGTATCTCTTGTTGACTTTTGACCTACAGGTTGAATGTGGTGAGGTGGTGTTCAAGCCCACAGAATGAACCATCACTGTCAGAAGTCATTCTACAATTTCCACGTTCAGAGATGTCTAGAATAGATCTGAAGAACTTCTTACAAGCCTTCCATGATATAAACTGCTTAACCAAACAGTATGTTTCCAAGCTACGTACCATTCATTTTTACAATGTATGTATCTAGATGACAATTAAAATGTATACTGTAACTGTTGTTTATTTACTGTATTTCTCTGTGTCTCCAGAAGTGCAGGTTTTGATCAGCAGGTGGATGTTCTGCTGTCTCATCTCTCCTCTGTGTCAGGGTTAACTGCACTAAATCTTTCTGTTCCTCTGCTGACTGAGAAATGGGCCTCCAGAATCCTCTTCCTCATGCAGTCCTGCAGCAGTCTGGCCGGGCTCAGGTAAGAATTATGTGCATGTGTTTACACAAGTGGAACTGTTCAATTTAATATTTCATAGTTCACTTCTAATCTAATACTGACTTATATTGATGGAAAGTCTAAGACTCCAGAATAAATATTTGACCAGTTTTCATAACAACATAAACTTTGCAACATAACAACTAAAATTAAAAACCATAAACTAAATAAAATGTTTTTTAAAAAATGCCTTAAATTTAAAAAGATTAAAACTATGAAAAACTATGTGAGTAACATTTATTTATTTTTCCGTTGTTACAAAATAACTTTGTTTTTATGAATATGTGACCCTGTCTGTGAAAACCCAGCTAAAGTCATTTTCTTGTGATTTACTGTTTTCTACATAAAATCATCCTACATAATGTTAAGAACATTTTGTGAAAATATAACTTGATGTATTTAATATTGACCAAGTAAGATTACAGTATGTCAAAGATTGAAATCATAGTAAAATGAATAGGTAAAATCAAACTTTAATGCTCGTTTTCTCAGAATTCGATATTTAGACTTTAGGCTGGTTTTCACAGACAGGGTCACACATGTGCACTTCTGTTATAGTTTCAATGCTGGCTTGTTGAGCTGTAATGGTGAACAGTGGCTTCCTGGTCTTTTAATGGAGGAGGGAATCAGGATACTGAAGGAATCTCCTGAACATCCCCAGTGTACTCTAAACATTAAAGGGTTTGTACATATTTATACATCTTTCAGATGTTCCCTTTAATATGATGAACCTAGTGTTATCCAGTACAGAAGTGATGATGTGTGCTGTGTTTCTGTGAAGGTTTAGATGCAGTAAATCCACAGACGGCTGCACTCGTCAGACTCAGCAGATCCGAGATCTCGACTGCAACCAGAGAGTGACCATTAACATCAGTGGGGAGAATTATACAGAAGAAAGTGAGTACTGATTAGAAGTAAAGCACATTGAAGGAAGAGTAGACAAGTATCTTCAGTAACTTTGAAAAAATAAAAGGAGAAAAGTTGTTTAAGGGTATTTGATTTGTGTGGTCTTTCTGAACTGTTGTACAATGTAAAATGGTATAATTAAAGTATCAGCAAAAACAATGTTTTTTACAATAAAATATAGTCTATTATAGTATATTAGGCAGTGTTTTACATTTTCTCCCCAGATTAAACTTCCCATCTTCCCTGATGAAAACTGGAGCCAGACAATTTCTATCACGGTTTGGGCAGAGAAATGATAAGGCGAAGTTAATCTTAGTACAGCTCATTGGTTTAATGAAACAAAATAATTAAGATAATGCAACTTTACATGGAAACTTAAACACAAAGGTAAACAAACCAGCTTTACATCCAACACGCAAAGAAATGAAAATCATGGCTGTACACATGTGAATGAGGTAAACTAGAAGCAGACATGAGATGATTTGAAAATTATATAAACAAATAATAAACAGGAAAACAATGTGGAACACAGAAACCAAGAAGCAGATAAAATTTAGCTATATAGTGCAAACAGGAAATATGGAAAAGGCACTTACCCATCCTGCATCCTACTACTTAACCATCCTCACTTCCTGTTTACAGCTTTCTTCAAGTAATCGTGACTATTATTTAATAAATGTGTAGCAATTTAAGAGAATGTTTGCTCAATTATGAATGTGTTGTCTACTTGAAATAAAACTTGAATGAAGTAAAGGAAATTAATGTTTTACATAAAACAACACAACATCGCTTTCAGTTGTTTCATTTACATTAAGCAAGTAAATGCCTTTTACATAAATAGCATTATAATTATTATTTGTGCCAGTGGTCTCTATTGATGTTGTTTATACATTTATAGTTTTCCCATTGGAAACATTAATTCATTTGATGAATTGAACATTTTAACCCTATATTATTTTACTAACCAGAGTTCAGCTACTGTATTGATTAGAAAATGACAAATGCCACAACAACCCAGTCTTACTGATTTGAACCTCAAAAATCTAAATGGTTCATATTGCACAGTTTTACTTTTGAAAATAAAAAATAATCCAATCCAAATCCAGGATAGAGAGGTTGAGTGAATGTGGTTTGGACTCTGTGGATGAGGGTCATTATTGTGTCAGAGACGCTGTAGAAGGACAGAGTTCCTGCACTGTGATCCACATACACTCCTATTCTACAAGATCTGGACACTACAGGAAGTTTAGTCTCAATGTTATTGTGAGAGAATGAGCAACTGGAGTCAGTGCAGTACAAACACCAGGACTGATCATTACATCCAAACAAACACTCATAACCCCGTCCCTTCCTGCTGATGCTCTTATATGACACAGATATATCCACCTGACCACTCCACTCAACCTCCCAGTAACAGCGTCCACACACACTCTCTCTACACAACACCTGATAATAACAATCAAATCTGTCTGGATGATCAGGAAACTGGTCTGTGTAAGTGTTAGAAATCACTCTGTTCCCTTCAGACAGACTGAGATGTTTATTTGCTGTGTTTGGATCCAGAGTGACCTGATGATAATCTAAGAAATCAATCAAATAATGTTTATGTCAATTAGGATATTTAAATTTTAAATATTAAAACTTTACTTTGGGACAGTCATTGTGTTGAACAATTATGAGGTTATAATTCTCCAATAAGTTTGTCTAAAATATTATGATCAGATTTTGAGTTTTCAAATCAAATAATGTAATTTATTTAAGTGTTGAGAATATGTGTTTATAGAAACATTTAACGGTTTGTGTGTAAAATAAATTCTTGATTTATGAACTGCTGTTTGATCTCATAGTTATGATTTACTGTAACATAGTTATTTATTTTCTGTTTATTGTGCACATTCAGTGATTGATGAATATCATTATAGAGGAGGTTTAAAATAACTTAAATGTCTTAATATGATCTCTTTACTATATGTGTGTGTGTTTGTTTGTTGAGACTTACATTTTAGAAACTGCTTCCTGGTCTCGGGTTCAGGAGTAACTGTATCAGAAATAATATACATTCAAGTTTAAAGAGTAACATACCCTGTATTTCAACGAAATATAATATTGTTATTATATGATGTGTGACTTACTTCTAAAAGAGAAATAGATGTTTTACCTTTGTCATATAACTTTTCTATCTCTTCTTTGCAGAAATGCTCAAGTTTTTCTCTCAGATGAGAGACACATTTTCCAACATCTTCAAAAGAGACGAGAGAACTGACAGTGATGTTGAGTGAGTCTGTAGATCCAGGAGGAACAGAGAGAGACTGAAAACTCTAAACACACACAAAGACAAACAACAGAAACATTTCATATTAAATACAATCTTTTCAAAACAAGCTCTTCTCCTCCTAAAGACCACTGTCCTGGTTTTCAGATGTCTGTTACCTGGAGGAAATGGATGTGATCATCTGTGTGTAAAAGCTGCTCCAGCTCAGCGTCTCTCCTCTTCAGATCATCAATCTCCTGCTCCAGTCGCTTCAAGACTCCTTCAGCTCGACTCACTTCAGTCTTTTCCTGATCTCTGATCAGCCGTGTCACCTCAGAGCGTCTTCTCTCAATGGAGCGGATCAGTTCAGTAAAGATCCTCTCACTGTCCTCCACTGCTGTCTGTGCAGAGCGCTGTTAGGACACACAGAGAGACGAGCATTACAATCAGTCCATTCACTCGGCTCTTACTGGTACCTCACACAGTCTGTTACCCACAGTGGACTTCAGTGGGACTGGAAAGTGATCCAGCACTGGACTCCTCACTGACTGATTGGAGGAGAGTCCTAACTGAGTGTCAAACAGCTCTTCCAGCAGTCAGCAGTTGTTCTTCTCATCAAAACTCACCTTATGAGTCTCCACAGTCTCTCTCAGCTCCTGAACATCCTTCTGTCTCTCCTGGATTCTCTGCTGGTATGTTTTCTGTCTCTCCTTCAGTTCTTTCTGTTGGAAATAATGATAAATCAGATAAACTGTAATCAAAGAAAATCAAAGAAATATATGTTATATAAAAACTTATATATAATTTATAACAATAGTTATCCTTATTGTGTGTCTACAGTTGATCATAAAGTAATATTTATTTACTGTTTAACTCTGAACTAATCATATTATCATACCACTTGTTTTCATCTCTTACCTGTTTCTCAGTTCTCTCTGCTGCAGCTGATACAGTCTTATGATTATTGTGTTCATCCACCATACACAGATAACATATACAGCACTGATCAGTGTGACAGTAAATCTCTAGTAGTTTATCATGTTGAGAGCAGATCATCTGCTGAAGTCGTCCAGTGGCATCTATCAGTTTGTGTCGCTTTCCTTTGAAGAAATTCTCATGTTGATCAAAATGAGTTTGACAGTAAGAGTTCAGACACACCAGACAGGACTTGACAGCTTTGTGTTTTCTCTCAGTACAGACGTCACACTCCACATCTCCAGGTTCAGCATAACAGTGATCAGGACGAGCAGCTTGTAGTTTAGTCTTCTTCAGTTTCTCCATCACTTCAGTCAGCATGATGTTTTTACCTAAAACAGGTCTTGGAGTGAAGGTCTGTCTGCACTGAGGACAGCTGTAGATTCTCTTCTGATCATCCTGATCCCAGCAGTCTGTAATACAGCTCATACAGTAACTGTGTCCACAGGGAATCGTCACTGGATCCTTCAGTAGATCCAGACAGATTGAACAGATGAACTGATCCTGAACCACTGAAATATTGGCTTCTGCCATTGTATTTAACACAGACACAGCAGCTCAACAACAGTGAAGTATAGTATCCTAAAGAATAGAAGCGACAGAACAGAAAGAAACTGACTAACACTCCGACTAAGCAGGAAGTAGAGATCAGTTTCGTTTTCAGTGAACTGAAGGTAGGTGTGGCTAGCTGAGAATTATTAAACAGAATGAGACTAAGGAAAAGGTACATTTTGAGCAGTATTCATTTTTTTGTACTGTTTATTTGCATGCAGCTGAGATGCAGATGTTTTGGCAGTATAAATGTACACTACTAATATTTGTCATGCCAAAGCATGTTGATTACTATATTAAAACCCTAAGGGAGATGTAAGGAGATGCTGATTTATATTTCAAACGTATCTTAAGCATTTTATTCAAAGTGTGTTAGTGCAGATTTGACATTTATTCATTTACGCAGCATGTTTGGTTAATTTCCTACTTATTGTACATCAACACAAACACATACATGAGAACAGAGAGTCTCTTCTCTCTCATAATCAAATTACACTTTCTTTATTTGATGCCCTGCAAGGATAATACATCACATTTACTGTCTCTAATGTATAACACAAAACATAACACACTTCCTCCAGAGCTTCAACTGTATTTAAAATGTAAATTAAATGACAATATGAATATTATTTGTAATCTTTGTTTCTCATTGACTTATTGATAAAGTAAAGTAAATCAGCTAAATCATAAATAGATTATTATTCCACCACTTTCTTAATGTAAGAATTTGTCAGGAAAATAAACAAACCTGCAACTTGACAATATAATCAGTATCATCTCTGTACAGTCTATTACGCTACATCACACAATTTTACTGTTGCTTGTTCATACACTTCAAATCCAGGATAGAGAGTTTTAGTGAATGTGGTTTGGACTCTGTGGATGAGGGTCATTATTGTGTCAGAGACGCTGTGGAAGGACAGCGTTCCTGCACTGTGATTCACATACACTCCTATTCTACAAGATCTGGACACTACAGGGAGATCAATTTCTTTCTTATTGTGCCAGAATGAGTAACTAAAATCAGAGCAGTACAAACTCCAGGACTGATCATTAAATCCAAACACACTTTCATCCCCATCTCCTTTTCTGCTGATGCTCTTATACGACACTGATATATCCATTCCACCAGTCTCACTCCACTCAACCTCCCAGTAACAGCGTCCACACACACTCTCTCTACACAACACCTGAGGATAAACTTTAAATCTGTCTGGATGATCAGGATACGTTTGGAATGTGTGAGTGTTAGTAATCACTCTGTTCTTCTCAGACAGACGGAGGTTGTGGCATGCTGTCTTTGAATCCAGTGTGAGCTGACGGTAATCTAATGGAAAAATACCAAATAATCTGTCTCTTGAAATCTGAATTTATAACAGTTGGTGAATTTTGATACTATCTGTTGAAACTACTGTATATCTACTAATACACAGTAAATGGTCAAATGAAAGCTTTAATTTGTTCATTAATTAGCATAGGTTAAATACAGTAGTTAGCATGAACTAACTATGAACAATTATTTTGCAGCATTTATTAATCTTATTTAATGGAAAGTTTAGCATTTACTAATATATATTTAAAATCAACAGTTGTATCTTGTAACATTAGTTAATGCACAATGAACTAGCGTGAACAATTGAATTTGTAGTCTGACATTAAACAGACTAATAATGCTGTAAAATATATTACTCATTATTCATGATAGCTAATGTATTAAATAATATCATTGAAAAACATTATTTTAGAGTGTTACCTTTTAAACTTAATTGGACCAAAAGGTCAAATTTTATATAAACTTCTATGTATCCATAAGAATAAATGCAGTGTTTTTATGAATGTGTGATTGTTTGTTTTAGCCACTTACATTGTAAGACACATGCCTGATTTTTGGTAGGTATTAGTCTATACACAAATTTACTTTTTAAAAAAGGGAAATATACATGAATTATGGATGTGAGAAGAAAGAAAACGTTTTTGAGAGGCAACATAAATTGCAGGATTTCTGTGAATTTAAATGTTGACATGTGCATGGAATTGCCCTTCATAGACACTGTATGTGTTTGTGTGTGTGTCTTCCGTCTGTGGCCTCACGATGGCGTCAGTACCCCGTCAATACTCCTTCATACTCCGATGACGCTCATACAGTCACCGGTCAAGGCAGGAGCGCGTGGGAGAGGAGCCGCGGGAGTGCGCGTGTAGGGAAAGTAGGCGCGAGCGTGCCGGAGAAGTTCGCTCGCGTCGCGGCGATCAGGAATCAGGAACTTCGACGCACAACTCCTCATACGCGAACGACGAGCCTCACAGTTAACCCACTTCGCAAGCTTTAGTCCACAAACACCTGGAATATCCGTTCAGGTACGTTAATGTTTCAGTAAAGTGTGGAAATATTTCCGATTAGAAGTGTTTTGTCAGATGTATAAAGGTTTTTAGTAGCGTGTTAGCAGATTAGCAGGTAGGAATGAGAGCGAACCTGTTTCCTTAGTTCTGCTCACCTTCCCTCTGCGGAAATGAACTTTTATTTTAATCTTTAACACTGGATTTAATGAACAGAAATACGTGTTTAACTTTTACTACAGAAGGAAAGTTTATAAGAGACGTTTAGTGAGAAGACATGAGAATCTGTCACACAGGTAAACTGACTCACCTGAGGGGGAAAAATCTCCTCAGATTATTAAAACTTTTCCTCGTTCGAGTTATTCTGCTTTTTATTTGACTTTAATTGGAGATTTTAGACCGCTTTTGGATTTTCGGGTGATTGCTGGATTATGTATGACGTAAAAAGTTTGTTACTTGGTATTTGACATTGCTGTGTCATTGCATTAAGTGTGTATCTGTTGTCATACTTAGGGAAATAGAGAGAAATTACTTAAAAATGACACCATGAAAATGAAAAACGACATTATGCCATATATTGAAGGAAATGGTTACTGGCAGCAGAATAATGTCGTATTTTAAATTTTGTCATACAGTTTAACACTTAAATGGCCACCTTCTTGGCACAAAAAACAGTATGACAGCACATTTAAACAGTTTATTTGTTTAATTGTGTTATTGAAGAAGAACAAATGTGACCCTGCCTGTGAAACCAAGCATTTTTTTGTGATTTACTGTTTTCTACCTAAAATCCTCCTACAAAAAAGAACATTCTGTGAAGATACAACCTTAATATCTTTTAATATTGTATGACATGAAATGTCAAAAATTAAAATCACAGTGATATTTACGTCAAAATGAACGTTCAAAATTGTTGTTTTGAAATCAGAAGTGCCTGCTTAAAGAAATGTACACGCTCCAAGATTTTGTAAAGAGTTCATGTTTTATTCCCACAAAACAGTATTTTTAGAGATGCAACATTAAAATATTTCTTTTTATTTATTTATGTTAAATGTAACATGTTTGGGTAAGTGATTGTGTTTGAGATATCAGGTTTCTGTATGTGGGGTGTATCTTCTGTCAGGTGTTTTGCTCTTACAATGTCTGTATTTAAGTTCAATTTGATGGTTTTTGTGTTTGTTTTTAATTTAACAGAAACGTTTTCTTTGTGCTCACTGTCTGTCTTTTATTTATGTCTGCTGTTTTCCCATGCCATGTGTTTGTGTATTGGAGGGTGTTGTATGTTTATTTATGTGTGTTTGCTCATACTCGGGAACAACGAGTAAAGGGAACAACTCTGACTCATCTGATCTCTCATAAAGAATCTTGGAAGTTTGTGCTTTTGTCTGGGTGAATAAAATTTGCTTGTTCGGCTGGTCCGGAAACATAAAAGCTTTTTAATCACTATCTCCTCCCTCTCTTTCAATTAAAAAATACACAATGATATTTTATATTCATAAAGAAAATAGTTATAGTAGAAAAGCTATTTTAAAAATCTTCCTCTTTGTCTTTTACTCAGACATGTTTTCTTCCTGATGTCATTACTCATTATATCAGGCTTGTGTTTGGTAAGCAAATGCAAAGGGTTACAGTGATGTTGAGTCACATTTAATGACAGATAATCTTCTGCTTACGGTGCAATGAAGTGAGTCTGCTTTGTGTTGCTGTCCAGATGCTTCAGACCTTTCACAATCAAATGGCAACTTTGAATTCAGTGTTTTAGTTTGGAAAGTGTAGCTGCTGGAAGAACAGAGTCATATTTAAACCTTAAAGCCAATTTCCATTAACATTATATTGGATTTTTATAACTGGAAAATGTACAGGGTGTAATGGTTAAAATGAGTAGAACATGTTATTTCCAACATGTTGTTGAAGATACAAAAGTTGTACCACATTTAAACGTTTCCTTTCATAAAGAATTGTTAAAAATAAAGCACAATAACATTAGCACATGGCCCTCATGAAGGCTGCCATGTTGAAATTCCATGACCAGATTTTAACCCTGTAAAACTTCCTATTATATCAGACACTTTTAGTTGCTGAATGTTAATTATATGTGTCAAATACACAGACATATACATATGGCTGTGGTATGGCATAAGTAAACTGAAAACTGTTATTTTACAATTTTTGTCTGACCTCATCATCATCATAGGGTGTGTTTTAATAGTATTGCTAAATTCAAAGACATGTTACTGTGAGTGTAGAGGTTTGTGTTCATGTACCCTCAAGCAAATTCCTCTTTGTTTCAAAATTGTGGTTTCTGGATGATGGATTTCTCTGTGGTGCTTTAGAAAGACGTTTATCATCTTTGTGCCCTTTATACATTAATCTGAATAACATTTAAGGACATTAAAGGCCATTGATAATATAGTTTTTAAATGTTACTAAAAGAGATGGAGAAGTGGGGGCTAGATTTGCAGATATGCAGACTAAATGGTTTGCAGATTGTTATGTTTGTTTAAGAATGGCAAGTGAAAAATACTATTACAATAAATATTTCAATAAAATTATCTTCTCTTTTTCTTTTAGCTGATTTCATATCACCTCACCTCACCATGCCCTTCATCACATGTTATTGACCTTTGACTTCTGGCAGCAATGGCGGACCGCTCTGTGGCTCCAGGTCAGACATACATAGAGGTGGAGTACGACTATGACTACAAATCCAAAGATCGTTTGATCACCATTAAACAGGGGGAATCTTACCTGCTGATAAAGAAAACCAATGAGGACTGGTGGCAGGTGCGCAAGGATGAAAACAGTAAGCCCTTTTACGTCCCCGCTCAGTATGTGCGAGAAGTGCGACGGGCTCTCATGCCTCCTCCCAAACCCCTTCAACACGCAGGGGGCCGAGGAGGAACCATTCGGCCTTCTGCCCTGGAGATCCAGCGATCAGATGATAACAAGAAGAGCCCGTGTCCCTCCCCTTCCGCCGGGCACATCGCACTGCTGCCACCTAGAGATGACAGGGGCAGCCCGGGCAGCCCTACAGGGCAGGTCTCGAACACGCATACAAACTCTTCCCAGGGTTCGTTGCCTCGATCGAGAGCAGAGTCTCCGAGTCGCAAAGCGAATGGAGAAAAGGATAAAAACAGAGAGTTAGAGAAGCGGGAACGAGGATCGGAGAAAGGTACGATTCAGGAACAGTTGGCTGGAGAGGGTGGCGACTCTGATAAGAACCGGAATGACTCTGAATCCGGGGAAGAGCTCAGTAGCAGTTCCAACGACAACCTACAGGTAAGACTTACTAATATAGGTACACACAGAATACAGCAAATACCATTACCAATCCATTTAACTTTTTTTATTCATATTGGATGTGCCTTTTGCCACTTCAACATGTTGAAAAATGTATATATTATAAATGTACATATTTCTGGTCTGTCTCATCTCAGACTCTCTCATATACACTTCCTCTCCTCTTGCTAAACCATTTATTTTTGTTATCTCCTCCCACTGTTTTTAGTCTTTCCTTCTACTGTGTCATCACAAAATTTCTGCTAAGCAGCAAATATTTTGTCATCATGGCATGCGTAGGATGACGTCAATGCGATATTATGAATGTCACGCACACATGGGTTTGCTGCTCTGGTCTTAGGTTTATGATGATGTTTTTATTTTTACTGTAATGAAGTGTGCAATGTAGGTATTCATAGTGTCCCATTTAGGGAAATCAGTCAGTCGGCCTTTTAGGGAAAGTGGGCAATGTATCCCCCTTAATATATGGTGTACTTTTTTGTATTTTTCAGTGCACTTAAAACGGCATGACATGGGTAGCACTACAGTTCTACATACCTTTACATAAACAACAAAAGAAACTGTGCCACTTAATTTTAGACTACTAAGCCATAGGTGAACACTCTTTGAAACTACTCATAAAGCCAAGCAAGGTGTGTTCTGTTTGTGTGAATCTGTCTGTTAGCATGCGTGACCAAAGGTCGCGTACAGGGAAGTGGTGGATTTTGTGTACTGCATACCATATCTCTCTCTCTTTCTCTTTTTCTCTATCTCTTTGTCTTCTCTCTCTTTCTTCCCATCACAGTTTGACAGACGAAAGAGAATCTGTTTACAGACTGAGCCTGTTACTTTTTGCATAGTCAGTTTGCAGGAACAGAAGGACTGTCTTTACGTTTGTATGAAGATTTACTTAATCTCTCTGAGGACAGAGGGATAGTGAGAGAGAGAGAGTTTGGGTCTGGATGTTCGGCATGACGTGACTGTTGAATGGGAGGGGTGGGGAAGTGTTGCGGATGTCTGTATTAGCAATGGGCTCTAGCATCCTGTATCCAGTGCTTTCGTATTAGAGTTGCTTGCTGACGCATCTTTCGTTTTGCACTGAACAGCACTGCAGAGACATCATGTACCCAGAGGGACCGGTAAGACACACACGACTCTTTGCACCCTGTGTTATTATTGTATTTACCACAATCAGAATTATGTAAACTGTTCTCTTTCTATATGTCTTTTGCAAAGTTTCATGAGGATTGAAAACTCATGTTTACCATATTGTTACTCTTATTCATACAAAAGCAGATGTGCTTGTATTAGTGCCTGAGGTACTGTGACATGGAAATATGACTAGGATGTGCTTATGTTGGGGTCTTATTGAAAGCATGCATGTGTGTGTGAGAATAGGTTTGTGTACACGTGTGTGTGTGGAAGATGTGCATTGCTGCATTACATAAGATCTGCTACATAACAGCTCGGTGGACAGCTGGCCTGAGAAAATAACACACACACAAACACACCACAGCAATAATACACACGATTTAAAATATAAATACACACGTGTAACAAAAGATACACATAAAGTGGCACTCCACAAGGTTAAATACAGCACCAAATCTTTACATTTAGACAACTGTAATGATAAAAGCACTTTAATTTTTTTATCTTTGTGCCGTGATACAGATGAAAAGCATAATCTATTTTAATCTGTTTTCTCTGTCAACCAAAATACACAGTTTGAATGCTTCATGGGATTATTGCACCATAGCTTGTGTAATGTTTTGAAGCCAATACATGATCATCTATCTCTGTTGTTATTACTCAGCACGAGTCGATATCTTTACCAGCTTTATTTTTAAAACCTCAGTGTGCTAGTAGTGAATTTATTGTAGTGTAGTTGTCTCCTGACTTTAATTTTGAAGCCTACTATGAGCTCAAGGTTTTACGTCATCTTTGGCTTTGTGATTTTTACCCACAGCTGATGTTTCTAAAGCATATTGAATCTGATGATGTATTATCTTTTAGGATTTTTGCAATGTCAGTCAAAGATGGCACGCCCATGGACCCTTACAGACCAGTGGATTTGTGTTGTTAAAATTGCAAGTTTTGAAGGGAGTGCACAGCTTTATAACCTATTGTATTGTCACCCGTTTTAGATTTACGCAAACATATGAGTATCAAAAACAAACATTCTTTACATGGTGGTTAGGCAGATCTGTCCAGTATATTTTGGTCTGCGAAGTGAACCATAAATTACGCCAATGGTCAACACACAGAGACACACACAAGATTATTCTTCATAAAATAAGAGTTTTCCAGGGCTGGTCAGTTTCTGAGTGTATTAAGCTTTAATCATGATATGGTTTGTAAGTGTGGTCTATAAATGATCTCAGGGGACCTTACTGTATATATTGCACAGATGGTATGTTTGTTACCCAGAGATGTCCTTTTTGTGACCAAGAGGCACACTAAAAACATTCACTCTGGCATTATTAGATAACTAGATTACATGTCATCTGTTTGAAGAGTGTGTTGATGAATGCCGAGATACTTTGGCTATGGATTATAATGTAAAGCTAGGGGTTGGATACTGTCTCCCAAGTATTTCAATGCAGTCATTTTGATTTACTGTTGTGATGTAAGAATCCTACTATTTTTCTTTATCTCTTTAATAGCTTTTTCTCTGTTCTGTTTGAATGTCTTTTCCTTTGATTTCTGAATTTTTTCTCTTTTGTTGCGAGTAGAGGTGCGTGCCTATTACAGGGCGGCATGGAAGCACACAGACACGTCGGAAGGAGTGACTTTAGGGCATGTTGGCACACAGTGTTCAGAAACACTGTTGGAGTGCAGTGCGGCAAAGAGTGAGGCAAGGTGAAGGTGAGACAAAGGAGAAATTTAGTGGTGAGGAGAGATAAAAGCTTTGGTAGTTGAGAAAGGCCAAGTTTATTTAAAGGGAGAGTAAGAAAAAGAGTTGCAGAGGTGAAGCAATTAACAGGGTTTGGGTCAGAGTTATGAAAGTAAAGAGAAACCAAGGAGAGAGAGAGAAACAGAGAGTTGTTGAGGTAGACGGGAAGACCAGAGGGAGTTAAAAAGCCAGAAAGAGAACAAGAGGAAAATATAGATTTTGAGAGAGAAACAATGTAGAAATTGTTTAAATGTACAAAGGGAACCAGTGGGAGTTACAGAGGCTGCTTTGCTCTCTCTTGCTTTTCAGGGATTTTGTTCTGACATGCTACAAGATCACATACTCTTCCTCATTCCAACACTTACACCATCTTGCCTACAATCCTATTCGCACACCTGGACACACTTACTCTAGCACACAAACCAAGATATATCACCATTCATTGTAAAAGTCTTTCTGTAGCCATGACCTTGCACACAGTACTATTGACTTTTTTGTACTTGTAATGTTTTTAATATATTCAGCTGTTTTTTTTTATCATTTTCTGATGTAAGTTCAATCATTTATATACTGTCACATCAGAAAATGAAAAATGGGCACTTGAATGTCTTTAGGCCAGAAGGTTTTGTCATAGGAGATGATCTTTTAGTCATCAGTTTTACATCATGGGAAGGAAGCTGTTTTTGAGACTAGTGTTCTCATCCTCTGCCTTTAATCGACGGGATACCAAATGACCGTTACGCCACCTGCTGGCTATTCCCTTTGCTGTGTCTCTTGCTGATTTTCAGAGTATTTCTGATCTTGAATAACTCTGTAATTCTTCAAAATGTCAGATACAGGCTTGCTGTAATTGTTTTGATTCTCTCTTTGTATATATTTGGGTGTGTATGCAGATTACAGCTTATGTTTCCGAATTCAGTGTTGTTATTGTGATGCTTTTGTTTTGTGTAGGGCTGGTTTTTTCAGTGTTTGCAAAATGAACAAATGGTTGCCTTAGGCTCCATCTTTTCATGTGTCATTACTTTGTTTCTTTTTTCCACACGTACAGTGGTTTGTTTTAACAACAAATTACAATGTTCTTTGTGTCACTCTTTTCAAAATTTTTGTCCTGTGTTACAAAAGAATTCATTTCTTGCAGTATTTGTGTCATTTGTGATCTTTCTAGTTAGACAAGCATTGAGTATTTCCTTCTCATAATGTTAACATATTAATATAATGTTATGGAAACACTGCTTAACTACTTGCTCTGATGCTGTTATTATTCTGAATGAGATTGTAGCTAATGTTAATGATAAATTAAATTGACTTTGTGTGTTATTTGTTGGTTTTAATAGCATGTTTTTTTGGCACTTCCGTACTGCTGTAAACCTGTTGAACCCAGCAGGCTGAGATTAGTGTTAAAGATTGTAAATCAATTGGTTAGGTCTAACACCACAAGCATGTATCTCTTCATTTAAAAGGTACAATTATTCCAGTAAACCTGGTACTTCCTGCATTCTTTTTATTTTTGTGCTCACATAAATACCTTCCCTTAAGGTTTGCTTTATACATGTGTATATACAGTATACATTTTTTGTGTGTGTAATTTAGTGGCATAACAAAAAGTGCCTGATTGTGGGTATTTCATTCTGCTTTGGACTTATGTTGACTCTATTAGTGCATTAGAGTTCTGACTCTATCCTTAAATAACACAACACATGTTGTTTAATCTGATGACGTTATAATTGCGATGGCTTAAAGTGTAATTCTAGGTCACCACTTTCACACATGCATACACACGCACACACAAACACACACAGTAAAGTCATGTGAGTTCTTTATCTGACAGATGCATGCTTGGGTCTGCAAGGTGTTATTGTGCAATACTCTTTCACTTGCATAATACTTTTGATAAACCCTCAATGTGAATATAAAAACCATAAAAACCTTTCTTTCTCTGTTTTTCTCCTTCTATTTAATGTGCTTGTGTAACAGTCCTGTTTTGACATCTTGACATCCGGAGTTTTCTAACAGGATACAATTACTTCATTTAGTGTGCATTATTGGCTTGTCAAATAACTACATTCAGAGTGTCACTTTCCCATAAAGAATGACTTCAGTCACAACTGCTCATACTGCTACAGTTGATATGTTCAATTTTTATCAATTGCAAATCTAATCTTATACAAAGACCTTGTGGTAATGGAAGTGAGCTTTCAGGTGTGTGTGGGTCTGGAATGTGGTTGAGCAGGATCTTCTATAAATAGTGTGACGTAACAATGACAGTATCGCTCTCGCTCTCTCACTCTTCCTCCCTTATCTCTCTCTTTCTCTCGTTCTGTTGCAATATTTTTCTTTGCACATCCTTATATGTGGTAAAAAGGATAAAACCCTGAAGTTCATCACATTTTAAATCCTCCATGCTGTGGCAAACAGCACCACTAGAGGGCGGTATAATAGATCAATCCATTAAAGCACCTGTTGTCCCAATTGCTTAGTCAATCCCAGCTTCTTTGGCCTGACAGGTGGCTAGTCTATCACAGAGAGTAAAAGTATAAAATGTATTTGAACAATCAAATGAGTGTCTTAAATCTATTCCACTAAATCAGAAGATATAAACAGCAACCCCATAAACGGTTGTTTTTTTGTTCAGTCTGGTCGGTAACTGCTGTATTAGAGGACTGATGGCTGTCTTTTCTCTCTCTCTCTGTTGAAGCAGCAAGGCAGGCCTGACTCTCCTGTCTACACAAACCTACAGGAGCTGAAGATCACGCAGTCCTCCACACCCCCACTGCCATCATCCTCTCCTCTCCACACCAATGGCGACTGGGAGACTCACAAAGACCAGAACGGCAGACATTTCTACTACAATCGCAGCACACATGAAAGGACTTGGAAACCGCCACGGGCACGGGACAGCTTTAACAGGAAAGAGGAGAAACAAGAGACAACTGAAGCAGAGGTATACATACAAAACATTTTTAATGTACACAAGACACTATGAGGGCTGTTTTAGCCTTTCATCAGATCTGGGCCATGAAACTTCCAATCAAATAAAAATAATAATTTTTAGGGTAGTGTGGAGGCATTGTTTTTGCTAAATTGTACCAAGACTGTAAATTGTCTTGTTGTTTGATGTTCGTACTAACACTTTTTAATGAATGAGTACTACAGATTTGTGCATCCCTTGTTTTAAATATAATAAAATAACTTTAACAGTGACAAAATGTTTTCTCTGGCTTTGGGAATTGCATGATGGGATAGCGCTACGCAATGTTTTCTCAATTGCAAAGCATTTTACACGATTAAGTTCTTTTGTTCTGTGGGTGAAGCGATGATTGTGACTAATGCAAACTGGGGATGGTCAAATAAACTTTTAAATTCCTCTTCTGTCATCTTTACTGTATATCACATCTCTCTTTTCCTTGTCTGACATACTTTTCTTTCTAAAATAACTCCTTAACTTGTCTGTCCTTCTTTGCTCCTTCCTCTCTCTTTCTCAACTTTTTCCTCTCGTGATTGGCTTGGGGAAGGTTCTGTCATCTGAAGAAAACTGTCTGAGCAGCCAATCAGATAGCCAGTACGGTTCGCCCCCTAGTGGCTGGTCTGAGGAATTGGATGAGCGTGGACATGCATTTTATGTGTCTGACTATACTAACGAGAAGGTACAACTTGTGTGTGACTGGAGAAAGCAGACCTCTGTGTGTTATGCTACAAATGACAAGTTGCTCAAAATCTTTCACTACGTCTACATTTACACGTTTGGCAGATGCTTTTTTCCAGTGTGACTTACAGTACATTCAGGGTATGCATTTTATCAGTATGTTATTTCCATGGGAATCAAACCCATGACTTTTGTGCTGCTAATGCAATCCTCTACCAATTGAGATATATCAAGACAAGCAACACTTTTTACTAGTTTACTAACAAATACACGTGTTATGCTGTGTTTTGTATTTGTTTGTAGTGGTTGCGAAACACGGATGAGCGAGGCCGGCTTTATTACTACAGTGCGGACGGCTCTCGATCTGAATGGGAACTGCCTAAAGTTGGTCTTAAATCACAGGTAATATTTTTGGCAGCTTTAAAAAATCCCAAAGTCACAGAAACACTGTGAATTCCTTTCAGTTTTAGTTATTAAAACCAGCTAATTTTGATTTCAGTGCTCTCTATCATACTTACTTGAAACTATATGTACGTGACATTGTTCAAACCGTATTTTGCTGTTTGTTTGCTTTTATGCTGTACATGATTGCTAGTCTCAATAATCCTAATTCATCCATCTCTTGTCCCACCTGTTACAGTCTAATCACTCCCCTCTGCTGCCAGGAGGTGGAGATAATCACAAAACCCGTAGTCTTGACCGGAGACTGCCAGATCCTATTCCAATCACCCGATCGAGACTCGGCACATACGCACCAGAGTGTAATGACAAGGTACACACATGCATATGTACCACGGGACACAAAAATAGGGCTTTAAATTCATTTTTATTTAGTAGTTATTCTGACACAAAAATACAGTTTGTGTGCTTCTCTAATGTAAAAAGGACTGAATTCATTTGGTTGTCTGTGATGTAACAAAATCCCACCTTAGGTTTGGTGATAATTTTCACATTTGCTTTTATGTCTGACCGAAGTTTAAAAAGAAATCCCTCAAGGACCGGCGAATCTTCGCCCCAAGTCGCAAGGGCACCACGCGCTCTCATCCCTATAGGCCACAAGTCAGTGCAGCGCCACCCTTAAACCCCATCAACCAATCACATCCAATGAAATCCTGCATGCCTTACCTGTTTCACCTCCTTGCAATATATGCAGCAGTGATTTGTGAACAAGTCCTGGACAACGTGCATCCCAAAACTAATTAATGCTTTGCAAAATGCTCGTTTACCTTTATAATCAATCTCAAGTGATAAATGATGTCATCTTGATTGATATCCTGGCCGACATCGATCTGGATCTCATAGCAGTAATTCATGACTGTCTTGACACATAACAGATTGTGCATTAATGTACATTTATTGAATTATTACAGGTGTTTATAAAAATGTAAATAAGTTTCAATCTTGCAATTTACTGTTCTCTTGTCTAGGACACCAAAGCAGGCTCACCCGACTCTGACTCCTCCTGCCCCTCCTCTCCCAAACCCCCTCATTCTGTTAGTATCAATAGCATTCATCTTTTCCACCATTCTCTCCTCCTCCTGCTTCTTCACTCACAAACCTCTCTTTGTTTGTCGTTGTATCCCTGAGTGCTCTGTGTTTGCAATAAATGAACGAGAATATGTGTTGATGAGCGCAAAAGTCCTCCTAACTGGTAAAATCTTTGTTTTAGTTTTAATAAATATTTATAAATATTTTATTTATAATAAATATTCTTATGCTTTGTCTGTAATGTACAGTAGCATAACACCACTACAAACATGTCTCACTGTGGTTATAATTCTCATGGTGTTTCAGTCTTTCTTTCCACCTAAATAAATGCTGTTCATCTGCCGTCTTTGTTTTGGGCTAATGCTGTGAGCTCTGGCTGTCCGTGTCTCTTACTGCAGTTTGGTTTTGTCCACTTTCTCATTTCTAATCTCACTCTTATTCTTTCCAGCCTTCAGAGAAATGTGGCACTTTAAACATGACTAAAATCACAGAACATGGAAAGAAGGTCAGGTGAGTAAAAAAACTGAGATGCCGATGGTCAACACGTGGTAGGAATGTTTTCATTCAGATAAATGAGTAAATAAATACCCATAGTGTGCGCTGGCAGTGTTTGTGGGGCTCTGATGGGACTCTGGTATATGTTGTTTCCACAGGAAGAACTGGACGTCCTATTGGACAATTTTACGGGGTTCCTCATTGCTGTTTAATAAGAGTCAAGGAGGCGGGAGTGGTTGGGTAAGAGACAGTTCAGTGTATAATTGCATGTCTTTTGGATTCAAATCACTAGTGGGCCACGTTACTTGCATGTTATGTAATGTGTGTGTTTGTATATCTCCCATTTCTGACCAGTTTGGAAGAGAGCAGAAGCTGGAGTTTAGTGTGGATCTGAAAGGAGGATCAGTGGATTGGGCATCTAAAGACAAATCCAGCAAGAAACATGTTTTAGAGGTAAATGATTTTAAGAGAGTGATTTTCAGTTCGTGGAGATGTTTAATAGTGTGTATGAGCTATTCAAGTGAAACCTGCATATGACTCTTTCTTCTGTAGAAGATGTTTAGAGAAATTTCTCAGTAGATTTATGTTAATACCATGTAAGTCATTTGGAGAGTCAATGTTGTTTGGTATCTTTTTCGGCAGAAGAAAGTTAGACATAGAGGTCTGGAATGAGTAAATGATGAACAATGTGAACAATCGCTGTAAAGGAAATCACCCAAAAATAAAACTTTACTTACGGTTATGGCAGAACGGTGTGACTCACTTTAATGCTTAATGAAACATTCGGATGTAGATCATGCATACTTTCTTGCATTATTATATGTTAAAATGAGTCATGATGAAAGACTTTTTCTTTGACTCTTCCTGTAAAACTGCTCTCTTTGTTTGTGTATGACACATGTTTGGTTTGTTGTTGTAGCTGAAGACGCGGCAGGGCATGGAGCTCCTCCTGCAGTCAGATAATGACGGCTGCATCAATGAATGGCACAAAACGCTGACCGATGCCTTAAACACACACGTGAGCACACACACGTTTGACTTACTACATATACGTGGGGTCTTTCTATTGTATTAATATGTATATAATAAGTATAATTGAATGTCAGTATGGGTTACAGGCATGGGAGTCTGATGAGGCTATTGAAGAGGACATGCCAGAATCACCTGATGCTGAGAAACATGACAAAGAGCAGAGAGACTCCAAGAAAGGCAGAGGTATATCTGTGATTCTGTGTTACCTTTTAGCTACATCTATCAGCACTTGCCATTTAAAATTGTATGCCGATCTTTAAAATGGAGTTACTGTTCTGTGACGCTTCAGCTATGAAAAACTCCATCAGCATGGATAATTCAGACCAGAAGAAGACCAAAACCAAGCTAAAGAAATTCCTCACACGCAGACCTACTTTACAGGCCGTCAAGGACAAGGGCTACATTAAAGGTACAGCAAACACAATCAAAAACATAAAATATACAAGCAAAATATCAGAACTGTTTAGACACGGGGTTAGGATAAAAAATGATTGTAAAAAGTAAATTATTGTTTATCGTTAGTTCCTTAAACCTTGGTCTTTCATTGAGATGCATTTTGGATTGTTGTTTTATTCTCTCTCTCTCTCTCTGTCTCTCTCTCTCTCTCTCTCTCTCTCTCTCTCTCTCTCTCTCTCTCTCTCTCTCTCTTTTTTGTAGATCAAGTGTTTGGGTCCAGTTTGAGCAGTCTTTGTCAGGGAGAAAATTCCAGCGTTCCTCATTTTGTCAGTCTCTGTATTGAGCATGTGGAGAAGAATGGTACATTTCTGTCCAACATTCCCCTCTTACATATGACCATTTTCTAACCCCCAAGAAAGAAAACCGTTCCCGTTTGTCTATATATTGATTCCATAAATCCAAATTTTACCCTTACATAAACTTTAAAAACTTCAGGCCATTGCATTACATGTACATTATGTTTATTGTGTTTCTCTCTTATACAAATAGGGTTAGGAGTGGACGGTTTATACAGAGTCAGTGGAAATTTAGCCATCATACAAAAGCTGCGGTTTGCAATTAATCATGGTGAGTCCTGACACTTTCCCCAGACTCTTACCTCCCAGAACAAATAGTAGGAAAAATAATAAGTAGAGTGAAAAGCATCTGCCATGATTAGGTATTGTTCATGATAATTACAAATGTGGGAGGGAATCAATAAAATACCCCACAAGATAATTATTTTGCTGTATTTATTTACAATATATTATGCTGTATTTTCTGTTAATAAGAAAGCATCACTTACAACTTAAAAGGAAAATCGTTGACAGTTAATTTTGACGACATGTATTCCTAAACAAACACAGATGAGAAGGTGGACCTAGGAGACAGTAAATGGGAAGACATTCACGTGACCACCGGAGCTCTGAAGATGTTTTTCCGTGAACTACCAGAACCTCTGTTCACCTACACTTTCTTCAACGATTTCATCAGCGCCATCAGTGAGTGCAGGCAAATCACATGCATGTTTGCTATCTGTTGAGACATTATGTACGTTTAACACATTTTGTGTTTGTGATTGTGTAGAACTGCCAGATTATAAACAGAAAGCTCAGGCTGTCAAGGATCTGATGAAGCAGCTGCCACGGCCAAACCATGACACAATACAAGCGCTCTTTAAACACCTGAGGAAGTAAGTAAACAAAGACTGACTCTCAAAATCAGAATTGTCACATAAAAACCCTTTAACGTTCTTTCTCATATTCTCTTTGCAGAGTGATACAACACTCAGATGAAAACAGAATGACCAATCAGAGTGTAGCAATCGTGTTCGGCCCAACACTCCTGCGGCCGGAGTTGGAGACTGCAAATATGGCAGTGCACATGATCTACCAGAACCAGATCGTTGAGCTCATTCTTATAGAATATGAAACTATATTTGGGAGGTAGGTCACACCCACAGCGACTCTTTGACAGAACTCAACAGACCAGGACTGATGAAGACCAACACCTCTTTGACTGACAGTCTGAACGCTGAACATGTTTCGCTGCGTTTACATTAAACCACCTATTTTAGAAAAAAACTTTGGCTTCAACAAAAATCAAATCCTGTATCTTGGGCTAAGTGCTACAGCCGTTTTTTTCCTGACTGGATGTAATACTTTTATACATACACGTGTATATATATCCGTTCCCATTGGACTACATCATTTTTGGACCGTATTTGGATCAATCACATACTCATTTGTAACAACGACAGCTTTTGAAGATTTTCTGTCTGACTGAAAGCAGCATTTCTTGAGCGAGAATTTTGATGCTTTTATTCTGCATTTCCGTTCTGTTGCTGCTACATTTTACGTCAGATCTCCATTGTAGCACTATGATTTGGAACGACACATCAAATGACTGACACAGTGGACATGGAATTTCATATATAAATAATAATAATAAATCTCCAAAGCAATGGATTACATGCTGTTCAAGAATGCCGAAAATGACCCTGAGAAACACACTGGAATTACTGTGTTAAAACTTTCGAGAAATGAATTGTGGAGAACACTAAAACAAAACTTTGAGTCTCGTTTTTGAGCCTCAGTCTTGATTTTCTGTTGATAGTTTAATATCAAAGAGAGTTTCTGGACGTACAGCTTGATTCTTGCTGTATGTTAAGTATATGTCAGGTAAATTTCAGACTGTATGTATCCTCTCTTCCTCTCTTCTAAAAGAGAACATGGAGGTAAAATCAAATGTATTAATATAGATGTTTTAATAAGAATTCTGAATTAACCCAGATGGTTATTTGGTAAAATGGTCTGCTGTACATTGCGGAGCTTTTTCTTATCAGAATAAAAATAAAAACCGTCTGCTTTGTGTGGTGTGTCAACTAACAAAATGTCTCCACCAGGGGGCAGCATGTGTTTACTAACAGCACCACTAGGATTGTGTTAATGTAAAAGTGTAAATATTCACACGAACAGATTCTGAACTTTTCAGATTCTGAACTTTTGTGTTCTTACCCAATATATAATAAGAATTTAATCCAGGTTGGTTCTGAACTTTAAGTTCAGACCATTAATACAACATGTATTATTATGACAAGATTTTAATTACTTCAGATGGCCGACAACATTAAAAAAAACCTAATGATCAGATCAATGGATGATGTGTGTGTTGGAATTGTGTCAGTCCTGATCATTTAGTCTTTTTAATGTCTCCGATATAAAAATGCTTGATCTAAGGTTATACTTTTGAACACAGTTGTGTTAAAATGTACATTGCCCATGCTTTCATTAAGTTAGAATAAGTCATTATAAAACTAATTGGTGCTTCACTTCATTTTATTATATGGGGAATCATAAAAAGAAACAAAGGAAGAAAAATCCTACAAATTATGGATTTTTCGTCCCCTTGTGGGAAACGTGACATACACACATAATGCAAAATTGGCACAAATGAACACAAATGATGATGAAATGAGTCGACTCATTTTGGTTTCAAAATAGCAATTTTAACACCAGTACAACAACATGAATTCATGCTCTTTATCACAGGTTTAAGGGTCAGTTATGATTAATTACTGTAAAGATGTTGAAGACGTGGATTTGACTAAACTGGCAATGGGTGCAAATGATGCGGTATAACCCTTTCTGTAGTACATAAAGTAAATTGAAATTATAAAACTAATACTGTCAAGTTCAGCTTTAAAAACTTTAAATCAGGGTTTAAACTCCTTCGTGGCACTGAGATCAGTTCTAAAATATAACATTGTGTTAAACTACAGTTTTGTGTATTACACATGTAATAAATAAAGCAATACAAAAATAAGATGTACATAACAAGGTTCTAAAAACAAAACGTTTGTCAATGACAATAATACTGATGGTAAACACAATATACACATGCATAAACATAAAAAGAATAAACATTTAGCAATACATTGAAATAATAATACTGTAATGTTTGCTCAAACAGCCAACTAAAAGCATTTAAGCATTTACACGTTTTCCAAGTGCTGCTTTAATTCTGCACTCCTTTAGCCAAAGAAAGACATTGTTTTCCTATACTCGAGTGTATCTTTCATGTGTACTGACTTTGAGATGCAATATTTTGTCGTGGCTGTTGAGCCATGAACCTTAATCAGTAACTTGAGAGACAATTTTGGCTCTAACCGGCAAATATGGGTCATCTTTAGCCACACACGTCATCTGTACAATCCTATGGTTCATACCCTTCAAGTATAATTGGGTAAAATTATTCTTATATCTTATAACTGGTTGGTTGGTATAACTACCTAGTTGACCTGTTTGTTTTAATTTGTCACAACAAAAAAGATTTTTAAAAGCTGAAATATTTTGATTTCTGAATGAAAATGTCAACATGAAGGTTTTTTTTCTAATGGCACACAGTAACAAATTACTAGATTGTTGCAGAAAATCTTGGCTCAGCTTGATAGAAATATTTAACAGTACTGTTCATTTAGTTGACAATATTTTGATTTGAGCTCACAAAAGTAAGCTTAAAGAGGGAGAAAAACTGTTCGCTTTAAAAACCACTTACATTTCTAAATACTGAAAACACTTATAAGCACAAGGTGAAAGTTACTAACAGCTAGATGATGTCATGATTTTGATTATCACAGGTAGAGGGCAGTGTTACAAACTTTTTGTACAATCTGTATATCTATCAATAGCTTGTTGGGTTTTTGGCCAGTGTTAACAATTTACTGTTGGTATATATCTTATTTAATTTCTTGGCCAGTTGACTAAACGCCTAGATTGTCTGACTGTGAAACGTTATGTTAACACTGAATGACATTTACAGCTTGGCGGTCTTGCATAAGGCTGTGGGTGTGCAGTTCCTTACATTATCTCTTATGAACGCCGGCACACAGACTGACACGTTACTATATAAAGTCACACAAAGGTAATGAAATAACACATGAAATTGGCTTTGAGGTTGACACAACAAACATATTCCCTGACTGAAGTTTTTTTTTCTAATGTACTTTAGAGAACTTCGATATAAGTCATTTATTTTCTTGGAGTGCTTGATACAAAACACCTTTTCTAATCTGAATTAGCTGAATTAGTTATTCATTTGTTTCAATTAAAATGCTGTCAGTACAATGCTTCAAATGTAAAATGACAATAAGCATTTCTGTAAATACTTCTGCAATTAATGACTTCAATTATTTAGCTTCTATTTCTCATCTTTACAGATGAGCTTTCAACAGTGAAGTGCAAGATAATTTCCTTCATAAGGCAGACAAACAATCAGATGGGAAAACAAGACAACGCTAACAACGGCTCACCTGTTTAACAAGGTAAAAATACTGAATGGTATCTTAAACTTGAGGCATTATCTGAGGGTGAATCTCACATACAAATATCTGGGTTATATTTCACCCCAAAATAGAAAAATATTCTTTTTTATAGGACAATTAAGATGTTTTGCATTGTGACAATTTTCATGACAACTAAATTTTCTTTCTGTAATATGGATGAAAATCATCAACATTTTTGTTATTAAAATCTGCATTAAAATCAATACAACTAATATTACCTACATGTACACTTAAAGAGATGTACTTGTCAATTTGATGCTGTCATGAAAATGCCACATTGCAAAAAATAAAAATACAGCAGTCCTTATAACAGACTGAATTTGCTGAATGTAAATATTTAGATTTTGGGGTGGAACATTTTGTTGACAGTTGTTGTGAGACTCGCGCCTGTAAGTAAACCAGTTATACCTGCAGTGCAGAATTTAGTTTTGTTTCTCAAAACTTTTAAAATACTGATTTAGTAAACTTCATTGGCAAATATAAAAGGTATAGAAATCCGACTGTACAGACAATAAAACAGGGGGAAAAAACACTGATAAATTGACATACCGGGGCGATTCAGTAACACTATCAAGCCAAACAACAAACTCCTAAAGTCCCAAAAAGTCTAGTTGTGTTAGCCTTTTTTCTTTTTCCTTGTCAAAGCTAAATATTTGTTGTTTTAAACGAGGAAAATACTGTTTGTGAATCAGGCACACCTGGGTTTTATACACAGTAAAGAGCTGAGACAGTTTCCATAGCAACCTGGCAATTGTGTGTTGATGCTGAATAGGTCACCGTGTGTTTCATTAGTCCCACGTGACATATCCTTCAGTCATTTAGTTGCTCCTCTGTTGCAATCTCTGTGTTTTCTTCATTATTTTGGAGATTCAGGTCCTCTTCTCCATTGCCTGATTCCTCGTTTTCCAAGCCGCTCTCCGTTTCCATGGTTTCCCACACTTCCTCCTCTATAGCGTCAATATCTTGAAGCTCCACCTCCATCACTGATTCTCCTTCCTCTGTTTCTTCTTCCTCGTGTGTATTTTCCAGCTTTTCCTCCCCTCCACTCTCCTCCTCATCGTCATATTCCTCTCCCACTCTAACCACTCTGATGTCGCTCATGTCCAGACCGGATAAATCCTCCTCCTCCTCCTCCTCCTCTCCATCGCTCTCTCTGTCATCAGAGTCGAGATGAGATGGAGGCGTGGGGGTACTGTTGGGTTCTGGATGCTCACTGGTATCTTTCTTGCAGTAGGAATATCTGTGGTTCATGTGCTGAGAGTAAGAACCAGAGTGGGAAAAGCGTTTTCCACACTTGTCACACTGGTAGGGCTTCTCTCCGGAGTGTAGTCGCGTGTGCTCGATCAGGTGGTGCTTGTGTTTAAAAGCCTTTTGACAGATGCCGCACTCGTAAGGTCGCTTACCTGAGAACGGTGGAGACGGTGACATTTGTAAACAATAACGGTGATGTTTCCCAAAAAAATAAATCCAGTTACCCCAAAATGAATTTAGACGCTTTCATCTATATCACAGGTATCAAAGGTAGCAGCATTCTCAAATAACTTATGCAGTATTTACTAGGGCTGCAAGACATACAGAAATGATCGAAATGCAGCAAATGTGCATATTGCAAAGGTTTGCAATATTTGAATGATAATTTATACGTTTTCAGTCAATGTATAATTGCAAATGAATATGTTTCACATACCTGTATGTTCGTACTTGTGTCGCAGCAGTGAACTGCTCTTTTGAAAGATCTTGTCACACAGATTGCAGGCATACATGCCACCGGAAATCTTCTTCTTCTTCTTCTGGACAGGTGAGTCTTCATCATTCTGCTCCTCTACCCCTGACACAGACTCAGGTGTAGTGTCTGGCGCTTTCTGATTGAGACAAACAAGATGAAGTTAAAAAGACTGTGAATGGAGAGAAAACTACATCATCAGGTAGAGCATTTCATTGGTTTGACTCCCAGACAACACTAAATAATGCTAAACAATGCATATCTTAAATGCATTTTGAGTCACTTTAGATAAATAAAGTATTTAAGCATTCATGTAAAAGTAAAATTAGTCAGAAAAAAGGGATTTGCTATCCTACCAGGCAGCTGTTGAGCACCACCATTCCCTTGGCGGTCACAGCGGTGCTGTCAGCTGTCATGATGCTGGAGTTGGTGTTGTATGTATATGTGAGCTGAGGGATGAGGATAGTACGTTTGTTAGCAGATACTGTAGTTCCGATGCACGGGACGCCGCCGGGCTCGGCTATGGCAACAAGTGTTGGCAACGACGCCGCCATGATGTTCAACGAACCCGTGCCGGCCTGCGCCACATAGATTGTGTTTCCTGTAAACTCTTGTTTCTTGAGACAGGTGAGGTTGAGCGGCTCCTTCTGGGTGGAGGTTGGCAGCTTGGTGGTGACGGTGGCGGCTTGAGTGGGGCTGGATTTAGGGAGCGAGAGGTCCAGAGGCTCAGACTGCAGCTCCTCCTCCACGTCTTCGGTCTTTACGATAACTTTAAGATCTTCAGCGGACAGGCTGGTTGGAGACGGGACAGGAGAAGTAGCGGTGCTGTGGAGTCCATTTTGAACATCCGATGAGGTATCATTGAGGGGTTTAGGAGGAGTACATGTGTCTTGATTTGAGTTTTGTGTTTTGTCCTACAGATGAGAAAGTCAAGACAAACTATTATAAAACACATTAGAAACAGAGTGCTATGCGATTTCGATTTGCTCACAATTACAATCCACTTGTTAGGTCTGATGTACAACTGCTCCGGATTCATTCGGATGCCGAAGGCAAACAAATAATGCTCATGTACACTTGTGGCGTGATGTAAACTGAAGACAAACACGATTCTTACCTTTCATCTCCATAATGACATTTAAGATGGTCAGACAGCAATTCATTGTTTATGAATTATAAAAAAATTTAAAGATTTTGTGAGCCTGAAGAGTGTAGTGTACCCTGTGAGTTTATAAATAATGTAAAAAAGTAAAACTGAAATTTAAATAACAGATTTAATTTCAAAACATTACCAGTTTTCAATAACATTTTTGTTGTATGTACAGGAAACTACAATGTGTAAAATTAATAAAAACTAAATAGGTATATTATTAAAAAGTAAAAACGAATTTTAAGACAAAATTAATAAAAGCTAAACCCAAAGAGAGAACTTTATATAGTAGTAAGAGCACCAGAGCAAAACATTAAAATATGTAGATGCAGATCATGTGTTGGCAGACCACAAGGACTAAACGGACGTCATATAAAAAAAATCATCATAGCTCTATGATACATATCTGAATTTTTTTTGTGCAATATACCACAACATTTTTATATCCCTATTAGTATATAAACTTTAAATTAGTAAATAAACTTTTTGAGGTATTAACAATTATTCTAATACATTTTTGTTGTTGTTTTTCAAGAGGTTGATTATAGAAATGAAAATAAGTTTACTCACCTGTTGGTTGTTTTTCAGGTTGCTTGCACCCTGGAGCAGTATCTTCTTGGAACGCATCTTCTCGTACCACTTTTTGACCGCCTCTAGAGGCAATCTAACCGCCTTCGCGACCTGAGACAGCTGCTCCTCGCTAGGCTCTGGATTCTGACTGTAGGCCTTCAGAAGAGGAAGGAGACGTTCTGCCGCTCCACTTTTATCCTTATCGAGTAGAGAGGTGAGAGAGATGGTTGTAGGCGACCCTTTGGCATCACTCTTCATACTGTCGATGCCATTACGTTTGGCTGGGCTGTTATCGCAAACCAGACAAGTGGCATAGTTATGAAAGTTATCTCCGCAGGCAACACCGCTGTGAACCGTTCCAGAATGCGAGACTGTGTTATCTTCCTCCTTTTTCCCGTCTGTGTGTGTATCCTTCTGTCCGTCTGGCTCCATCTCAGGTTTGGATGGAGATTCGGGTTCAGTTTTGATTTTGAAGTTTTCGGTCATGTTTGGTAACTTACAGACTTCCTCCAAAGAACTGATATTTTCTGTTGTCGCTTTCTTTTCTGTGTCTGCAGGCTTTTCAGGGGATGCGTTCACCTCCGTGGCTTTGGTCTCCACCGTGCCCTGCGTGTTGGGATTGGCGACAGCGACCTGTCGAACCACGAGGCTTTGCGTCCCATCGGCTCTCCTAACCAGAAGTAAAGTTTGCTGGGTGAACTTCGGCTGCGCTGCACGGGCCTGGACCAATCTAGCGGCCTGTGCAGGTGTTATCTTGATGATGGATGCTGGTTTGCTGGGGTTTCCGGCTTGGATTGGCCGGACGATGTTCACCTGGGTAGGTTTTGCATTGAGTGTGTTTGATGTTTGGGTTTCAGTCACGTTGGGCTGGGCTTGAATGACCCAGCACCATGATTTGCTGTGTGACACCGGACGCAGTAGATTTAGCCGGTGTCGTATCAGTTTGTTCCTCAGCGGGCTTCATCACAGTTGACTTCATTACGATAGGCTGTGTTACATTTGCTTTCTTCAGCTGTGTGTCTAATTGTGGGTTGTAGTTGATAATAATTTTAGCATTTCCATCCTGGCCCACGACTGGCACAGAGAAGGCAGAGATCACTGGCTGCGTCTGCTGTGGCTGCAACACAACAGCTTGCGGCTGCGTCGGCACTTGCCCTACAATTTTGCTCGTTCCGTTCACATTGGTGCTAACCAACACTTGCCTGGGAACATTACCGTCCATCGCCGCATTTAGTGCGTTTTGCAAGTCACTAAGGTTGATGCTGATTGGCTGGACCAGGCCGACGGTGGGCAGCACCAAAGTCTGGACGACTCCTTGAGGAGCTGTGGCCTGAACAACTCCATTGGTGGAAGCGGTTAGAGTGGGCGTGACTGACACCGGTTTGGTTTGATGCTCAACGGGCTCCTGTTTGATCTGCTTCAGGGGGAGTTGCTCCTGTAGAGGCTTGTTTGTAATGTCCACCTTCTCTCTCAGAAGGATGTGTGTGGGGCGAGAGAGGGTGAGGGCTGCTTTCACCCCGGGTGTGCGGGACAAGCCGTTTACTGTCGAGTTTACGCTCGCGCACTTCTTACTGCTTATGTGAGAACTGTAGGAGCCCGAGTGGGAGAAACGCTTCTGACAATTTGAGCACTCATACGGCTTCTCACCTAGAAAGAGACAAGGATAGCGAATAGAAAGAGATATAATATTAAATTATATTATATTACAGATTATATAAAATTACAATTATATTCATATTATTCATATTCATATTTTGAAATACTTGGTTATTTCCCACTCTTTATACTTTACCCACATTACCTATTTGTATCCAGATTTTAAGATATCATACTGTACTTGTAAACATGTAAATGTTCTCATTTGCATAATTTAATATTTCAACCATGTAATTCTATTTTCTTTTGCCGTTTCTCACAAATGACAAAACTTTCACAAAGCTGCTGTGAAATCTACTGTAGACTTTACAATATGCATAAATGTTTATTGAGGTATTTATTGTTTTCTTTGTGATTGGTCATTTGTTACTGTAACAGTTTAGAAATCTTGCTAAAGCTACTTTAAACCTCCAATATAACTGCATTTAACTATATTTCGAGCAGTTAAGATCATTTGAAGTTCAGATGCTGCACTATCTGACAATATATAATTTGTAATTAAATACATTTACACAAAAAACAACTAATAAAACAGCACAAAAACTGAAACAATCATTGTGGTAAACAGTAGCATGTGAATCCATATTTTGGTTTCAAATTGTTATTACTTGTTGCTATAAATTGTTAAGACTTAACCAAGTTGTTTAAAATCCATTAATTTAACTACAGCCTCAGAAACCAGCATAAGAATAACTCACCGCTGTGAATGCGAAGATGTTCTTTCAGGTGATGTTTATATTTAAAGGCTTTGGAACATTCTGTACATTTGAACTTTCTATATCCACCTGACTGAGAAATACTCTTCTGCAAAGACAAAAAAGCAGCACGTGGTCAAACGAAGTAATAAAGCAGTCAAAAAAGTGCCACATGCGACGTTTGGCTGTGACAGAGAACAAAAGGTCTGTGTGATTTTCCCCAGGCAAAGGTGTAAACTTCACAAAGGTGTGAGGGGGGGAGGTGTCGTACCTGTTCCCGGATGTGTTTGTGTGAGGTCATGTGACGGACCAGCTGTGTGCGATAGGTGAAGGTGTAGCTACAGAGGGAACAGCAGTAGTTGTCCTCGCTCTTCTCATGCCGGAGTTTAATGTGTTCCTTCAGAGAGGTTTGACGCTTGTAACCACGAGAACAGTGCGGACAGGTGTGCAGGTGAGAGAATGCGTCAGGTGTACCTGAAAGAGAGTTTACACAGATTAGAGAATAAATCAATCATTGTGGTTTAATGTGAATAAGCAATGACCCATCAGCACAAAAACCCGAACTAGCTGTTTTATGAACTATAGAGGTAACAAAGCCAAACAGAAAGAAAAAGAGATCAACACAGACAGGAAAGATGTTTATGAAGTGGGTACCGTTCTCATCGTGGACGCCTCTTTCTGGTGTGTTCTGATGCTCTTCAATGCTCTTCATTTCTGCCTGCTGCAGTTCCTCTCCTAAGTCAATGTCCTCTTCTTCATCACTGACACGCTCCTCTTTCAAACACAAACAAGCAGATAAGATCAACTCGAAGCACAAATGACCTTCTGTTACACAATAAATCTCAGCTAGAGCTTTAGCTGGGTCAAAATAATTGACATTTTTGGACAAAAAATGAACACACACACACACACCCCTATTCCAGCTATCCCACCATAATACACTCTCACCGTCATTTCAAGACTTTTCCATGACATGCACACTTAACTATTTAAAGCAGCCAAGCCCCCCCCCCCCATTCTCTGTTATATCAGGTCAGAGGTGTGGCCTGGTGGCGAGCACATATGCTCTGACAGGTTAATAGCATGCAGTAGCCCATGCGTGTCACATCCTGATTTCATTTTCCCCTTCAGCCTATCGATTGGTCCTGTCCCATATGGGTCACAGCTAAGAGCTCTGTGAGAAAGTGTGTGTGGTTTGCTCTAGACTGACCTTTGACCCTTATTTCTTGTATGAAAGCATCTGGCCCCAGGCTGCCATCTGTTGAAAGAAAAAATATATGTATACAAAATACAAATGTATGTACTCATCATTTTGAGAATTGGTTTGTTTATTCACCGTCTTGGGAGACCGTGTCATTGTGTCGTGGAGCTTTGGGCTTTAACACTGTGGGATTTTGGCTGGAATCATCTTGAATACTGTCCTCCTCTACAATGTGCAGTTTGTCTTCATCATCTGAATCTGAGGTCACCTCCGGCACGCTTCTTAAACTTCTTACTGCAGGTACATGACAGAGAGAAAGACCTGATTAGTTTAGCAACAGAGATGTTTATAATGCTTATATATATGTTGGCCATTTGTGTCATCATCTTGTCATGATTTGTTCATCTTTATTTTTTAAATCTGTATATGACTCTTTCTTTTGTGGAACACAAAAGAAGATGTTTTGTAAAACTTTTTTGCAGTTTTAAGGAGCAATGGGGACCGACCGATGTGGTTTGCTTACCAACATTCTTTAAAATATCTTCTTTTGTGTTCTGCAGAAGAGCAAAACACATATATAAATTTTGTGTAATGGACTATACACTTGTAAATTATGTACAATTCTTAATTGTAACAGATATTCAAAGACACACTCGCATCCCTGAGGCACAACAATATATGCACCCATACAGTCAAAGGTAGTGTTTGCGCTTTAAAGACAGGAAGAGGAATTAAGCTATTTTTAGATCAGTTTCCTGTGCAGAAAGTCATTTCTACCTGCCGTGTGATATCATTAGAGAAGATGCAGGAAGAAAGGGAAGGGGGAGGGTTTAAAAGTTGTTTTATTATTTTATATTAGCAGTTTAGTACAGACACATGTAGCATCATGTACTTTCTATCCAAGAGATTCAGTTTTCGAATGTCTCTAGATTTTGAACAAGCATGAGGTACTGGAAAACTTGCGTGTGTGTGTGTGTCTGTGTGTGTGTGTCTGTCTGTCTGTGTGTGTGTGTGTGTGTGTGTGTGTGTCTGTGTGTGTGTGTCTGTGTGTGTGTGTGTCTGTCTGTGTGTGTGTGTGTGTGTCTGTGTGAGATAAATGGTTCCAGATGTGCAAGTGTGAAACGTGAGCGTGTGTGTTTGAGTACACACAGATTGTAATCTGATATTTAAACATGCTGGATGTCTATTGAGCTCATCTATTTTCTTCTGGTGCTTTAACAGCTGGCAGAAATAAATGACCAAACAGGAAGTTATATAAAAGTGTTCAGATAATGCAAAAGCAGTTCCTGTTTAAGATTTCTGCTGACCGCAGCTTATTTCACAAATCTGTATATGTCAGAATTGGATGACATCAGTACAACATGTCAGTATATTCCAGGTATAGACGTTCTGTGTTTTTTAAAAATACCAGAGAGAGGAGAGGAATGTAAAAAGAAGAGCAGGACTGATGGAAAAACGTTTATTTCTTCCATACAGATGGAAATTCAATTAACAACTCTCTCTATTCCCTGATTCAGATCACTGCTGAATATTTGTCCCATCCTGACCGCACATGTCCATTGGCCTGGAAGCAACCCGCTTAAAACGCCAGAGGTCTGCTGCTTGAAGGTATGTGCTGACAAATGTGCACTAAGTAAATCTACAAATCCTTATATTAAATCAATGAATGTTTGTTTTAGTTTGGTACAGTACATCTAATTTCTGCATTGAAACTACAGTTTTTGATATCATTGATTTGGATGTGACAAGAAATGAGGGTGAGGACATCATTTTAATGTTTGGGAGAATTTTAGAAGATGGACACACACACTTGTTTTGCCTTTAAAGGTGTGTTTATAGTGCACAAACTGTATTGGCAGGTAGAACTGTGCCAGTGTGACCTCATCATCAACAAAAATAAAGTCACCATGGCAACACCCATTTTATGTGCCATTTCCTTGGGTGAGGTGATTTGGCTTGTTATAGAGTGCACCTGCTACCGTACACACACAAAGACACATTGACTTGACTTTAAAACATTTTGCCAGTGATCAAACAGTCTGGTTTAACACTGTCTGACCTGTTGCTTTTTTTTCATGATGTAAAACAGATTTGTCTATAACAAACACACAGTGAACTAACATTCCGACTCGCAACCATAACACACATGATCATGAAATAGATGAAACTGCAGTGCCACAAAACCATTTTCCCATACTGACAATCATCTCATTCAACAGATACTAGATGGGTTTGCAACTGTGGAGTATTTAAAATTGTATTTAACCAGAAAAATAACTTCAAATGCCAATTTCCCTGAAAGTGATGCCAATTGTTTTTGTAGTATTCATGCATTAATGACTTTCTTAAAAGTATTCTCAAAGATGCATTAAGTACGTTTGTTAATTTTTTACAGGAGAATATCATATTGATCTTGAACGTTATACTGACACCCATCAGTGTGTATGTGGATGCAATCATAAAGACTGTATGCACAAATGGTAAGAAATTGTATTGTAAGAAAAGATTAATTACTATGATGCAAAGACTTATTAAAAGTCTTGTAACTCATTCATCAACAAAGTTCTGCTTAAGGGATTATTTCTAAATTTGGTCCACTAGTCAATTTTTGTCATGGTTTTGATTACTGCAAAAATATTGTGATGCATCCTTGTTTTTTTACTTAGAAGTAAACAAGGTCGGTCCAATGCTAAAATACACACGGTTTAGCACCAACAGCACTTTGCTGACAAGAAAAGTGTAATTTTATATACCTTTACACAGATTAGTTTACTGAACAATTTAATCACACAAAATCATGTTACTAACCCTTTTTTCTTCTATTGTAGTCTTTTTTGCAGTCATCAACATGTTTGCAGAAATTCTGTGGATTTTTTACTTTCCGAGAACCCAGAATATTAGTTGTATTTCACACAAACCCCTCCCTACAACCTCCCCCATCCCTAAAAAAAGAAAAGGAAAGAATCCTCCCCTTAACCCTGAGAAATTTTGCCCCTGCCGAATAGAGAGGCGACAAACCACTGGGAGAGATTAGCATGCAAAAAGAGATCCCCAGCAGTCACAAGCCCCCCTCCTCACGCACACACACATTCAAATGTGAAAAGCTATTTAATGGCCTCACATTTCCCTTTTCCATTTACAGGGAAGTGTAAGAAGAGCTTAATTCTACAGGTGTTCGTTTTGTTGTCTTTGCCTGTTATTCGCATACCTAAACCTCACCTTTACAACCTGCATTAACATGTGACAAGACAACAATGAGCATCATTTTGCTCTGACTTAGAAAGTAACACAAGAAAGACCTCTGCTGAAATGCTGCATGTCACCATCCAGTGTGTTTCTGTGGCATCCTCAGGAAAAGGCCATTTAAAGCACCAACAGAATTTCAAACACAGTACCAGTCAAAAGTTTGGAAACACTTTCACAGTAAATAGTAAACCTACCAAAACTATGAAATAACACGATTGTAGCTGTGATGATTATGTTGTGACTAAAAGCCTTTAAATAAAATGAACACTATGTTATTGCCATATGTTAGTCACCCTTTGTGTAGAATTTGTAAAAATTTTTATGTTATTTTATTGACTGCTGTTTATTCATTATTTGGTCAAATATCAAATTAATATGTTGGCAATACAAACATTGAAATATACACCTTCAGATTAGATTTTTAAGATTATGAGAAACATTTTTGTCAATTATCTTTAAACATTCGATTGGTACTGTTACTGAATAGTCATCATAAATATTAACAAACGCTATAAACAATCATCTTACTTCAATTTACCAATCATTTGTTATCATCAAACACTTTTTACTGCAACCAGAGTTTTGACAGTCCTTGTATGATGGGATCTTTTCCATCATTCACATGGAAATAAAACCCAAAACATCAATCATAAACTGATAATAAGCCTTAGTTTAAGCAAACAAACATACGTGATCTTTGATGCGCCTTACTTTAAAACATATGTCTCAGTAAGTGAACCAATAGAATCATGCCTCGGTTGAACCACCGTATGACCTCATTTCCGACTCCCTCTTCGTTTAGTAACGCCCTAAAATCGTAATGTCTCGAGTACGTCAAGCGCGAGTGCGGAGAGCCAGCTGCACAAAACGAAAATAACATCCACTGTGTACTGCACACTTCCTCGCGGTCACGTGACACCGCCCGTTCATAAACGCAATGCATTAGTCAGCGCTAAAACGTGTGCATCAACGCTACGTTTTTATTGGTAACCATTCATCAAAGCACTCATAAACATTCATAAACATTATTTTTTAAAAGCGGAAAAACAGTAAACTACGAGAGCAACTGCGCTCGACAAAGAACAGTGGACCTGTCCGTGCAGGGCTGTGTAGATTATCTTTGTTCCCCACAGATTAATACAGGTTGAGTATGGTCAGGCTCGTAAAAATGGCTTTAAGAAGAGCAGTTGTGTATGTATCTTACAGTTAAACGTGTGTGATTACAAAGACGCGTCAACGAAAGCACCTATGTAGGTGTTTCGTCACCTATCCTACCTGGCTCTTCTCCGACATGCGAGCGCAGCCGCCCCGCCCTCACTGCAGCAAATAACGGTCCACACCGCCATTACATAAATACCTCACGGAGATCTAACGGCAATATATAACGGAAAGCACCTCCAACAACCGCCTCATGTGCTACATAACTCCTTATAATATACTTTACAGCCACTGAAAATATAAACACACAAATCAGTCCGCGTTCCAGCAAAGACGCGGACGGCCAAATGTCACAACACTGAGTGAAAGCACGAGAAAAGACCAGATCAATCGTCAATTTGAGCTGCAGTCACGCGGGGTGATGCAAACGATGCGGTCGACATCACCATCTTCTCTCTACCTGCACAAGTTGCCATTTGCCGTGGCGTGCGCTGGGCGCCTCGTTTCTCTCGCGCAGATCGCGTTTCACGCACCGATTCCCGGTCGCCGTTCGTGTAACCGCTGTTCTGGAGACAAGAGGAGTGCGACGAGCGCTAAAAGAGGACATTGGCTCGCTCCGTTGTCGTCCTCACCGTTCAGGTAAACAGGTTGACGGCTCCTGAGCGCATGACGTCGCGGGCGGATCGGCGCTCGGTGTCATACGCACGCACGGGCAGGAAAAGGTAGCACGGTGCTCGTATGTGAATAGTGAAGTGTGCTACAGGATTACCGGTGAGGTTATTTAAAGAGAGAGCGACGTCATACCATTCGTGTTATGAACTGGCTCTGACATGTAACGTCAAAGGTCGGTTTCAACGAGGAAAAACAACAAAACCACACGAACGGCGTATTACCTCGCCCTAAACCGAAAAAGGACAAGCACGCACTTCTTAGACCACGAACACCCCTGTGCGGTCTATACATAACTAATAATCACTGCTCTTTTCGTGTTATATTAAAATTTGCAAGTAAATTTAGTTCGAAAATTAACTGAACTACGAGAACATCAAATTATAATAGACAATAGACAAAAAGTCTAATCCGAGATAAGTTATTTCTCTGTGCCCTAGTTTTGAATGGGTTAAAAGAAAGCACCGTTTGTGTAGCCGTGCTACACAAAGTCTCTAGTTAAGACAAACTCTTCTTCTTCAAATTCTGACTTGAACTAAAGTTGATAAACACGTATTTATAGTATGCGTCCTTCCGGATAACGGTCCGGGTAGACTCAGGTATAACGGTGCAGCACACTGGGACAGCCTACTCTCCCACTCCACAACTTACAAAGTCGCCATTAAACTACTCCAAAGGTGAAAAACAACATCCGGAGCAACATTAAAACAACGACTTCTCTCTTTCGTTCTTGTATATAGTGTCTGATATCAGCATATGGGACTTACCGCTCTTGCGTCGTGGCTGTGTCTGTTTTCTCCGCTTGCACCTGGGGCCATCCGCCATGATTTTTGTCTAAACGCAGCCTTGCGGAGTGAGCCCCCTCTCTTCCATGACCCCTCCCCATAACAGCCTAACTGCACCTGGTTTGCGACATTTTGCTTTACGACATCACCTTCTCTGAACACCTCTCTCAAACTCCTTCTGTGTAGACAGACGCCCATCATGTCAAATCTGGGGTATTGTTCGATATTCAAGTATATAACAAGAACTTGGCTTTTATTACATTAAAGAGGTGACGGGGATGAAGGATTGATGTGGTCATTTGTACAGGCGATGGTGGTAATGCAGTATAAGGAGCGCCCCCGACTGGCAGGGAAGTCCGATGACGTAACTTAACCCTGTAAAGACAAAGTAATGGGCCTGCGAAATTGTATTTGTCATAATTTTGATAATCCTGTAAAGGATCCGTATCTTACTTAGTATTTTTTCTTACACAAATGTAAATTTCAGGGTGCTAAGCCATACATTGTTTTGATCTTAAAGGGATAGTTCACTCAAAAATAAAAATTATGTCATAATTTTGTTCATAATGTTATTCAAACTCTGTATATAATTCTTTCTTTTGGGGAACACAAAAGAAGATATTTTGCAAAATGCTGGTTACCGGCACCCATTGACTTCCATTGTACCTTGTGTCCATACTATGAATGGGTGCCGGTAACCAGCGTTTTGCAAAATATCTTTTTCTGTGTTCTGCTGAAGCAAGAAAGTCATACAGGTTTTATAAGGTTGAGTAAATAAAATAATTTTTATTTGGGGGTGAACTATCCCTTTAAGTCCTACCTTAAGATTGTGTCATTTGCATATTTTTTCAACATAAAATTTTATAACAGTGTGATATTTTTCATCATCACAACAACAATGTGTGTGTATGTTGTCAAAGGTACAATAAAAAATATCCTGGACTGCAAAATGGTGCAATGGGTGAACCTGACGTAGGTCACATTTCATCAGAATGCTTTGCAGCAATGAAATAAAAACTTGTTTATTTATTCGATTTATTGTTGGTGGGCATTACAATATGGCTATAAAATAGACTTTTTTCATTATTATAAAGTCTATTTTTATAGACATTATTTTGTAATAATGTCCCCATGATGTAATACGAGGGTTAGTTAGATTAGTATCGAACTCAGTTCCCGTTATTGCCCAAAGTCCTCTGTAGAAAATGACTCTGCTGTCATCTGCTGGTGGAAATAAATCGGTGCATTTTGTCACCCCTTAAACGGAAAGCAGCATAGCACATTATCCAAAAGAAAATAAAAATGATTGGGCTCCTATCACGGTTTAAAAACATTATCCAGACCAGAAGCCAGCACTGGTATCCAAATGTATAAAATGTAAATCGTTCAGTTTCCTCAATCGATTTACAGCAGTGGCGCTTCAATGCGATATCATAAAGACATATACCCGTAAATAATGGCAAGAAATCTAGTCTTTCTATTAAAGCGTAATCTGAACAAACGACTCTTATAATCTGTTTTGTTCTAGCGAAGCAAACTGTGGAAAATATTCTTTAATGACTAACATCTCTGTTTTATTATTGATTTAATGTTTAAAGCTTACATATATAATCATTCCATATTAATCAAATATATAACCAAGCAATTGATTCGTGCATATACTTAAGCCAGGAAGTGAGGACGTGATAAATATGATAAATGTGTTGAGTCTTAATCTGTGAAGAATTATAAATAGGTACAGGATGTTGCCGCCCCCAGTAAAACCGTAAAGGTCGAGGCTCAACGGCTCTGAGGAAAGAAACGGTGAAAAACAACACCAAATTAGGCAAGGGGCCAAAGACAACGTGCTGATTGGAGGGCAGATTAAGGAGGTCCCAGGAGGAGTGGACAGAGAATGTGTTATGTATAAATATGTGAAACTTATAGCAAACTGGGTCTTCTAACTGTGAGTTGTCGAGTTGGTTTCGGTTTGTCATTGTGAGGAAGACCCAGCGCGCTGAATTCTCTTCATATCTGATTAATAAACCTCAATTATTATAACCTTAATTCGTCTCCGTATATGAGATTCTGAACATGCTCGGACTGCCTTTAGAAAAGTCCAACAATTGGTGACCCCGACGTGATCTCGCAAGGAGGAGACGGCGTTTTCGCCTCTTATCCCTGTGGAGGGAAATCGAGACGGACTCAGGTTCAACACAAAAGGGCCCTGAATAAAAGGTAAGCAGAAACCTGTTTAATTCAAATTCTGCAAATTGACTAAAACCAAATTATTGTGTTGACCTTGATGAACATCTCGATGTGAGTATAGTTTGAATGCATAAGAGGTTTATGGTAAATCGATGTGAAGAGAAAAGTTGATTAAAGTGTAGTTGTGTGAGAAACCCGTGAGTCTTGTGAGGACATACTCGGGTAAAGTTTGGGTTACATTCCCTCGGTTGAAAGAGAACCGTAAAGTTTGGGTTACATTCCCTCGGTTGAAAGAGAACCGTAAAGTTTGGGTTACATTCCCTCGGTTGAAAAAGAGAACCAGTTGAAAGAGAACCGAAAGTCCACCGCTCATAGTTTGGGTTACATTCCCTCGGTTGAAAGAGAACCGTAAAGTTTGGGTTACATTCCCTCGGTTGAAAAGAGAACCGTAAAGTTTGGGTTACATTCCCTCGGTTGAAAGAGAACCGTAAAGTTTGGGTTACATTCCCTCGGTTGAAAGAGAACCGTAAAGTTTGGGTTACATTCCCTCGGTTGAAAGAGAACCGTAAAGTTTGGGTTACATTCCCTCGGTTGAAAGAGAACCGTAAAGTTTGGGTTACATTCCCTCGGTTGAGAAAGAGAACCGTAAAGTTTGGGTTACATTCCCTCGGTTGAAAGAGAACCGTAAAGTTTGGGTTACATTCCCTCGGTTGAAAGAGAACCGTAAAGTTTGGGTTACATTCCCTCGGTTGAAAGAGAACCGTAAAGTTTGGGTTACATTCCCTCGGTTGAAAGAGAACCGTAAAGTTTTGTGCTGAGTGTGTGTGTGGAATTCCGGTGTAAATACCCGCAAATGTGAATTTGGATATATGTGTATGTATGCGTCTAATGGTATGTGAGTGAATGTGTTTGATGTGAGTGTCAAAGTGTGAACTTAAAACTGTGAATAGGTTTGAAAGTGTATATATCTGTACAAAACACGAGAATAGATAAACAGTAATAGTTAGATACAGGAAGGGAGCGGTCGTCAAAAGAGGAAGCGAGATGGCGGAGTTTGAGAAAGAGTGTGCAGAATACGGATGCCCACCCGTAACTGAACAGTGGGGCCATTTCATAGATATGTTAATGGCACAGACAGAACCAAAAGACAGAAAGCAGAGAGAGAAAGTGGCTAATGCATGTTGGAGATTGATGTGTGGTGAGAACAGATGTTTGGAAGCAGAGAAAGTCAGAGTTCCACTGGCACCAAAAATTAGAGAAGTGGAAAAGAGAGCTCAGAATAGGTTGATTAGGCATACAAAAGAGAAAGATGCAGTAAAATGGTTCAGTACTAGGGCGCATGGTCAAAAAACTGAAAAGCTGCAGAAAATGTTGAGAGTGTGGACGAGGATTGCATTGGTGGCTACGGCATTAACAATTACAACTTTGAGTAGAGGGAGCAAAGAGGAAGTTTGCAGGTCAGCAGCCAAGATGTAAAAGGAAGTTGAAGTAGGAAGCACTCAGACTACCTCATCCGCTCCTCCCATCAGTAAGCCCACGGCCACTGTTTCATATCTAGATTTGTGAACGGATGTAGTGGTGCTAAGGCACCATTTTGACAGTGGGTGATTCAAGATGCCTGTCGCGACAAATTTTGCCCGCCACACAATTAGCTGACTTAGAAAGACATGCTATCATAGAACTAGTAGTTTAGGACACACCACTGATAGACGTAACTACAGGCCCCAGTCCCCATTACAACATACCAACACATTAAGATTTATTAGGGGAAATAGAGGCAACATGGGAGGGGGGGCATCCAACAGAGTGCTATGTTCTGTGTGTGGTGCATCTGATTATTTGGGTAGAGATTGTCCACAGCGTATGGGACAATCAGGCCATTATAATGGTCCACCCAAGTGGGGATGGGGTCCCCGAGGAGGTGGTAACCAGGGTGGTCGTGGCAGGGGACCACATACCTCACCACACAACCCGAGGCAACAGCTCTCGTTATCTCCCAACCCACGGGCGCCTATGCACCCAACATGGGGCCGGGAGATGGGGTGGAGAAATGTTGAAGGGGGCCCTCTGGTAGGGTAAGAAATGGAAATGGCCAAAAAAAAAAAAAAAAAAAAAAAAATTACGAGCATTACGAGTGCACATTGCGCAGCAGGTGTTGCCACATGCATTTCTGCACTCTTCACATGCCCCTATCCCACTGTTGGGACGAGATTTACTGGTAGAGTTGGAGCGAGTATCTTACGCTCGTCAGGAGGAACTATTCTAATGCTAGCTCACAGATGGTTTACTTGCATACACATAGCAAATGCATCTTCCAATGATATTCTTACCGCAGAGGGTATAGCGTGCTCATCATTCACATACACAGACATAGGTATTCCTTCCATAGGGCTTCAATTTGTGGCCGGGCATACTCAATCACGCGCTGCGTAACATATTGTACAACTATCGATTGCTACCACATGGGCTGAGGTTGCCAATTTGCTGTTAGCAGGCATGCATATTCAAAAACCACATTTTCAGAGATGGTTGTTGGATTGTGGTCTGAGGGCCTCCTACACAGTAGTATAGTTGGAAAATAGTGCGTACATTGTAGGGGAAACTAGCGTTGTAACGGAAAGACGAGAGGAATGTGCTGGTTGCAATGGTGATGCAGTGTGCGAGGGTGAGAGAAGTGGATACCTATTTAAAAAAAAAAAAAACAAGGACAAAGGCGGTTAGGATGCAATTGACGTGCGCTACAACGGCCACTATGGCACAGAGGTGGAGGCATGAGGCCACCAGGTATTGCTTATGCGCGCAAGCTAAAGCGAGTGCAACGTAGTGGGGGTGTTGGGACGCTTCTGAGGTATTGCATCGTTCACCAAGCCAAGCCAAAGTGGAGAGAATGGACTTAACTCTGAAATTACGATTGGCTAAAATCTGTGCACAGACCAAATTGAATTGGCTAGCAGCCCTACCACTGGCATTAATGGCTACAAGATCAACTGTTAGAGTTGTAATAGAGATCAACTGTAATAGAGATCAACTGTAATAGAGATCAACTGTAATAGAGTTTCTGGTTTAACACCTTTTGAATTGTTTACAGGCCGCAGATTCCCAGGACCGGCAGGAGTGCTGCCCACAGAGTGTGTGGAACCATTGTCACACGCAGTGTATTTTGACAAATTAACTTCTCTGATTAAGACCTTTTCCCGCCAGGCACCAACCCCTACCCAGACAGGTAAAGAGTGGGTGAGACTGAGAATCTTCAGGAGAAAGTGGAACGCACCACGGTGTTCAAAGCCCTACAAAGTTGCTGCAAGAACATCTCACTGCATCCAAGTGCACGAAAAAGGAGATACTTGGTTCCATTTGTCTGCTTGTGTTGATTGTGATCCACCTTCTAGGTCTCTATCAGATACCAGATTGGACCTGTCTTCGCAGGTCCAAGAGAGGGAGGATACAGAACGTACAGAACAGCAGGAACAAGCGTATAATTTTCCAAATTCTGTAAATTCTAACTGTCCAAAACAGCAGATTCAACTTTCTTACCGAACAGGTGATCTATTTCTAACACCAGACTCAGAGCCCTTGGCTCATTGTGTAAGTGCTGACTGTGCATATGGTGCAGGAATAGCAAAACAATTTAAACAGAAATATGGTACACGTAAGGTGGTAAGCCAAAACAAACAACCAGGTGACTGTGCAGTAACTAAAGAGGACGACGGCAGATTGATTTTTCATTTAATAACAAAACAAAACTGTGGTGATTTGCCAACTTATGATTGCTTTACAGAGAGTCTGACACACATGAGAAACTGGTGTGTGGAAAACAATATAAAAAGTGTATCCATTCCCCGGCTGGGGTGTGGACTGGACAGACTAGAATATCAAAGGGTAAAAGAAATTTTGAGTAAGGTGTTCACGGACGTGGACATAAAGATGACAATTTACTCCCTAGGTACCGAACGAGAAGACGTCTAAAACCCGGGGAGCCGGTGTTTTCTTTTGAATTATTTTTCCATTCTGTGTTTTTGTTTTTTTTTGTCTAAGAGCTCATCTATTTTGTGTTTGTGTTTCTATTACATGAAGGGTATTGAATTTTATTATTACAAGTGTATTATTGTACTGTTAAGTCGTATATCCACATTGGAAGTGTCTTAAAAGTTCATTTTATTATTTTGCTTTACCCGGTGTAGAGAGGGTGTTTAGCTTACCTTTAACCAAAAACAGTATAGAAAACAAAACCATATTAGAAAAATGAAACTGTGGGAGAACTGGAGAGTTTTGGGGGTAATGGGAGTGATAGCTTTAATAGTAGTGGGCATAGCGACCACAGTGGAAGAATCCCATAAGGAAGAGGAGAAGAATGCCACTTTTGTGGTACACCATAGGGAAAAGCGAGATACATCTGGAGGAAAGGACCATGACGAGTGTAGAGATAAATATGGGGGAATAGAACTGGATTATTGGGAAATTGCGTAGCCTGTGCAAGTGCAAGACCCCAGATGGAAATAGAACCCGCCCCATTGATAGAAGAAGATGAGAGGGGTTACAATTGTATGCTAAATCTAGCTAAAATGCAAGTGGTTGAGAATTGTAGTGTTTTGGGAGCGATCTTCCCACCAATGGAAGATACCTCAGTAGGATATTTCACCCCTAGAAAAGACGATTTTAATTGTTTTAATTTCACAGGCAATGGTATTAGTATTGGAAAGATCAGACCAGACTGGTGTAACACAACTGAGGATGCTCAGGTAAAAATGGGAAGACAGGCCAGGCAGGGATTGTATTGGTACTGCGGGGAAAAGAGATTGTATTACACGATAAGATCTAACGGAGTTGGCGTGTGTGCTTTGGTGAGACTGAGAGCTCCAATATTGCTTGTAGGCCAAAGAGAGGGTGGCTCTGCAACCCGGAGAAGAAGGAGGAGGGATATTAGTGAGCTAGATGACTGGGATAAAGGTAATCCAACATACATTGACTCAATAGGGGTGCCCAGGGGAGTTCCGAATGCACATAAATTAGTTGACCAGGTAGCTACCGGTTTTGAGAACATACCGATTATTAGTGCTCTGTTTCCGGTCACTCCAAACAAGAATGTTGACAGAATTAATTATGTGCACTTTAACTTGATGCGAATAGCTAACTTGACAAGAGCAGCGCTGAAAGGGTTAAAAGACCAATTGAAACTGACCTCATTAATGGCTATCCAGAACCGGATGGCTCTGGACATGCTGCTTGCAGAGCGTGGAGGCATGTGCTCCATGTTTGGGGAATCCTGTTGCACATTCATCCCTAATAGCACTGCCCCGGAAGGGTCAGTAACTAGAGCATTGAATATGCTGGAAGAAATGTCTAAAACTATGCACGATCACTCAGGAGTGGAGAATCCACTTGAGGACTGGTTAACCCAAAAAATTGGGGAAATGGAAAGCCATAGTAATGTCTGTATTAATGTCTGTTGCTACCTTTCTAGATATTAGTAACATGTGGGTGTTGTTGTATTCCATGCGCAAGGTCCCTATGCAACCGTATAGTTGTTACAGCTATCGAGAAGAAGGACACCCCACCACCATATTCCATGCCTTTGTTGTCTGCTGCTTATGTTACAGGTGGTGAAGAAGAAGAAGAGATGGTGTGACCTCTCAAGAGGTCAAGAGAGGGAATTGTGGAAAATATTCTTTAATGACTAACATCTCTGTTTTATTATTGATTTAATGTTTAAAGCTTACATATATAATCATTCCATATTAATCAAATATATAACCAAGCAATTGATTCGTGCATATACTTAAGCCAGGAAGTGAGGACGTGATAAATATGATAAATGTGTTGAGTCTTAATCTGTGAAGAATTATAAATAGGTACAGGATGTTGCCGCCCCCAGTAAAACCGTAAAGGTCGAGGCTCAACGGCTCTGAGGAAAGAAACGGTGAAAAACAACACCAAATTAGGCAAGGGGCCAAAGACAACGTGCTGATTGGAGGGCAGATTAAGGAGGTCCCAGGAGGAGTGGACAGAGAATGTGTTATGTATAAATATGTGAAACTTATAGCAAACTGGGTCTTCTAACTGTGAGTTGTCGAGTTGGTTTCGGTTTGTCATTGTGAGGAAGACCCAGCGCGCTGAATTCTCTTCATATCTGATTAATAAACCTCAATTATTATAACCTTAATTCGTCTCCGTATATGAGATTCTGAACATGCTCGGACTGCCTTTAGAAAAGTCCAACAAAACACAAATGACTCTATCAAATGACTCATTTGTACAAGCACATTATATATTATTATAGTTAATTTTGATTCTTCGCGTGATTTTTGACTAACATCTTATCTCTAAACTATTTTCAAAAGTATGTTGTTCAGTAGTAGGCATATACACATCTTTAGGACTGTCCGAACTTTTGTCAACGTTACGTCACAACACGCATTTGGCGGCTGTCCGTTTGCAGAATTTCAGGATCACAACAAATCCAGGTACTGAATTACTGTCATATTTTACAGATAAATGTTGAATTATGATAACATGTCTTACTATTGCCTGAGGTAGTTGCTTGCTATCTTCTAACACTAGCCTGTCATGCAACGAATATGTATTTCATTTCCACCGCTCATAATTCTCATACCACCCCTTGTCACCCCATAGTTTTCACACCAGTTAGGTTTCCATAAAGCTTATTGGTTTAGAAATATGTTTGTGGACATCATATAGTCATTGTCATCAGAGAACTGACCCATTATTTGAGATGTGTAATAATATATGACCATATAATACAATTATTTTATATTAAGATTTATTGTTTGCAAAATTTAATTTAGTCTTTTATCTGAGGTGTAAAGAGCTGATGTGTTTTTCTGAGCAGATGAGTTTGATTGAGCTGGAGTTCCAGTTTAACCTCAGATCGAATCTCAGAGATGCTACAGCAGTTCTCATCAAAAGTGCTCCTCATTATTGGTGGTTTTGATGAGCTTAGACTCACACGGGATATAAAGGAGTACTTCCAGAAGTTCTTTGAGAATGAGAAACTCTTCAGGAAAGCTTATGAGTCTGTTAAAGCAAATGAAACCCTGTTCACTGCCTGTTCAATTCCTGTTATCTGCTGGATCATCTGCACAGTTATCAGAGAAAGATTTAATCACGGAGCAGATGTAACTAGCGGTCTGCAAACCATCACATCCATATATGTTGACTTTGTGTCCACTTTTTTGGAGCATCACTGTCAGGGTTTGTCCCGACCCTGCTGAGGAATCTGTCCTGTTGGTCTGTTACAGACTTTTCAAACAAGACATTCAGAAAAAGAACGTTCAAATGAGCTACACCCAGTGATTTTGCTTGTCTGTGGTGTCTGTAAGAATGAATCGATCATCTCATTCTTTGAAAAGCACAATGTGGCTGTTTTTATCAACATAGAAACCCAGCTGAAGGAATGGATCCATCAGTGTTCACAGAGATATCAACATGAAATCATGTTGTTCATTCTTCATTGTCTCTATGAACTTCATGACAAGAGCTTCACTGGGAAACTTTGTTTACAGTGCTGTGAACACATCAGAAACCTCAGACTCATTGTCACATTTGATCATCTGAAGATACTTCAGTCTGCATTATACAGTTGTAAAGAGCTGTGGTGAGTAAAGATCAGTGCCTGCTGTAATACATTAACATACTGTATCACATACATCTTTGGAACAGTCAAATCATGAATGTTTTGATGCTGAGTATCAAAGATGTGACAAACCAGTGTTCTTTGTGTTTTTAAAGGTTGACAGTGGATGACATTTCAGATGATATTGTTGGTTGGATCTCAACTTTTGAGAAAGGAAAGATTCTGTATTCTGTATTATAGTAGTAAAAATATTGCATTTAAAGCTGAGATTTAAGTTAAATTTTTTTGTTATTTTTTACAGTTTGTTTTTAAATGGCCAATGTGTTTTTTGCATGACAATCATTACTGTATGTGATAAGTGTGAATTGCGATTTGTCTGACAGCAGCAGAGATGTTGGATTGTGGGTCTTTCTCAACATTAGAAGCTGAGACATCTTCAAGACAATTAGTAAGCATCACTGAAATCAAGAGTCCTGAAGTTTTCATCAATCCTCCAAAAAAAGTTATATCTGTTTATTGATTTATACATTTTCTATATTGAAAATGATTGATTTATACATTTTCTGTTTCTATATGATTCATATTTGATTTTTTTATGATTCTATATGATTTCTATATTTAATCATGTATGGTTTCAATGTATGCTTAAAATTGTTTAAGTCAGTATATTGATAATATATTCATGACCAGAATTAAAACATTTCAAATTTTTAGATCCAAATTTAAAGGATGAACTACTCATTTTTTAATTTTCTGTAGACCTCAGAAGATGCAGATGTGTTCATACCTGAAATTGTTCAGGCAGATGATGCAGGCAAACAAAACCAAACATACAGGTATTAAACATTTTTACATTTCTATTGAACTTAATAAATAGGCTACACAAACAAAACATTAGGTGCTAATGAACTTAAAATGTAAATATTTTTATAATGTATGAATTAATATATGAACTAAATTTTTAAAACATTTTTCATAAACATTTGTATGCATTTATTTAGAATTATATTTAAACATTGTGATGCACTTGTTTGATAGATGAGGCATATTCGCATATAATTCATGTTTTCATAATAGTCATATCTTCTGTACTCCAGGTTTGTTTCTCCAAATGCTGGTCAGTTTCAGTGCAGTTTGAACAACATTGTTTTTGTAATGAAGGACAGAGGAGAAATGCTTTATAAAATCGTGTCCTGGGATCTACGACTCTTAGATGGTTTGGGTCAGATGCAGCCCGCAGGTCCATTATACAGCATTGACTGTTTTAAAGGTTCAATCTCACAATTGCACCTTCCACACTGTGAAATTCTCTCTGGTATGTTTATCTAAACATTCTAAATTTAAAGAACTGTATTGATTTTAAGCAGTGAAGAAGTCACTTATAATTTACTTATATTAAATAAAAAGATAAGTAGTATTTATGATGTATTTTATTATTATTACAGTATATATTTTAAATGTCTTTTACAGAGGAAAATAAGGACAGTTTGGCTGTAGCACATTTCACTGATGGTAATGTAGAAATATTGCATCCACTCAGAGTAACCAGCACACATGTGATTATTAATATCACAGAGCTCTAGTAGATGAACTGGAGTCTGGACCCAGTAAAACGTAGTAATGCTGAAGAAAACATCAGTCAGTTTGAGATGTAAAGTTCTGTTTCAGTCTTTATGTAAATATCAATCATACATACCAGAACATAAAATTATTTTTAATATTCAGGGCACAATAATACAACAGACACCCATACAGATGTCTTATTTATGTGCTTTGCTGCCAGTTATCCATGTGTGTGCTGCCTATACAATGTAGAGCTGTACACCACACTTACAATACACAAGTACATTTTGTTAGGTCAGCAATTTATTTTTATTTTTTCAATTTATTCAATTCATCTTGGCAATTTATACATAATCTTGTGCGAACTAAGCAATAAAGAAAATCGTGAATAAGTCACGGCTGACACAACAACATTTTGTGTAAATGGCTGTGCAGTAGTTTGTTTGTTGGTAGTTTCAAGGTCATCTTTATTTGTTTTACGGTGATAAGATTTTGCAAAAGAACTAACAAAAGTGAAGTGTGGAAGACTACTAAGTAAATCTTAGTACAGTGTAGGCTACACTAGCCAGAGTTCTTTCACCTAATAAGTTTATTTTTTAAACGTACGTTTACGTTGTACAAATAGCATCCAGACGAGGCTCTGCAGGTGTGGATTTCTCCAAAAGGGATTAAACCATAAGCTTAAAATACAAAATAAAAATTAAAGTTAATAGGAAAATTATTTTACATGCATTTGCATGTTTTAAGAAAAATGCTGTATAATAGAACAAGTACATATATTTCAAATGCGTTTCATTTATTTGCATTGGTAACGCGTCCTAACGCATGTTCATATTGTCAGCGCAGTGGCTTGCTCGTCGGTTTTTTTTCCATACAGTATAAACACATAATCGGTTTAATATATTGGACGCATCCGATTCAGGCAGTGAGTGAACTGTTCATTTTGAAACCATTAAGACCGATCCTTGAGTCGAGAACCGCTTCAATTCAGCCAGAGACTTTGATTCAGTGAAGTCTTCCTTATAGCGTTACTAAACCCCGCCCTCTCGCAGTGAGTTGTGGGTAATGTCGGCCGATAAGGAAACTACTACAGAGAAAAAGAAACTATTCACTCGAAGACTCGATGTATTGCTGTGTGTACGTACAGTAAAATGGCAGAAGCCAGTATTTTATGTATTCAGGATCAGTTCATCTGTTCGATCTGTTTGGATCCAATGAAGGATCCAGTGACGATTCCTGTGGACACAGTTACTGTATGAGCTGTATTACAGCCTACTGTGATCATCATGATCTGAAGAGAGACTACAGCTGTCCTCAGTGCAGACAGACCTTCACTCCAATACCTGTTTTAGGTAAAAACCTCATGCTGACTAAACTACAAGAGACATACTGGCATACTGCCCAGCACTGCATAAGTTATGCGTGTATGGTGGATGAACTCAGTAACCATGATACTGTATCAGCTGCAGCAGAGAGAACTGAGAAACAGGTAAGAGATGAAAACACTGAATGGGATTTTCTACACCATTAGTAACTGAAAGTTCACAAAATGGACTTGACGCGATTTTAATGTAAAATCATCAGACATTTTACTATCAATTCTTTTGAGTGTAGATGTAGCCTGTAGATTTATTTTTATTGTTATAAGTCTAAAAATATATCTCTGACTCCAAGATGCATTGCACTGCATCATTATAAAAGAGTAACCCCACGTTTACATCACATCAGATTTCCATTACAATCACATAAAATACTGAAAGGCTAGTCTATGTTTAATTAATTTAAAAAAAGGAATGGAAATATTTAGTAAGTATTAATTACAGTCAAACTGCATTGAACTTAACAAATAAGCTACAGTATTTCCTGTATTTCAGTGTTTAGAAGATGCAGTTGTCTTTACACCTGATTATACTGACAGAGACAGAAAAGGAACAAACACACACAGGTACAAATTTTAAACTCTTGTTAAGATTTTTTTAATGGTTTCACATCAATAATAAGTCCCATATGTTTATAAAGAGCATCATTTCCAGGATTAATTTCAGCAAAATGAAATTTATGTTTTTTAATTTATGTGGCCAAATTGGTTGTAATGACTGATGGCTCTGAGATGCTTCTTAATGCTGTCTAATTTCATTCAGTGTAATTTTAGTGTGGTTGACTGATCTCTTTTTCAGTTTTTTTTCTCCACGTGCTGGTCAGTTTCAGTGCAGTTTGACCGACCTTGTGTTTGTGATGGAGGACAGAGGAGAAATGCTGTATAAAATCATGCCTTGGGATTCGCGACTCTTAGATGGTTTGGGTCAGATGCAGCCCGCAGGTCCATTATACAGCATTGACTGTGTTGAAGGTTCAATCTCACAATTGCACCTTCCACACTGTGAAATTCTCTCTGGTATGTATTATAGTTTATTCTACATATATGATAAATACGCTTTATCAATAGACAGCTGTATGTATTATGTATTGAATGTATTTATGAAGACCTATATTACAGGGACAAAATAAAATTTTCCCCAATTTGAAATGTGTTTTACAGAAGAAAATAAGGACAGTTTGACTGTAGCAGCATTTTACAGAGGGTAATGTAGAAATACTGCAGCCGCTCAAAGTGACAGAAACTCATGTGATTATTGGTATCAAAGAACTCTCGCTATTTGGGCTCTTGAAGAAGAAAATATTTCCTGACTCTCCTGTTCGGGCTCAAGTGTTGCTTTTTCTCCGACCAATATCTGTCAGAGATAGGGAGAAAATACTGGATGTCCATTTGCTTCCAGAGACTGTTCCGGTATCAGAGGTACTAAATCTCAAGGAGTCATTTTTTCTTGTTTGAGAAAACAAATAATATGATGTGAAACAAATAATGTTATGTTTTGATTTATATCTTGTATATAACATTTTAACAGCACTTTATGTACACATGTATTTGGTTTTAAATATATACATATTTAAGACCACTGTTAATATATGAATTATGAAAATCATAATCATACAGTTATCTTTATTTTTGTACTACCTTTCACAAAACACATAGTTTTAAAGCATCTTTAATGATTTTTTATTTTTAAAGCTTAAAATCACAATCTCTCTTTTTTAGGTCCAGAGCCAACACAAAGAAAGTATGTACTTAAAAACCACCTCCACATGTCACTTGATTCCTGGGATAGAATACAGTCTATGCTGTGAACCTGAGAGCTTTGAAGTTCAGCCGCAGGTATCAGAATATTTGATAACAAAATAATTCTAGATAAAGAAACAAATCATTAAGAGGCTGACGTTTAATGACTTAAGATAAAAAACAAAATAATAATAATAATAATGTATGTGTTTAATAATAGGGGTAACGGTTTCCAAAGTCAGTCAACTAAATTACAAAACTAAATTACAAAACAACTAAGGTGCATATAAGGTGTAATATTTTTACCAACCTTGTAATTTGAGTGAAATGAATGTAGTTTATTTTTGATTATTTGGCAGTTTCAAGCGTATGCTCGCTTGTTTCAGGGTCAGATGTTTGATTGTAATTTTGGTCCAAACTATCATCCCACATTTGAAGTGTTTTTGGGTATCGACACTGACGAGTTCAAAATGGGGGTTTGGGATAGAATTGAAGAAAAGGAAGTGTGGACAACACGACGAATCATTCTTACAGGTAATATAATGAAGCTCAGCTGTTAAAAGATTTTAAATGAGTTGAAGTAAATCATTAGAATCTACACAACCCAAAGTTATTTTACTTAATTGGGTTAATTTTTTTATAGCTTCAAGCCCTAATACAGACATTACCGATCTCAGAACGATCACAGGTTTGACTTTCCATTAGAAATGTATTCTTGTTTCACACATATTCACTTTTTCTAAAAAGCCTAACTTTAGTTCTTCTTGACTCTTAGAATTTGTGGACAATCACAGAGAAGTGCTCATTGCGAGAGTGATTTCAGTCATGCCAATAGCTGACTGTCTGAGAGACAAACAAATGATCTCTCCTGAAATATACAGTGAGATTGATGATGCAAGACCACGACAGAAAAAAATGAGACTCTTGTTCGATGTTCTTGACTCAGGAGGACCGGCTGTAAAAGCAGAATTTTACACAATACTGAAGGACAAGGAATCATTTCTAGTAAGGGACCTGGAGTCTGAATATTGACTTATCACATTCCTGCTTCCGTCAGTTACACATCAACACATAATATCCTCCCGCAGTCTCTTTTCAATGAATGTCTCAGGTCTCAATGAAATCCCCTTGTGCCTTGAGATTCCGGCTTTAAAAATTATTTGTACAATCATGAGTGGACAGAATTGGATAGACAGAATTGTACTCTAAAATAAAGTATTTTATTAGTCAAATGTTTTTCTATTGTTTCTTATTAGAACTTGGGTATGTTACTTGTATTTTGATGTAGAATCTGTTTTCTAACTAACAGTCTGGCAGCTTTTTAGAACCACACTTATTTAGACAAAACATTTTTACATTGATTTTCTCCTCTTTTTCCTTTTCAAAAAATTTTTCCTCTTCAAAAAAAAGCTATTTTAATCTTAATTTTAAATAGTTTTCTCTTAATTGTTTTTTAATTAAAAAAATATCTTCCAAAAAAAATGTCCTCTTCCCAAAAATGTTTTTTCCTCTTCCAAATTTTTTTCTTAAAATCTTTTCTCTTCAAAATTTTTTTTCTCTTCAATAAAAATTTTTACATTCAAAAAAGTTCTTTAAAAAACTTTTTTATCTTCAATTGTTTTCCCTCTTCAATTTTTTTCCTCTTCAAAAAACATTTAATCTTAAAAAAATCCATCTTCCAGAAATTTTTTTCTTTCAAATTTTTTTATCATACAAAAAATGGTTTTCCCCCACTTACAATTTTTTCCTCTTCAAAAAACATTTTAATCTTAAAAAATATTTTTTCCCCTCTTCAAGTTTTTTCCTCTTCAAAAAACATTTTTTAATCTTCAAAAAAAATTATTCTTACATTTTTTTATCATCCAAAAAATATTATTTCCCCTCTTAGATTTTTTCCTCTTCAAAAAACATTTTTTAATCTTAGCTTATTTATATATGTCTTTATATGTTATAATAGTATAATAGACTGTTATATATGAATTTTCTTTATGTTGTGGTTCCTTAATTCTAGATGTCTTTGGACTGTAGGTGGAAACTGAAGTAAAACCATGCCGACACAGACAGAACATGCAACCCCAACCCTTGCTGCAAGGCAACAGTCCTACAAAAGAATTACTGTTTACAATTTGTTATATAAATATCTAAATAGTATTTATTTGGTACTAAATGTTTATTTATTTAGATAGCCTCTTATTTCATGTTATTGCTGTTTTTACTGTTTTCATTACAATAATGTTTTTATACAATGTGACCAAATGTTTGTTTTCATATAAACAGGCCTAATAATATTTTTTGTCATTTCTGGACACAAAAACCATAAAACGTCTATGTTAAATCATGAGAAATAACATAACAGTATGATGTACTATGAAAGATGTTTTTATTTGATAATACTGTGGAAAAATAACCACATACAAAAACATAAAAACTTGTGTGGAATTTACTATGGGACAAAGCACAAAAATCATATATTTCTCTTTTGTATTTTACATTTTGAAAAGATGAACAAAACTATAAAAAAAATATGACAAAACTCCTCAGAGTATGAATTCCTTATTAACAGGAGCATGAGGGAATGAAATCTGTCACATTGAAACACATGCGCTCTCATTCACACTATATAAACAATATTACACTCTTCTTCTAGTGATCCATCTCTGATATGTGACTCTGATCACAGTGATTCATTGTTCACTGTTAATCTCCAAACCATCATGGGCTATTAACATGTCATATATGTGACTATATGTTGAATAGTAATTGAATTTAACAGGCACTTTCCATGAATAGGGCACGAAAGTCCAGAAACAAAAAAGCATGTTTAAATCTGAACCCCCTCACTTTGTTACTTAGAATGTTATGTTTTGTGGTTACTGCTCATGGGTTTGATTTCCGAGAAACAGGTATTGATCAAATTAATATCTTAAATGCACCGTAAATCCCATTAGGCTAAAATATTGAGTTAAAGGGCTGTATAAAAAGTTTATTTTAATGTTTGTCAAACAATGACACATATAAGATTTGTACTTCTAATGGGACACAAAATGCACTGTATTCATGGAATGTAAGCCCAACATTTCAACAGCTGCTCATATTAAATTTTTACTCTATAGTTCTTTACATATTTAAGTCATTATGAATGTATAGTTTATAATCATTGCATAATTTGAACAAGTTGTATTTGAGATGTTTTTAGTTCATGTCAAATAAAATCTAGCCAGATTTAAACTCGAAAGCTGAGAAACACGTTTTCCACAAACGTATACTGCAGAGGAAAAAAAGCCCTTCTTTTTGCATAAAGGAGAATTTGACCATGTTACAAAGAAACAGTGTCTTAGAAACTTAGGAGTCAAATAACACTTCATTGCTTTCATTTTAGTATTTAACCTTAATTTTCCATTTTTTTTACAGGCTTTTACAAGACAAAAGTTCATCTCATAAACCTCAAAAAAGTTTTAAAACCAATTTTCTCCCTCACATTGCTTACCTAAAACCATTCAATCTTGGATCTTTTCTCACCAGCTTAGAAAAATACTATAAAAGCGCTTTCAAATGCAATTCAGTTGAGATACAAATATGGAAAAGCACACTACTCTATTTTGAAAGTGTGACGGACGAATACATGGACACTTTAGAAAAAAGAAATTGAACAAATGGAGATTGCACATTCAAATCATCCTGCACAGCAAAAACACACACACATACATATATATAAACACTTAAAGTGTCAAATACTTGTGAGGTTTTCTTGGAAGGAGGCAGAGCATGTGTTCACAGGAGAGTCTGGACACACTGTGAGTAGCATCTATTTAATAAAAAAACCTAAAACTCCAGCTTTCAGAGTTAAAAGCACTGGTGGTATTTATCCAGAAACTCATATCTCCATCCTGGTCAGAAAAGTTCAAACTGGCAGCAGAAAGCTAATCCTTGGGCAGTGCAGGCGTTACGATCGAGAAATTATGTGTTGGGTGGCCCATCTGCACTATACAGTGAGTTGTTTGTTGTGAGTTGACCGTACTGTAGAGGAAATTAGCGATTGTCAACTGTAGCAGTATGTAATATTCGGCAATATTCATTGCTTATTTTGTACCTTTGCGATACACTATACAATCAACATGAGCCCAGCCTAAAATCACACAATGTAAAACATGTCATTTTCATCAGGTTGAGCGATGGCACAAGTTTCAGCAGGTTACACACTTCTATCCAGTGTAAACTCCAATACATAATCCGGCTTTCACTGGGCTTCCAATAGTTGATGACTTCTGGTGCCCTCCAGCCTTTCTTACCAGTCATTCTTTAATGACATCACAGCTTACACAGGAAAAACTGTTCAATGGCTGCTTTGCAGGGTATCATTATGGTGTGAAGGGTTACATGTGCTGATCAGACCGAGAGATTTTCTGAAGATGAGATCTGCCACCTAATGTTTGGTGGTAGACAATCCACTGTGTCTTGATCGCGTCATCTTTTTAAATAAACCGTAATTTGGCACTTTTTCTTATTTTTTTTTTAAAAGTTGGCAATTATCACAACATTGATGTAAAGGTAGAAAACACAACGCGTGTATGCATATACTGTAGTCGTGTTGGGGAGAAAGCTTGGTTCCATTTCATGGACTGGCGTGTAAAAAGAGAAACATAGGTATGTGCACAAATTTGCGTCCAGAGAGGAAAAGCGTGTTTGTATTCGTCTCACACATGAGTCTGCATTCTTTGTGTGTGTCTCTGTGAATACTCTGTGGGAGGGGTCGAATATGGAAACTGGGCGGAGTTGGTGTATTTTCCCACACCAGTGTCTGGTCCCGCCCCTTGACTTGTCCCTGCCCCCTGTCCCGTAGGATACATTTCATAGGCCGGTCCTCCCTCCAAAGGTGGGGCGAACCCTAACCTGTATTGAGGTGTTGTTGAATAAGCGTAGCTGTCGAAAGCCAGCGGATTGGTCGATTCCAGCAGCCCGCGGTCTCCAGGATAGTCTGTGGGTTTGGAGATGGGGTTGGGCGGGCCTTGACTTTGTGACATCCTGGCAATGGTGTTAAAATGGGCGTATGTGTTGTGAGCCATTCGGGAAGCTGGGCGAGGTTCGTAACGGCCCGTGGGAGCAGGGTGAATGTTATGCACCGGGCCACCGGCTGATGCTGAAACCGACGCAGGATTTGGTGGGCGGAATTCTTGGTACAGCAAGGAGCGGGAAGAAGCTCGGACGTCCTCATGCGTCGTAGCTCGAACGTTGTAGTAGCCGTTAGTGGGGTCCTGAAATTACAAACATAAACTATTATTGTACTATGCATTATGTAGTATGTATATCTTCCAAAAGATGAATTTACTCCCTGAAGATGTCAGTCTGAAAGCTAATGAAAACATAAAACTGTTTTTCAAATGCAGTGGCTCTATTTCTTACCTTAGGCTCATATTCATCCACTTTGGTCTCCATAGTGTCGTTGTGAATGTCTGGTTTCAGGTCCATGTCGTCTTTGAAAGGCTGTGTGGAGGGAGAGAGGGAGACAGAGGGAAGAAACTAAACCATCAAAAGACAAAACACACACACGGAGAAAGGGAGGAAAAGAAAGAGGGAGGGGGAGGAAAACAGGATATCAGCTTTATCAGAACTGGAGAAGAATAGATGTTTGTGGACAGAATTGTGTCCATGATTAATCACTCTTTACTCTCTATTTTTAAAGGTTCTCTTCAAGTTTTTTTGAACCCTCACAATTTGTGAATAAAAAGGCATAATGGCCAAATAGATCAAACAGTTTTAAATTTGACAATTAGTTGAGTTTTAAAGAGGCCGTTGTTTCTTGCACCTCAAATGGTTAAGCATGGTGTTTAAAATGTCAAAGTCATGGGTTTGATTGCAAAAGATGGATGGCTTTCATGCTAACTGCAAACATTAGCTCATATGAAGTGTACTCCGGATAACTTTTTAAGATCATGAGCAGAAATTGTGCTCAGGTCTTTAGCAAAAGCACCAAATATTGAAAGAATCCCCTTAATCTCCTCTTTTTTCTTTCTAAATCTATTTAATGTAAAAGTGTAAATCTGACTGGCTATTTTAAATTCGACTAGGCTATAAATTCTGTTCTTTCACAGAATACTCACAGAATACATTGCTTTTACCATTCGCGTTGCAGTGGAAGGACTGGCGGTCTCCTCTTCAAGACTGTGGCTCTCCTTGTTGACCGTTTCCACCTTAATATCTGGCTTTAATGTGACTCCACGACGACCTGAAAGAGTAACAGATCACTGTCAAAAAGCCTTACAACACGGCTTTAATCAAATTAAAATTTTAATAAAATTTGATCTGGAGTTGTCCAGATCAAAAGCCAGCTGGTCAGAAAGTATGACTGTGATCTCAATAATGTTACTATTATATACTGCAATAAAATGAGAATATTTGTTACAGCAGGCTAGATCATGCTGTAAATTCCAACTGGGAAATTAAATACCACACAGCGTAAATCATTATACCATCTTTTAACGCCAAAACAAATATTTTGTATTTAATTTAAGGAAGCACAATGTAGAAAAAATTCCTTACATTCCTCCCTGAAGCCTAAGTCCTAAAAACTTTCTTCTCTTGTATTTTTTTTCCTCTTTTCCTTTTTTTTTCCATTCTTCCCTTTAAAAAAAAAATTCTTCTACAAATTTTTTTTGGAAGATGAAAAGAAAACTTTTTTTGAAGCGGAAAAGAAAACTTTTTTGAAGATAAAAAAATAAGAAGAAAAACTTTTTTTAAAAGAAAAAAAATTTAAATTAAAAAAATATGAAGAGAAAAAAATGTTTTTGTTTTAAATGTTTTTTTCCTGTTCAATTGTTTTTATTTTTCAGTTCAGATTTTTTCTTATCTTCCAAAAAAAATATTTTTCATCAAAAAATGAAACTGAAAAATCAAAAAAGGAAAAAACATTTTTTTTCTTTAATTTTTTTTCATGGTCAAATCTTTTTTATCTTCAAAAAATATAAAAAAAAAAAATTAAGATGAAAAAATATTTATTGACAACGAAAAAAAGTAAAGAAAAATTTAATTTTTGTCATTTGAATATTTTTTTCCTTTTTTGATTTATCAGTTTCAAAATTTTAAGATGGAAAAAAATATATTTTTAAAAAAATAGTTTCTTATTGTCAAAAACATTTTTTTCATCTTCAAAATTTTGAAGAGGGAACCAGTTTTTAAAAGATGGGAAAAACATTTTTGAACAGGAAATAATTTTTTTTGAAGATAAACGTGTGATGATAAAATGGATTTTCTAAAAAGGGGAGACATTTTTCAACTTTCTTTTGAAGATGAAAAAAATGTTTTTGACAATGAAACAAATTTGAAGAAATTGTGTGAGAGGTGATGTGACCCACGCATGTTCTTGACTGATATAGTCATACATGTATACAGGTAGATAATGCACTTACTGCCTTTGCGTTGTCTATAGAGATAGAATATAAGAGAAAACAGGAGCAGAAGTAGCAAAATTGAAGATCCAACAGATCCACCTGCTATCACACCTACAGGCACAATATCTGAAACAGACAGACATAATTAGAGATATATTGGAGAGAGAGAGAGAGAGAGAGAGAGAGAGAGAGAGAGAGAGAGAGAGAGAGAGAGAGAGAGAGAGAGAGAGAGAGAGAGAGAGAGAGAGAGAGAGAGAGAGAGAGAGAGAGAGAGAGAGAGAGAGAGAGAAAGAGAGAGAGAGTCATTATAAAGAGAGAGAGAGAGAGAGAGAGAGCCGAGCTTGGAGAGAGAGAGAGAGAGAGAGAGAGAGAAAAGAGCCAGAGAGAGATTATGACCATATGACCTACAACTGGTGCATGTATGTGTTCTAACCTGTTTCCTCTAAAGTAATGATCATGGTTCCCGGCCCGAAAGCGTTCCATGCAGTGCAGTTATATGTGGTCTGGAAGTCTGATTCCATGACATTATTGATGGTGAGAGTGGAGAGAACAGCACCTCCCTGTGACACAGGTCTGCTCTGCTCCACCGTGTATCTCTCTAACAGCGTCCCTCTCTCTTTCTCCCAGACATTCTCCTTCCAGGCCCAAACCTATGTGAGAAAGTCATACATTTAAAAATGCAAGACAAAGTGTGTTACATTTTTACATTGTAATGTACTTTATTGTCATTTTTAATACTTTTTAAATTGTTAATGGAAACATTTTGCAATAGCACAAAACAACATCGATAAAAAAAACATAAAAACTCTTTAAATGGCAAGATAAAACTAATCCCAAGAGAAAACTACAAGGAAAAGAGTAAATCTCTCTCTCTCAGGAGTTCACAGACACTAAAATTCTTTATAGATTTTGTTCTGAACTCTAAGAGAGTGGATAGTTCATACAAAATGAACAAAGCTCTATTAAATATTTACAGTGCTAATACCGCTCTCAAGCTAACAACAGAGGAACCGAGAGCAGAGAGGCGTAACAGGAAGGACGAGAGGATGATGATGAACACAAGAATATGGCCCACTCTCCTTTCCTCTGTCCTCATTCATTATTTCATAAGTACTGTCTTCACATTAAGACCGGTGCTGTAGTGCCATGTCTCATTATCCAGAGAGCAATCAGAGAGAGAGAAGAGAGAAAGGGACAGAGAGGTATGGACTCTAGTTGGATCAAATGACCAGCATTGGTTTGTATGCTGCCGGTCTTATCAAGCACCAAGACTTGAGACACATTTAAATGATGAAAAAGCTTCTGCAATACGAATATACAGATATAATATACAGATATTTTACAATATGCCAATATAAAATCAAATCAAAACTGTAATTATATTTTATCACCATCCTTTTTTATTTCTTCTTTGTCAATTTTACACTTTGTGTCTTTTCCTAATGAATGCAGAGTGCATGTACCATAAATCCTAATAACATGTATTTTAATAATTTAAGTTTTTTTTCCTCTAATATCATTAGTCTAAAATGTAAAATGCAAATGGTTTCTGTAAAGCTACAATGAAATACAATTTGCAACAATGCAATTTATGAACAGTGCTAAAGAAATAAATTTGAATTAAATTGTATGTTGATTTACACTGTTTTTAACATATGAATGTATTGCCTTTGTATGACTGTATAAATATCTCATAAATAAAATTTAAACTAAGAGCAAAAAATAGGTATTGGAAGGACTGATGAAGGAGACAGTTAAAAAAGAAAAGGGTAACGAGAGGACAGAAAGGAGAGAGAGAAAGGAAGGAAGATGAGGGTTGAGTAAAGTGCTGAGATTGTTAAAAGCTCATTCATTCATCTGTCATGTACTGTTGTCTGCTGGTCATAATCATAACTGAAAGGTACAGGACATTACCCCCACCCCACCTTCATCGCTCATCTGATATCATCTTGACCTTTATTCTTCACACTTCCTTGGCAAAGCGCTCTCTCGCACAGTGTTTAATCAGGCAAAGTGTAAAGATGAGGAAGCAAGGACAAATAAAACGTACCATACAGTCAGAGACACTAAACCGGCACAAACTATTTTGGGGGAAAATCAACCAATGAACGCACTACTGATAATATTGTACGACATAGTCTCCGCACATTAAACAGGGATTGAGAAAGTGTTTTTAAAGCCTCCAGTTGTCCATTGAACCAAGTATTTAAAATGTAATCCCATTTCAAAAAGGAAGGTTTCCTTTTTATCAAGATGTGACTAACCCTTTGTTTTTTACAAACTGCTATAAAAAAACGTGTCCTTAATGTCATCAAACATTAGGTCGCAAATAACCTGAAAATGTTTATAAAGAACGAAGCTGACGTCTACTCACAATTTTGTCCGGCGGAGGGGTGCTGGCAATGTAACACTTGATTTCTCCCTTCTCTCCTCTTACGGCGTACTGGACTGGCTCGCTCGAGATAATCGGAGGACCTGGACAGCCATTTTAAAAATACAAATGTAAGCATTATAGGTTTACCCATGAGAACATTTGCAATTATGTATTTTTGCAAATTTTGTATATGCGTTACTGACCATTTACGGTAAGCGTGACCTCGGTCTCACCGACACCGATTCTGGGGACAATGGCTTTACACACATACTGCCCAGCATCTGCCTGGCTCACAGACTTTAGGAATAACTGATTACTATTACTGAGGACCTGCACAAAGAGTAAAAAAGAGTTATTGTTTCAACAATGCGACTCCCTTTGAGCAGTAAGCTTTACTTAAAATTTGCAGACTGGCTCCATCTTGTGGCAAATATTACTGCAAACTATTATGTTATCCAGAGATCTTCAATACCTGAAATGAGTAGGCAAGAAACATCCAAATTGTGTACAGTTAGTACAGTTAGTGTGCACTCACCATGCTGGAGCCCTTCTTGGTCCATGTGAGGGTAAGTGGAGGATTTCCTGACCACTTACAATTGAGTGTGACATCAGAGTCAACATCTACTGTTACAGGCCTCGGTTCCACCACCAGAATTGGACCAACTATGAGACAGACAGTAAGAGATGAGCAAAGACCAACACCTAACAGTGCTAAACAAATGTTAAGTTATGAAACAGCTAATACTGTATATAGCAGTACTCCAGCGGTGTTTATGTCAGTTGTATGAACTCGTGCATCAATTTGTTTAATAAAATCATGTTGTGTTTGGCAAAATTTCCCGGACTCGTGATCAATACAGTCCGTTTATTTAATTAACGCTGCGTTCGAGACAACTCGAGGTTAAGATAGTTCCCATCTTAAACTCGGAAACAACGCCTGACACTGCGTATTGAGCAAATCCAAACATCAACTTTCATCACTTTCATTTAACCTGCCAAAGATGCTTGGTGAGACTAGCGCCGAGCTACATCTTATGTGAACACGTCAACACACATAAAACACATTTTCTAATACAAGTTTTATTAACAAATTGGCGCTCTTTAATGTGCGGTGACGCGTGACTGACTGGAATGCATTGAGGTGGCAGGTACTGTAGGACATTTAAACTGTTACCACTTCCGTGTCGCAAAAAAGTTCACAAACTTTATTTACAGTGGCGTATCCAATCATAAAACAACAATCCCCTTATGGTAAACAAGTTATTATTATACCAATTTTAACAAAAAAACCCTCACTTATTAATTGGAAGGATGTGCGTGATTAAGTGAAATGGTGAAACGCGATAATATTTTTACGCCAAGGTTTGCCAGGGCACTTGCCTAAAATAAAATTTTAAAGACCCATTTGTAATTAAAAAAAAAAAACATGCCACTTTGCATCGTTCAGAAAACCGTGTGGAGTACCTACACATGTGGAGACGCTGAACATACAGCGCAGGCGCACACTCCCTCTTCCGCTTGACCTCGTGATGATTGGCTATTTTCATTAGATCGTTTATTTTACAAGGTGCACCGTGCACACATAATGGTTTATCATTTTATAACAATGTTTATTTTAAAATCCCTTACTGTCACCTCGTGTATCCAAGTTCGGAAACCTCTGCAATAGTACATCAATTTGTAATATTCGTAGGGTAAGTGAATAACGTAAGGCAGCGAGAGCCTAAACTTTATTTAATTTCCTGTTCAAACACGCATATGTACAAATGAACGAGATTTTATGAACGAGACTATTAGATAGTCACACCTATTAGTAAACACAGTTGTCACAGACTGCAAATGAATGATGCATATTGGCAGCAGAACAAGTCAATCTGCTTTATAAGAAACACATTTTCCCATTGCATCCTATGTATATAATAAAACACAGATATACTCACAGTGTACATCCACCAATATACTGACGTTAGTGCTGCCCACTGCATTAAAGACCATGCAGGACACGGGCTCAGTGAAGAACGAGTGATCTGCTGTGGTCTCAAACACACTTTCTCTCGCTCCGTCCAGAATCACACCTCCCTTAGCCCACCTGCAACACACACACATGCATACTGAACACAAGCAGAGCAAAGAGCGCATTACTAATAAAAGCATATACACCCACACTGTACACACTAACCTGTAGCCCATAATGGGAGGGTTGGCAGTGGCCTGGCAGGTGAACGTAACCCTCTCTCCTTCTAGGACGGAACGAGGCTCTATGGACAGAACCACTGTGGGAGGATCTAGAGAGAGAGAGAGAAAAAATCATCGCCAGGGTTCTTTGTGTGGATAGGTCAAAATAAAACGAATGGGATTGAATTGAACTGGACTTGTCTTTGTGCAAAAAATGTGTCACCCTCAATTTGGTGCATTACAAAAATACTGTACACAAAGGTAAGCACAAACACTCACGGTGGACGTTGAGAGTGACAGTGGCCCTCTTTCCCAGAGGGGTTGCCAGGTTTGATGCAACACATGTAAAATTTCGTCCGGTGTCTGTATCTATTGGCTGGATCTCTAGAAAGCTTCGTGTGGTCACCCTCTTCCTGTCTGGTAACACCTCCTGAAACAAGACAGAAAGACAGATGAATGTTTTTGTAGTCATGTGTTACATTGATTGTGATTACTGTTTGTGTGTCTTCACTCACAGTGCTGGTATGGGCTCCCTCCACTATAATCCCATCTTTGTACCATTCTATTGTCGACAGTGGCTTCGCTCCTCGAGACACACAGGTGAGGTTATATGTGGTTCCTGCAGTTAACAGGATCTCTGGAGAGCCCTCAATAACAGGACCCTCAGGGGGGACTACACAAATAGACAAGGCAGATAGACAGAAATGACTAAACGTAACTTGCACACATTTTCTTAATTTCAGAGATAGTCCTTATATGCCGATGTATAAGATATTCCCAATACCTCACCTATTTTGCCAAATGTTGTAGAAAATTTGCATACTGCATCTACTGTTGTACCTTTAAAATTAAGAATAGTATTGTATTAAGATAAGCATTGTGTACTTACTAAGAACAGTCAATTTGGCTCGTCTGGATCTCAGAGCAGCTTCAGTGGCTTGACACTCGTACAGTGAATCATCCGACAGGTCCGCTGACGTAATCTCCAGATTATACTGTCCAACATCCAGTATACGCAAAACACGATACCGCGGCCATGCTGAAACACACACGCCGATGCTCATCACTTAGTGTCGTGCATGTATGTTTTTGACTTGTAATACAGTTTTATATGAACATTAAAACATAAATGTCCTCTCATCTAATTTCCACCTTAAATGCATATAAATAAATATTCTTGCTGAATATATTTCAGATTTACTTATGAAAGCTGTTCAAATTATATTATATTTTACTATTTGATTTACTGACAAACACAATAGTCTTTATCAGCATTTGCTCGTAGGAAATGCGTTTTTCACCAGAGGGCAGCACTTCAACACATTGGCATTCAGACTGCACACTCTCTCTCACACACACATTATGACATCATCGATCTGGATACCAGGAGGACAAAAGTATTGGCAACGATTACATCATCCTCTAGCTCAACCAATCAGCGAGCAGATGTTTAACCTGTGCGTGTGTTTGCACATCTATATGTGTATGTGTCTGCGATTAGAGCGGACAAAAGATCAGCCTGTCTAAAAAAAGAGAAGGAGAGATGGGGACAGAGGACAAAGGGAGAACATAACATTTAAACAAAGAAAATGTTTCTTGCATCACTTTAAAAGGACGAAGAAAGAAAAAACATGAGAACACGTTATACCTGTGCAAGCCGAAATGAAAATGTGATCACAAATATGTTGAGCTTTGTGAAAAATCTCCACAGGTTTCTGTGAGGGTTACCTTGATAGGTTAACTTGGTGTAAAGAAAAATCAATGAGATCATTTTATCAATACAGTGTAAGAAACCTGAGCATGTGTGTTTGCTCACCTCTCAGATCCTCTCCAATGCCAAGAGCAAGTCCATCTTTAGTCCACTGTACGATTCCGGTGTAGTTAAACACCACGCAGGACAGGACCACCCTCTCTCCGACCACCACTGACTGATCTGCCGGCTCCTGAGAGAACCGCGGACCGCCCAACACTGAGAGACAAACAGAGAGAGAACGCCGGAGATGAGGTGCTAACCTAACTGTAAATATATTGTGTTAAGTTTTTGTCTTTCTCTAATATAGGGTCAGACATTAAAGGTCAGATTTTACTAACGTATACCACACGCAGACTCTTGTGACCACATCCCAGATTTTTTTGCATTACGTCATGGAGTAAGAGATATTTCTGAAAAATTCTGTCACTCTCTCAGTCCTTTCTTTCCTCCTGAGGCATATTCCACTCCTCCTGGATTATTGCTAACAGTCCAATTAGCTAATTAAGGCAAAACTCGTTAATAAAAGGAGGAAAAAAGAAAGGGTGCGCCTCAGGAGGATTACATTTACAGCTGTTAAACAAAACTCTCTCTATCACTTAAAGGGACAGCTCACTCACAAAATTATGTCATTCTTTACTCATCCTTTACTTTAGTTACTAGCTTTATGCTGTTTTCCACATGAAAAATGTATGACTCGGGCTGTCAAGCTCCAAAATGACAAAAAAAATAACCCAGCTGGCCCATTATCAATATTATTGAGGGTTTGTGTAACACAACACTGTTGCGTTGTCACAACAACAAAAAATCTAATTATCATGAACAAATCATTCAAATCCCCATGAAATCAAAATATAAAATATATATTATATAAATATGTTAGCTATAAATTGATCTATAAACTAGTGTGCTCAAAATACAAAAAAATATGCATTAAGAAGATTCAAGAAATATAAGAAACAGTCACTCAATCCTGCCAATATATAGATCAACAATTTGTATGACATTATTCTGCATTTTAGATTCTTATCAAATTTTTCAGCAGTTAAATGCTTTCTATAATCTGAAGTGTGCCACTCGGTATGTCCCGCACTAACTTTCTGTTTCAGTGGAAATTACATCGGTTCCTAGATGTTCAGTTTCTATAATAAATCCAGATGTCCCTTCCATTTCCTCTGTCCTTGTTTTGTGATTGGATTCCAGGACATGACATCATGTTTTCTGTAGCGCAGCTGCTTATCACAGCACTTAATGACACTGGCCTGTGTATCAGAATGCCCAAAACCGCTTCATCAGTGATGCAAAAGTGCCCTCAGAACAAAGACAAAACATCTGATGTCTGATTCATAGACTGACTTGTCGATTGTGAGTCTGTATGTGTGTATGTTTTGAAAACTCTGAAGTATTTCCAGATGCTACAGTATCTGCAAAACATCCCTGAAGTGTTGATGCCTACATTTAAGCGTTTTAAACCGTCACAAAGAGAAAAAAAGCAATACAAAGGAACATTTTATTGCTCAGATGTTATTTTTTATAGCACAAATTCTCAGCTGTGTTTCAGTTCAACAACTAAAATTGCTTAATTGATGTCAAGGAGAAATGTTTAAGATATTAAAGAGATCTCATCTGTGTGTTTTTTATGGTATTACAGACAATATCTAAACAAATAATTCCAGGTTTCATGAGTAAAGTTTAAAAATCTCATACTGACTTAAAGCTTTTGAACATTCAGTATTTAAAGTAGCTAAATGCTGCATTGCAAACGGCGGCCGATGATGTCATAATGACACGTCTGTGTCTTTTCTTTGTCCTCCCTCTGTCTGTGATTTTTTTGCAGGCGATTTTCACGCACGTTTTTTCATTTCTCTAACATCTGTTTACAGTCATATTTTATTCAACCTTTCATATCTCTGCGGCCCTAATTGCTTTTTAAGAGTAGTAAACATGCTAACCTCAATCGCCCATCAGCTTTCATTAACGTCACTGCATGAGCACACCATTTTTGTGTGTATGAGCATACGAACATGTGTGTTAACAGTGTGTCTGTCATGTTTTGCCTGTTTGTCTTTTTCCATATCTACCTGTTTTACAATATGTGAGTAGGTCACTTTTTCTGTTTGTTAATCTCTTGGAAGAGTGTGAATACAGTTCTTCCACTTTCCTCTCCCTTTCTCCCACTCATTCCTCAGGAAAATGAAAGTGGAACAGAGAAGAGGATGAAAACAGATAAAACTTTAGTATCTGATTCATCCTTCTCTCCTTAACTCCCTCCGTCAGATACTTTTATATTTATTATTCTCAAATTCCTTCGGTTCTGTTTTGCCTTGTTTACTTTAGTTATGTATTGCATTTGTTTGAACTCCAGCTCTTTCATTTACATGTTTACTTTCCTTTTTTCTCTCTATTTACCAGGCCATATACATTTCTAAAATACTTTTGCTTTTTATGCTTCATCTTCCTTTCTTTACTCTCTATTTTCACCATATCCATCCTCTTATTTTTTTACTTTTTTGTCAGTGCTGTTATTTGTTTTAATGCACAGTTTCATCCAAACACACATTCACAAGTTCACTTGTCCATCCATCTTAATGAAATTATAATATTAAATAAATTTGGCTAGATGTCTTAGAAGGAGGAGCTCAGTCACGAGACTTTGTGAGCTCTGAAATTGTATATCTTTGCCTTCATGTTATTATATGTAAACATCACCTGAAAAAAGCAAGCATTTGCATGCACACACTTCCTTAATTTTATCCAAATACACAGAAAAAATAAGTTACATTGTGACTTACATGTAAGTTACATTACTGTACTCACCAAAAACAAACAAAAAAAGCACACAAAAATGTTTTTCTGTAAATACTGGCATGTTGTGTACAGGGGTTAATATGCATCAAGACATTCTGTAAAGTCACTCAAATGTCACTCAGGATACTACAGGGCCTCCAGGGGACCCGGTGACCCTCGGCATTAGCAGTGACGGAGAAACAGGACAGCTTAAAAGATTCGCCAAACATCCTTCATTTCATGAATATTTAACTTCACATTTCTTTCCCATCCCAAGAATCCAAAGTATAAACTGATGCTCAGAGGAACAGATGAGAAAAAGATTTAACCCTAGAGAAATGCTGCTGAAACATCTACATTTCCATCCAGATAAATATATGTGTGTGTGTGTGTGTATTACTAATAAAGCCAGTCATTTAAGAACTAAAAGTATGATGAAATTACATTCCGATGTTGTTTTACTTTGATCTCTTGCAGTGGAAAGTGGTAATCTGTGTAAACGAGTGTCAGCATTATGAGTGTAATGTACGTGTGTGATGTTTGGTTACAATGAGGGGTAAATTTGATTAAGATTAGTGATTATGAGTGCGAGAGTGAATGTGAGATGTACAGTAAATGATTAATAAAAAATAAGTATAAGTAATAAGAAAATAAGTGATTAGTAATCTGTTTCTTGAGCTTAAAGAGCCTAAATCCAGTGCCCTGTTGGAAAGGTCAAAGGTCAGTCTAACTGGGTGCAAGTCTATACTATTTTACTTTTTATTCCTTTCCTTTTTATCTTCTTTCTCATCTTTTATTCTGATGATGTGACTGCTATTTTTAACTTGCCTTATTCTTATAACTTTAAATTGTATTATTCTGGACTGTAAACTTTGTTTTTTATTCATCTGTCCTTTTTTCCACCTTATCACAAATGTCCTTTTCTTTCTACCATACTATTATTCAATCTATCCCTCTCTTCCCTCTCCATAGATGTAATGACTTTCATACTGTATAAACTGTATATTCTAAACCCCCACACACAGCACAGACTTTTTCTCTTTCTCAGCACTGAAAAAATGTGAGGTATTTCCTTTACCAACTCTCTCTCTCCTCCTTATTCTTTAAAGATTTCCACCACGCCTTAGGTCTCTCACTCCCTTCTCCTTTATTTTTCTTTTGATTTCTATTGATTTAAAATGAGTGTAAACTACAGTATTCATTCAGCATTGGTCTCATCTGTACAGACACTGATGAAGTGATTACTCTTGTACCATTCTGTCATGTCTTTTCTCATTAGGTATAATCGTATTCCTTTTTTGTCACAACTGCAAAAGGTGAAACAAGATTGTCATCAGAAGCCTTGTGTTTCTGACAAGGATGTTAAAAAGAGTCTTTTAAGTAGCCATCACCTATAAATTACCTAAAATACCCTGACAACTGTAAAGACAAAATACTAAAAACAACTTTGAACACCTTTGTAATCACAAAGCAACACCCTGGCAGAAAAGGTAAAAAATTGTTGTATTTATTTTACCACACTGAGCTTATAACAGTGCACATGTTTGCGTCCATTTTTCTTTGTCCCCTCCCCAGACAAATTTGAATTCAAATAGACAAAGACATATTTGGTTCTCCAGCATAATACTGTATTAAAAATTGTATTGTGCAAAGGGGTAATTTCCCAAAAATCTTGCCGCCCACCAGTGCATCCAGTTATCTCTGGCTCTTTCCATCCTTTCTCCCACATTCTTCCCTCTGCTGCATCTATCCAAATCCTAAAGTTCTGTCGCCATAGCAACAACTGTCGTCTGCAAAAATTACCCCAAAAATCTCTCTTTATAGGCGTGCTTGTTACTGCCCACCCTGTGCAGACAGTCTCCACTCATGATGTTAAGAGAGAGCAGGTGCGAATCAGCAATATTGAGTATCAGCAAATTAATTCAGAGAGCCAGATAAACGACACGCCTCAAAACTACAGACAAACAAACACAGGGTGACAGATGCACACATTCTTGAAGAATCAAGCCGAAAACACAAAGACGATCTCCCGAACGCTAAAAAGCATGAACAGGTATGATGATGGGGAGAGCATTGCCATGGTAACAGGAAAACGAATGAGTGCGAAAGCGGGCTAAGAGATAGAGGTAGACAGACTCGGGGGTGGTGGGGGGGGGTAGCATGTTGTTACCATGGTAACTAAAGAGGAGGGTATCCTAAGAGAGACAGACAAGCTAAAAACACAAAAGACACATTAAGGAAGAGGGGAATCACGTCTCTTGTTATCTTCTCTCTCGTTCTCTTTTTCTCGTTCTGGTCCTTCTCGGCTCTCCAGTGCACCCACTCATTCAAGCAGAGCCGCTTCCATTTGCAAATCTAATGTGTGTATGTGTGCGCATGAAAAAGAGCAGTGGAGCAGTGATTGAGTGAATGTGCTTGTGTGTGCGCGTTTCATGCGAGCCCGGAAAACTGCAGAGGGACAAAGTATGTGTGTATGTGTGTATCTGCATGCATGTACACAAGAGAAAAGAGGAGCGTGTGTGTACATGTGGACGACCACGGAAGAGAACGTGTCTGAGATTAATAGCCTGTTATCCATAAGCATAGAACTGCAAATATTCAAAATTAAAAACATATGTATCCTGCCCCGATTGGATTGTAAAGATTACAAATTAAGCCTTTTAATTAAACCTGATCTATCGTGGCTGATCCAATTGTGTTTTTACATTTTAGACAGGTTAGTCTAATGCTTTATATAACAAGGTTTAATCATGCTGACTAAAATATAGCAAAATGAGGAATAATTCTGAACCGACCACAATAGTGATGACAATGTCTGGGAATGCTTGGAAAATACTATTAGTAATCTCTTAGAAATTTGGACAGTGCAGTCCTCCTACAGTAATCAGAGTCATTCTGGGAATAGTCTAATGCCTAAGGATCTGGGCTGTTGCTCCAGAAGCTGCAAGTTCAGTTTTAAGTAGGTATGACCCAAACCCTGAGACCTATAATTACAGTGATTAATGCTGGTCTATCTTTTATGCCCGGAGCTACAACTTAACCCCAGGTTGCTGAGGAAGGGATTGTCTCTGCTGTACACTTCCTGTGAATCACTTTGGATGCAATATCTGCTCACTTAGAACTAACCAATAGGCTGTTTTTAAGATTGGACCAGCAACTATCCAATTTGAAGCAAAACTATCAAAAATGTTATTTCATTCAGATTAAAGAATGTGGGGACCAAATCTAACTGAAAAATTACCTTTTAATATAAACTTCATGGTTGAACAGCTAGACATTTACAAGTGACTTAAGAAAGCTCCTTTATTTATTAGAGTCAATGACATTCATTTTTTGGTCTATTAAGCAAAATATTATAAATACCAAATAAAAGTCAGTGTCTGGCAACCCTAAGTAAACTGTTGTATATTTCTCAATGTATATTTAAAATTTATATTTGTTTAAAAAAATCTTAAGATTTTATATAAAATAATAGTGGAATACATACTTCAGAAAAAAGTGTAAATGTTTTCAAATGTATAAAACCAACATAGATTATATTTGTGGATATACGAACTTGGTACATGAACCAGAGATTATCTTATTTTATCAAATTCTGAAACAGTCTAGAAAGAGTTTTGATAACAGCATAAAACTTTATTAGTAAAGTGAAAGTAAAGAATAACAGAAAATATAATTCTATGAAGGTTTAGAAAGGGAGTCATGTATCATCTGAATACTTCTTTATTGCTTTATTAAAAGTAAAATTTTCTTGTAAAAATTGTTTTTTATTTTAAGCACTGTATGTACTGAAATAAACATATTTAAGAGCAAGTTTTAAAAATTCACATACAGTTACTTACACATATAGTAGTTGCACTGTAAATATAAGTATATATGAATATAAACATTATCACAGAGATGATAAAAGTTATATTTAGCTATAATGAGCAGAAACACGTTAGTGAGGACACCTATGTTCGCTTGCTATTTCACACTGTTTGTTTTGGGGTTCACTGAACTACCAGCTTTCATGTACTAAACCCTGTCAGAGATCATCTCGAGTCAAGCAGTAAACATAATGGAAGGAAAATAAAAAAATGAAAGTCATTCCTTTCTCTGGTGCGCTGTGAAACATTCTGACTATACAACAGAAATCTGTAATCCGTCCATAATGTGACTATCCCGTTATTTTATGTACAATAATAAATTATCATGATTCTGTTATTATGCTCATAATATTTTCTTATAAGTGCAAATCTTTTATAGCTCCCTCTTTAATTGATGTTATACTACTACAGTCATTTTTTGTGAGCATTGCTGTTTCTGGATCATTCAGTATAATTTCCTTCTTCGTTTGTCATGTTTTATTATGGTATTTATTATAAAACGCAGCCTCATGCCTGGAATGTGCTTTGTGTTCTGCCAGCAACCTGATTGGCTAATGGTGACGAGGGTCAGTTTCTGATTGGATGAGGCATTTTGTCCTGTCCACTTAGCGCTTGTCCCCTCGCTGAAATCACTCTCACCTTGTTTGCTCTTTCTTTCACTCTCTCACACCCCAACCTATAGCGTCTCATATATTTCTGTAAGGTGCTGCCAGTCCCTTTGTGTGTTGCTATGGTTACCAGGTCTCCTGCACTCCCCCACTTCACCCCATCTCTCAAGCCTCTGCTTCCAGGGTTGCTATAGTAACAGATTTATTTAAAAGAGACACAGAGCAAAAAAATATTTCCCCCTTCATGGCTTGCTCTGTTCCTTGTGATAACCGCCGCGCTTTCACATAAACATGCACATGCTCCAACAAGAGAATGATGTCACAGCCTTTTAGATCACCTAATGACATCATCAATATATGACATAATTACAAAGCATAATCAGGGACATTAATGTATATTTAAAATCTATCCCATTAATAGTTATGAGCAGTCTCTATAATACCAAACTATTGTTTTGGCTGGCAGAAATTGTAAAAATGAATACACTTAAAAAAATCCAACATAAAACAGGTGACAACTTGCCTCAACACTGATTAAAAATATACTTACATTATTTTTGTTTCAATTCAAGAGTCTTTTTAAAACTATTTTGACTCGAAACTGCATAGTAACTAAGATATAGTATATGTGACCACTTGCTCTGGTCTCCCCAGTGTTTGTAAATGCACATATATATATATATATATATGCCTGAGGGTGAAAAATAAGGATGCCTATATATAAAACCTGCATGTATGTAGCATGTTTTCTTGTCCAAAAGGAGTCCTAAACATATCTTCAGATTTCTCATTAAATCAAGCTCATGCACAGCTATTATATATTACTGGGCCAATTAATCAAAACTGCTAATACAGTATGTGACAGACACTGAAAAGCACGTGCTGTAATGGTCCTGTTTATTTGCATGATTACAAAACATAAACACAGCAATTTAAATCAAAACATAATAATTCTATAATTTTTTTTTAAATACTATTATTTTATGTAAGGGACACTGGGGTAGGTTGTCCCATGTCATTACTGTATAGTGGGTAGATCAAATATACCCTGTATTGCACTACTTAGTTAGATTTTTATTCTGTTTTTGAAATTATTATTTGTACGTGACTTTGCGTAGTCTAATACATGCAACAAAGAAAACAAGACTAGAAAAAAGCCAGAACCAGAGGTTTACATGGTTACGGTTTTAAAAATAGGTGGACAAGAGTTTCTGCATACACACATGCGCATGTGTGCTTATATGTACACTACACTGTACTCTCCTCCTTTACCTACAAAGAGTCATTCTTGTATGTCTCCACACCTGTGTCCCAGTTATTCATCCAACAAAATTAATGCTGCCTACCAGTAAGCCACTGGAGAGATCTCCAGCCCAGACAGATCTGGGACTGATATTTCTTTTACACAGGCACTAGACTTATCATATAAATGAGATGTTGTCCTGATGTTCATCTCTGCGCTAATATTAAAGATAGTCTGCTGTTACTACTGACCAATTAGCGTCAAGGACGGTAACTGTCCATTTCAGTAATTTTTATAATGCATGTTCACAGTGTGAGACTAAAAGTCTGGGTCTTGTGCAAGGGTAAAACAATAAAATCCACGCATAAAAGACGTTTTTAAAAAGGAGCAAAAATAAATTATGAAGGCATGGTAAAGGTTTCCAAGACAGTTAATGTGACCTTCATATAAAACAGAAACGTGCTCGTATGAATAAAAATCAGCCTGTGGGACATAACAATGCCCCACAAAATGAGGAAACACACATATAACAAGAATGCACATCTGCATAAATTATTTTGGTAAAATACAAATATTGCAAGTGTATCAAGCAATGGGAGGCACTAATGATGATATATAAATGTAGAACAAAGAAACTCCTCAGTTTGGAGGAAAGATTGCATCACTATAGTGTGGGTGTCTGGTTCACCTGCTAACTAAATGAATTAAATTACTAAAAGTAATTCTCACTAGTGTTGCTAGGGTATTAAACAGACATGCAAACTAAAAATCAATGCACAAAGCAAAAATAATTTTACAAAGTTGGTGAATTGGAGCTGAACCCATGCAACCTGAAGGTGGTCACGTAAATCAGAATAAAAATCAAAATGATTAACCACTGTATACGCATGCTTTTATTCATAAGTAATGATTGTGAAAAATATTTTCAGGTGTGGAAGAAGTAGAAAACCAACTGTAACTTCAGATAAATCAAGATATAACATTCCTCTTTGGATCATAAGAATGTTTTCTATTTTTGAAATTATTGCAAGTGTAATTGCCAAAGTTTTGATGTACTTGCATCAACAATGGAAAAGTAATTCACAGCCTTGAGATTTGATATTGTGTCATTTTACTCATTTTGGCTCAAGATGGCATGCCTACGGTTCATTCATTGATTGTCTGAAAATCAATGGAAAGTACTGGCTGAAGTATGTACAAATTTAAACAAATGTACAATGATTTCCAGATATATTATGGCAGAGCAATGTCCTTCTTCCTGTAGCTCCAGTATTTAAAATTACAGTATCTTTTTCCAGAAACATATTTTTATGCCATTATTTGAATTATTATATTTCTATGCTGCCCCTAACCATATATAACAATAAAACAAACTGTAGCTGGTCAGCTCACATCTGTCAGATGGTCTCAGACGGTATCTTCTGGTAAGTTGGCAGTGTTTGATCAGAATAAGCTGAACTGAGAATAAGACCTTATGCCCCAAACCAAAAGACCATAATTCCACTATAACCTTTATGTTCACTCTTAACCTTTATCTTTTCTTGACTAATGCCAGCTAAACAATCCCTAAACCCAAAACTTGAACTTTGACCTTTTCTTTATTCTTTAGAATAGCATGTTGCTTGATTACACACAGCCCTCAAGTATACTGTCTGTATTTTGCTGTCCAGTGTCTGCTGAAGAATTCTTCATGTACATTGTCTACCTTAAGGCTGAAGAACACAATGCAGTCTTTTGTCTTTCTTTGTCTGGGCCACATCTAAAGTTTCACTGCTGTCACAAACAGACCCCTCTGGCTCACTGTCATATCGCTCTCTGTCTCTCTCTCAATGACACAGCTGAGTGATAGAAATCTGTCAGTTCTAATTGTGACTGTCAAATATGCAAACCCCTCACTTTCCACAAACACACGAAGAAACAAATACACAATACTGCAGAATTAGATTGAATTACAGAAACCATAATAATATTCTTAGCATACGTGAATAGAAGTACAGTAATACAAAACGGGATTTCCTTATAGACAAGCACATACAGTATAAAATCTGAAAATCAATGGAATGGATTAGACATTGTGTTTAATGAGGCAGAGAGTATTACACCTACTGTCAAATTATACACAATATTTATTAAACAAATATGCAAGGGGTACAACTTTGTAAATGATGGATGTTCTAATCTGTGAAACGTTCTGCTATGTTCTTCGTGCACAAACAGTCTGTTAAATCTGTTTTGGTCAGATGAAAGTGAATACTTTTAAACACTAAATAATATTATTAAACACCAGAGAACAGTCCTAAAGAAGATGCTAAAAGAGTGATGCAATAAAAGAATCATTTTTTGGTTCTCTAAAGATGTAAGTCAAAGGTCAAATTTCTTTCTTTTCCTCTTAATACTAAAAAGAACCTTTTGTGCAACAGAAGAGATTTTTTGGATGTTAAAAGTTCTTGATGGAACCTTCAGCCAAAAAATGTTTAATTATGGCATCATTTAGCAACTTTAGTTTTAAGAGTGAAGACAAAGTAAAATGCACCTTGTCCTGTTCTGGAAATGATAAATAATGACAATGATGGCAGAAAAATAGACTTTTTAAAAATAAACTTTTTTAAAAATTAAAATTTTTAACATTATGGCACATTTGTCAAGACAATCGAAAAAAGACAAAAAATGCCAAAAATCCAAAAAGCTCAGCACTTTCAATCTGTAAAATGTGGTCATGCGGTCACAGTAAGTTTACACAAGGGCTCTTGAGATCACACCGGGAATGTTAAAAGATAACACTGCAAACTAATTAAAAAATAACATGTCTCAGGTGCCCTCCTTCCATCGTTTCCTTCTCTCCCTTTACATTCCTTTTCTTGACAGATTAAGTCGCCCGTCACCTTATCTCTCCATCATGCAACCCCTCCATCACAACATGTCTGTGTCACTTGGCGCTCCCACTCTCAATCTATCCATCATTCCTTCTCTCTCTGAATCCCTCCATCAGTGAAACTTGCTGACACTTCCTGCAAACACGTCTAACCTCCCTCGCTCTCTTCCTTTCATCACCTCTATCTCTCTTTCTTTCAACTAGTATCTTCACATATAAATCTGCTAACAAGTATCAGACGTGAGAGAATAAACTCTCTCATCCTCACCTACACTTCTTGCACATATTTGCAGAATGACGACAGTCTAGAACACAAAAACCTTATTACCTTATACTTCAATGTTCTGTAGAGATTGATTTGGCTGTCTGATGTACTGTATGCAGAATATATATCATTTTGATCATAAAATTTACAGAAATGTTTTCCAATATACAATAATGGGCAATTCTATACAAATCTTACCACAAAAAATGAAAAAGCTTGTACCAAATGTTTTACTATACTGATAGCTCAGATGTCTATAGTGTATTTGGTGATTTAAATGTTCATGCGAGGTCTCTCTTAACGCTTTCAAAGCATTTTTTTATTTTTATTTAATTTTTTTAATTTTAATTTTAAAGCATGATTTTTCATAGATAAGCAAGTGTCGCTTTTAAAATTGTCACATCCGTACCGCTCCATATTCCTTATAAATACTGTATTTTTATAAAAAGTATTTGTAAAAGAAATAACTATTTTATGTTCTTTAAAAAGCCATCCCTTTGTAATTTGTTGGGTATTGCTTCAGAGTTGTGCATTTTGATTTACAGAAATTTATTACATTTATAACACATATTTTCCAGTATATTTTCCTCTCTTCAATAGAAAATGTGTATAGACTGTTTTGTCTGGACTATGTTAATAAAATATACCCAAAATACACAAATATAATGGTAATAAATACATTCTCTGAGAATTTACATTTCAGCTTTTAACTTAAAATGTCACATCCATAATGCTGGAATTGCCCTATATATATATATATATATATATCTGTCAAATATATAAGCTACTAATCTTATTGCGCAAATAAAACACTATATAAATGAACATTTTCATTTAAACAATTAACTAACAACTGTATTTTACACTAATTTAGCATTGCCCTGTTTTTTAATCATTTGAAATACGGTGTGAAACCACTTCTTTTGTTTTGTCTTTCTCTTGTTTTCTTTCTTTGTGTTTCTCTTGCTTGTATTGTGCTTATTTATATGTAGCTTTAAAAAAACTATGCAAAATGAATACGTGTAAATACAGTATACTGTAGTATACTACAGTATACTACCCGGCAGCAACACATTTTTGCCCGGTTTCTCGGCGGAAACCAAGTCACCTCGCTACCTCACGTTCTCATTCACCGCTACACTTTAACACCGCAGTCACGTTCGTCCGCGGACCTCAGCTGTATCCACCGACATCCACGCGCTGACATACCGCGGACCCTTCCCCGACAAACGTTACCGTGCGTTCCCGTCGCCTCCGGGCGCGAGGTGACGCGTCTCGCGGATAACGGCTCTCTACGGCACAGTCACGCGCACGGGAGCAGAACGTACATGGCACGAGCTGCCGGGCATCGGATCGCACGCGCACGTATCCAAAATGATCCCGTTAAATGTGCCCTATAGCAGTCATGTAAAAGGACATCGGTTTGTGCGTCTCTATTGTAACCAATAAATTTAGTCATTTAGTAAAATAAATACGATGTACACACCTAGACACCTAAGGTTATCAGTGGGCAATACTGTACACCCACTTTTTTAAACCTCGATACGAGCGCGTGCAACAAAGCGCTATTAAACACAAAGGGACCAGAGTAACACAAGTTAAACATCTCCAAAGAGAGACAAACAGACAAATCAAATCGTAGTAACACACACACACACATACAGTGTCTCGTGTCTCACCTCTGTGAACGCTGATGGTCAAAGTTAAAATCCACAGCCAGGTCATGATGATGCCCATCTGCTCCGCTGTCACTCAGTAAACACACCATCAATTCACCCTCCTCATACTGGACTCTGAAATCCCACGAACCGGTGCTGATGATATCATTCACGTCCAGACGCCTCTTTGGACCGGTCTGCATTCATTCACCGTTCATTCAGCGCATATTTCCCTCTCTCTCCTCCTCAGCAGAACCAGATGTGATGTGTGGATGAGCTCACTGGATCACTGCAAACGTCCCTCACTGGAAAATCTCTTTCTTTGAGCAAATCTCAGTTTGTGATTGTTGAGAGACGCAGAGCTCTGAGCTCACGGGAGGACTCGCTCCTTACTGCGCCGATGTAGCGCGCGCTCTCTCTCTCTCTCTTTCTGTTTCTTTCTCTCTGTCTGTGTCTCTCTCCCTCTCTCGTTGATTGCGTTTTTCGCCCTTACACGTTTTTCAATGTCACAGCACGCTACATCAGTGACGGCAGGTCATATTTAAAACGTGAAGGTGAATTTTTATCGTTTTTATTTCCGCATTGTGGCTCCGCAGGCTTTATGTCAAAATCTAATATAGAGTAGAAGCTGTTCAATAAGAGGACAATTTAGACCCGGTCACTGATGAGCCCCAGCAAGAACGGGGCTAGTTGTCACACTGGGAAGTGATCAGAAGGGCTATTACAGTAAACGTGCAGTTTGCAGAATGTTTGCATACTTCACTAGATATCTATTTGGTTTTACACATCTAATTCACAATTATCTAAATTAGGGCCTATGTAGAACATTTTCATCATAAAATTAAACTTAAAAATTATTAAAACACCCAGAAAAAAGGAGGATGGTACCCTTTCAACTTAACTTAACTTTGTACCTTACCCATTAGTAACTCACAGGTACATACTTGTATCTCAAAAAACATATCTGTACCTAAATGGTGCAGTACACAATAAAAAACTCAAATAGTTTGCTACCACAATCATCAAATATCATACAAAATTCTGCATCCATTTAAAGTTTTGACTTAAGAGTCACTTAAAAACTCTTTTGTTTTCTGCATCTATAAATTCATATTTTAAGTATGATTATTGGACAAAAAATAGAAAACACAAAAACAAAATTAAAGATAATTTGACTGATAGCAATATATATATCTTTTTCAAAAAATTTCAATGGATAATTTTTTAACACAATCATCACATACTAAAAATCTGATATAAAAAAAATCCTCAGTCCAACTTTTTTGATTGAAACAATCCAGCATTATTAGAATGTGCGGTAAACAAATAAAATAACAAATGAAAAAAGTGCAGGACAAGGATATTATTTGTACAGTAATTGCCAGAAACTGTAAAAAAAAACTGATGTTAATTTTTTTTAGATGAACCCCTAAATTTACCAGTTTACTTTACAGAAATATAATTTAGTAAGCCTGATTCAACGTGACTGCAGTAGGTTAAACCAACAAAAGTCATTTTAAAAGTAGGGTCAGGTAGATATATTGACCCTTAAGTAATACGTCCAAATATTCAACAACTTTTTACTGTGTAAATAACTACATTAAAGCTACCATACTACCTGTAGACATATTACTATTACTTATGCAAATAACAGTAATAATAACCACTGAAATGAGGTTAACCCAAATGTATATTTATTTTGAAGTTAACAAGGGATCTCTTTTTTGTAACAAAAAGCGAATACTGTTTAAACAGACCATCCAACAAACAGAACCCACAATGATGATGATGATCTCAGAGTTTAGTCCCGTTTAGATGACATCATCGGCCATAATACAAACCAACATACATGATACAAACCGGTTTCACATGATATGAATATTTATTCAAAAGGAAGACTTATCATTAAAAAAATGACTTCAACATAACCAAACTTAATAACACACTTAAGTGTTTCCTTCATCTGTTTGCTGGGCTGTTAGGAAAAATCTTCCACACACAAACACAGACACTATCACACAAAATATGTGTGCTAGTGTCTGTGCTCACTAGAGTGTGCTCTTATCAGAAGACTGTTCAAGGCAACACTAATTACATGAAATAAAAAGGTACATTTTTAAACAAAAGTAATGTAAACTTTTATCGGTACCCTTCCAGTCTGAGACATCAAGTCATAAAATGAACAAAGAACAAAAAAGACAAACAACAGTATGCATCTCTACAGTAGAATAAAAATAAACAACATAAATTAAAAATTGAGCACTGAGCTGATTTATCACTAACTGGAAGTTCTACTGCTCGTACAGGAGGGAGGAGAGAGAGAGAGAGAGAGAGAGAGAGATTGGGAAACGAATGGCAATACCGCCACCTCGCGGCAGACGATTGTAACTGCATATCTTAGAAATTCATTGTCTGCGGGTATTAATACCTTACAGTATGTAGAGGGAATCTAAAGGCAAAGTTTTTGGTTGCAAGTGGTCTGTTGCCAGTTTTGTTCAGAATTAAAATATGCATTTTAATACGCATCACACATTTTCAGCAAACTCGATTTTCTAGATAATAATGTGTCTTGGTTCTCCTCCTAAAAATTTTCTTTATTTTTGGCCAGCTGCCATTTTAGGACAAAAATGAGAAAAATGAAACAATCCAATGCACTAACCGCAGGCCAAAGCTAGCATATTTTCATCACTGTAAATAGCTATACAGACAAAATAATTGACATGAAGATGACAGCTGGCCACATCCTGTAATGAAGTCTGTCACTAAATCAGCACTGATGAGGAAAAAACAGCTGGATTCTTAGTGAAGCAAAAATCCTCCATACTGACTAATCTATACATAACAGATTAAACACAGCAGATTGTCTTTTTGGAAAAGATTTGAAACGAACAATTAACCTTTTTTATTGGATAGAACTGCCTTGATTTATTGCATGATAAAGTTGACTCAACCTCCACTCCCCTCTCCAAAGAGCACCATGGCCTCTAACTGACATTACTATGATGTTACTAGTCTAGAATAATCTAGATCTATGACCGGCAATGTGCAAGAGAGGAGAAATAACTACTGGGAAAGACACAAAACGTGGGAATGGGAGGTTCAGTTGGACAGAAAAAAAGAGAAAGAGAGAGAGAGCAGTAGTCTGGTTTTGTGTTACCCTGCTTTTTCTAATGATGATGTGCCACTGAAGAACAGAGACGATTCATTCCTGAAGGTGGCATGCGTGAGCTTATCATTGCAACTGATACAATGAAACATCAGCGCACAACTAATGTAATGCTTTTTAATCTAAAAGGACCTTGTGATGAAATAATTATAATAATAATCTTCCCAGGTTGATGAGATGACACTAGACTGTTGCACCAACAGTTAACACCAGAAATTAAACTCAAAACATAATTCATACAAATATTTTCATAACACCATGTTGTTTTTATCTATAGTCCAGATATTTTTTTGTCAACGCTGCATTTCCACGCATGTAAGAAAACCAGGCAGGCTCAGAGAGTATATACTGCAATATCAGACAGTGGAGGGAGAGAGAGAGAGAGAGAGAGAGAGAGAGTGAGAGAGACAGAGGGAATATTTACAGCACACTGAGTAAAAATGATGCTATATAATTATACACTGTATATGTCTTTATAAATTTATATCGGGGCCCACACAATGGTTGAAGGGGCTGCTGTTTTTGCCTGGTTCTGTGTGTGTGTGTTAGTTTGCCATGTGTGTGAATTAGTGGAAAGAAGTAAGCAAATTATCGCGCAACATTGGGGTGATATATGCGTTTATCCATGTTTGTGTCAGTCAGTGATATTGCATGGTTTTTTAATCGCTTCTGTGTGTGCATGCATGCCGACCGTGAGTCTGTGTGTTTGTTTCGATGGGTTAATGTGCAGACCACATGTCCTGAAAGTTCATGCATGCACATGTCACTGCGGGCGTCTGTCACAGCGCTTGTGTGTTTGATCCGGACTGTTTGAAAGGAATCATGGGAAATGAAAGAAGTGGTCACTTCATATTGCCTTTGTGTACCTTTTTTTATTTTAAGTATGTGTTTGATTATGATAATGCAAGTGTAATGTGTGTGCATGTGTGTGATCTGTGCATGGATCCATATCTTTTTATGTATGCATGTGTGTGTGTGTGTGTGAAAATGAGCCCACGCGCCAGTGCATAACTGTCACTTTCCTGTCCTGTGTGTTGAAGCTTATTTAAGGTTCTTCAGTTCCAACAGGTCAAGCACTTTGTTTTTGTTTTTTCTCTCACATATTTCCTCTCTTCTCTGCCATTCCCCTGTTTTTCCTGTCAGACTGAGTGAACTGAAGCGTTTGAAGGTAGAGGGTACGGAGGGATGGATCTCTAGATGAAGTACTCTTTCTTGTCGTCCACCCCAGAGTGGCCACCCTCGGCGTTAATGATGGCTGTGTCTGCATCAGGGGCATCATCGGAACCTTTTGCCTCGTGAGTCAGGTACGTACCTGAGAGAGAGAGAAAGCGAGAGAGAGAGAGATTCTCAAGGTTCTTGTGTAAGCATTCCTATAATTCTCAGAAAACCTCACTCATAGTTTTTGAAATAATGCTAAGATATATCAATGTTTCCTCCTGTAAACCCATCGCAAAGTAAAAGTTTGAGGGAACTTGACATGTATATATTAAATATTAAAGTTTTCAACAGCTTTTCCAGGTTAACGTCCATTTCAAACAGTATTGATATTTTGTAATCGTATTATTATAGAAAATATAACTTCCTTTCACGTTACTGTTTTCCATTCGCAAACATCAGCCATTTTATTCTTAACAAAAGAATAATTTGAAGAAATGTAGTGGACCTTTTTACTCCTATTGTTAGTTCTTCTTGTGTTTAGGATTTATAGCACCCATTTAACTTCATTACTGTCCTGTACCTTAGCGATTCGTTGGGTCAAGCTTCTGAACATAAAACGGCACCACTGACATGAAATTTTAATTCTGTTTACACTTACACACCATTTATCCAAAGCATCTCATAGTGCACAGGAATCAAACCCATGGCCTTTGCTCTGCTAACACAACGCTGTAGCATTCCTTTGGATATTGCCCAGGATATTCATTTCTTCCTAACCTCGAAAGCACATTCTTTAAGTCAGCAGGAAGATTTTTCAACAACCTCTCTCTCTTGAGTTCTGCACTGTAAGTGGCAGATGATATACGGAAGGAAGAGAGTCGCACAGCTGTGTTACTGTATTTACAGTCTCCTGCAGTAACGCAGTCTGTCAGTCTTTATTAACTGCTGCTTGTACTCTGGAAAGCACAATGTCCTTTACTCTTTCAAAATATAATAAACTGATGTACTGTGTAGAGATACTCTAACTTACAGAACTCAAAGCTTCTCTCGCAGTTCAACCAGAGGATTAAAGGAAACTAAACTGCAGATATGGTACATTCAGAACTATTAACACAACAGATGTGTGTGACATACCAGCATAGGAAAAGATAAAATACAAGTTACATAACACTTTATTGCCTTGAAAATCAGTAACCGCTTAGTCAATAACAGAGAAGGCAACATTTTGCCAAATGCATATAAAACATCGTTACTGGGATTGAAAATCTTGTGTAAATATGTTAATCCTCTCTGTTTTTTCAGAAAATGTCTGTTCTTTTCTTTTAATGTAAAAGTAGCACCAAATTCACAGAAATAACTAACTTACTTACTAAATAATTGACTTGATAACTTTTAATAAGGAGCGACACAATACCTTTAAATACTTTTAAAAGCAACACTTCATCGACATTAACAACTGTCATACTGTAAAGTTTAATGTAATAGAATATTCCTAGATGTTTTTCTTTTCCATTTATTGTATTTTTCTTGGGAGCAACATTGCAGAGAAGTTCATTTACAAGTATAATGTCCCAGTCAACAATGAGATCAAGTCAAGTGTCAGAGAATGTGTTTGTTGATGCTTAAATGCAAGGAAAAATAAATAAAATATATATATATATATATATTAATAAACAGCTTCCCCTTTTTTAAAAGGTGCTGATGTGGCAGGATGATGCCAGACCTGCCGACAGAAATGTGTACACAGCCCCGGGAGGTTATAAGTCCTCCAGACGCCCCATGTGTGTGTGTGTGTGATCGCTTTGTGTCTTATTAAGGCTGTATATATGTGTGTGTGTTCAATGCAGAGGGATTTCTTTGTGTCTGATTAGGATGGTGTGTTGTGGAGGTACATAAGTGTCTGATGAGAACTGTTTGTGTGTGAGAAATAAATTTGTGCTTACAGTTTTGTGTGCGTGTTTGTGTGTACGTGAGATATCTATATATAACTAGAATTGCGTGTGTATACATCATATATATTTGTGTCTGATAAAAATGTGTGCGTGTGTGTGTGATACCTTTGTGTCTGATCAAGTATCTGCCGAGGACGATGAGAAGACAAAGCATGATGAAGACAATGACAGCCACCACTCCACCAATCACTGCGTGATCCACACCTAAAGAAGTGGAAATCGCTGTGGGGTCTGAGATATGGACAGAAAGACAGATAGATGGTTACAACTGTGCCAAGAGGACAAAACTGTTCACAAACATGCATCCTAACATTACACATCAAGCACAATCAGAGAAGGGTTTTACAGACTTTGAACTTTAAGCACAGAAAAATAAAACAATGAAATACTACAAATATAATTCAAAGGTTGCTTTATCACATCTCTGGAGATATAATGGAGCTTCCCTATTATATTTAATCTATATAAATAAACCTCATCTCAGATATCCCATAAAATTCCTTAAATGTGGACATACTGTAAGTGTATAAAGTTATCAAATGAATTTGGATAGCTCAGCTCATATAATTTGGTCTTGGAGGAGTTTTTCAACATGGGTTCAAATGAGAAAGTCACTTTCCATAATATTTGAAGATGGAACGGTTACTTTATGCTGTTGTTCCTCCAGGTCTGGGAGGAATTGTGCAATGCTTTTAAATGTTAGTCATGTTCTCAAAATACTTCAATTTAAAGTCTATTCACACCTTAAGCAACACAACAAAGCGTCACAAATTGCCATGAAAATTCAGCATGTTCATCATTATGCAAACTTCCATCTGCCTCGAAGAAAGGTTTGCATTCTTGAAAGAAAATAAATCGGTCTGTGGCATTAATGCAAGAAACAACCATCTGCATATTCTTTTATCATAAACAATATTATTCATTGCAATTTATATTAAAAGAAATTTAATTACTGAAACATCGCAACGCATCTGTAAATCAATTTTTCCCTCAGCCCTAATGTACAAAACGGATTATCCCAGGAAATAACTTCAAGCGATCTCTCCCCTTTAACAGAGCCCTTGACATTTCCGAGCAAACAAACTGAAGCAAAATACCTCACAAGAGATCATAACCGCTGATAGCTATTTCTGTTCAAATGTTATTCAGAAATGAAGTACAGGTCTCGTTTCCTATTATCTCACATTAGGCATGAGCGAACTGTTTATATAACGTACGGAGAACATTTCTAATGGGCCGGGCAATTACAGCGCGGCGTCGTTTTCAATCTACCGCGAAGCCCCAATAGCTGCTGACCTCTGTTTGAAATAACCACATGAATAATCGAAAGCGAGATTTCAGCAAAGAGTCCATCATAAGCTTCAGTGACTTTGCCCGGACTCAAAGAGCGTGAACGACATCCATCACTCCCACCCACAGCACGATCTCTGTCTTCTTCTCAAACAAAACTCCATCAAAACTAGACAAGTTAACAGTCGCCCTGACGCTCATGCACTTCAGGAGAAAAAAAAACATGGATGAGAGCGGAAAGGATGAAGGAGGACAAACAGAATGAGTGCCGAGTGAAGCGAGAAGCCCTGAGAGAGAAAAGAGAAACAATAAGAGGAACAGGGCAAGCCATGGAAAGAGTACTGATGAAAAGATGGATAATGTCTCTTTTAAAAGGGTCGTCACTGATGTTTCAGGAAAATTTATTTTTAAAGTTACATTTAAAAAATGAATTTAAGATGTTAAATTCTGTCAAACATTGTACATGTTGCTGCCGTTATACAATCAGTACATTTACACATAAAAGTCGCTTTGGATAAAGGCGTCGGCGAAATGAATTAATGTAATTGTAAAAATAAAAGGTTGTTTAAACAGAACGTGTTTTTTGCTGTTTAATTGTTTTTTACATGAGCCTTACAAAAATGAACTCGTTTTACTAAAAACAAAACCAACAATCACAGATACTACTATAGTTAAATCACGGCAATCATAAATTAACTATGACTTTACTACAAATAAAACCAAACCACTATGGTTACTATAGTTAAACCTTAAATGAAATATAATTGAATAAATGAATAAATAATTTTGTTGTGGGTATAGAATTAAAAATCAATCTGCCAAAAAACATACTACACTTTTACATCATTTTATAGATGTCTTTATTTAAATCTTTAAGGTGTAGCTGTTTTTTAGCACTTATTTACACTTCAGCCTTTGGTGTGAACCAGCGCACACCACGTATCCGTGCATTCGGTTAGGCTTTTCTCATCAGACTACAGATAATCAGACCTCCCTTGAAGCCAAAATTGATCTGGACCTCCAAAGCATCAATAAAATTGTGCATTTCCCGTAGTTTTTCTAAGCGAGATTGTTTTCAAATTGGCTGAAAATGCAGTTTTCAGTGTCAGTTAATTCAATTGTAAGCTTTTAATGAAGCAATAAATTTGAGCTGATATTAATGTCTACTATGTAACATAAAATGTTTGGCCTTCATTAACAATGTTCCTGCGCCATTAACTATGTTCATAACGATGGACCAATTCAGTAGAGAGCTGTATCTAAAAAAAACCCCGCCCACATTCATCATAAACGCAAGACCCCTGAGACAAATAGACAGACAGATGGAAGAGAGATGGTGGGAAAGAGTGAGTGCGATACATTTAATGGTCAGTTATGTCTTACTGTATATACTATAATTATCATCTTAGTCTCTGATGTTTCTTCTAAAATACTTTAGGAAAACACACACATCTCTAGTTGTCTAATCATTGACATGATCTTTTTCTTAACAGAAACAGTATACATTTGCGCTCCATTTAATCTCATTTCTGTCTAGGAGAAACAATTGAGATATTAATGAAATATAATCAGCAGTGATTTTGAAAAGGCATGACGGTACAGAAAGAAAAAAGGGAGAAAAAAACAGATGGGGTGGTGGAAGGAGTGATAAACTGTACCTGTACCTGGACTGATCTCTTCAAGATCTTCTCAAGAGGATGAATGGATGAGTGGATGGATGAATGGATGAGGACCACGTGAATGAGTTGTGAAGCAAGAGAGTGAAAAAGAAGGAATAAAGAGAAACAATGAAATAAAGAGGTGAACGTGTGCAAGCGTGTGTGTTTGTGCGTGTTCGCTGAACAGTGCCATAATATAAGTATCTCTGACAAGAATTAAGGAGGATTTTGCTGAGAAATAATGAAATAACTGAAGCAAGTGTTTGCTGTAGGGGAGGTGCGGTGTCAGATTGTGTTTCTGGATAATCAGAGGCTTTGCCGTGCGATGCGTTTGGTTAAATCCGGCATTACAGTGAAAGCCGACAGCAGATGCTGCTCAACATGCTTCTAATATAAAGCGCAGGAGATCTTAATATACATCTTTATCTCGCTCACATGCACAAACACAATTATGAACTGACACACTCGGGCTGATTCAGTAACACGCTAGGAATGGGAGTTTTGATAGTTACGCTGTATCATTGATTTTACAAATGAAAACATCCCAAATGTTATTTAAAGGAAATTTTATTTTCACTTTAATCTGTCAACTGTCATCGTTCTGCAGCTGGAACAATTATTTCTCTATTCACTTTAATATTTCACAGTAAAATTCTAATCTGATCATGACAAACTGTATATTGATGAAAAGGTCTAAGACTCAAGAATAAATATTTGACAAATTTTCATAACAATAAACAAACTAAAAAAATGTATACAAAATGTTAATGTTTTTCTTAAAATACCTCAAAATAATTTTTTTAAAATTAAAATATATACAATTAAAAAAATGTGTGTGTTTTATATGGGTGCAGTGACAGTCACAGCGGAAATTGAGTAAACACATGAAAATGCGAATTTACAATTTTTTTTATTTTTAGATATTTTTTAAAAACATTTTTAAGTATTTAAAAAAATTTTTTTTTAGGTATTTTTAAAAATTACAGTAAAGTAAACTTTTTTTTATTATTTTTTGTTTAGGTTTATTGTTATGAAAACTTGTCAAATATTTCATCTCGAGTCTTATGCCTTTCCATAGATTTTTAGTATTTCATGATTAGATTAAAATTCAACTATGAAATATTGAACAGGGAAATAACATAGATGTTCCTCCTGAGAAACGGTGACAGTTATCAGGTTAAGAGACAAATTTCACTTTAAGTCGCTATGAATAAAAGCATCTGCTAAATTTGTCCCCAAAGTAAACGTTCACACACATACACACACCAGTTTTACTGTTGTGTATTGTAACTGTGGCATGTTAAACTGTGTGTGGGCGATGGATTACCTGTAAAGGTGTGAACTCCATTCAGCTGGTGAACAGATGATGGAGTGGAAGGGGTGGAAGAATAAGGGGGTGTTGGAGGCATGCGAGTGGGAACGGAGGAAGGCAGGAGAGAGAGATCGGGAAAGAGCGCGTTGGAAAGAGATGCGGTTGGAATTGCAGGGGAAGGAGACAATGTGGGAGAGGTGGAAGGAGAAGGAGTGAAAGTAAAGGAGATGGATGGAGTTGACGTAGAAACGGTGGTGAAAGAGATGAGAGGAGTTTTACTTTCAATGGAGGTAAAAACAGATGGAAGAGAAGGAGATGAGAGATCAACAGAGGAAGAAAGAAGAAGAGGAGGAAGCGAGGTGAAAGTAAAGAGGTCTGAATCTTTGAAGAATGATGGGAGAGGGATGGAGCGATGAAAGGAAATGAAAGTAGAAGACAAAATAAAGAGATGTCATGCAAAAAGAGAAACATAAAGAAACTAAAGTAAATTCAGAAAGAGTGAGCAGTAACTGAAAAACAGTAAATGATGACGGCTCCACGCTTTGATTTCAGTTTCGTTACGTACCTTGCACCAGGAGAGCGTACGATCCGTCCCCCCTGCCGATCCCGTTATCAGCGTGGCACATATAAATGCCATTATCTGTCTTGTTGAGAGACTCAAAGCGCAGAAATGCACCATCCACCTTCACCGTTGGGGGGAGATCTCCGTCTTTCTTTTCCCACTCGAAAACAGTGGGTCTGTTGTAGAGAGAAAGAGAGAGAGCGCATATACAACGTTTTGAAATTTGACATCAAAAGAAAGGCAGAAAGAGGCATTTAATTGAGCAGATTGAAGGAATTTGCAATTTGGCCGCCTATCAAAAGAACTGAGAACATCACGGGGGGTTTACTGGAGACCCTTGAGAACACAGCAGAGCTCCATCACATTGAAGCAAAGTCACATCATATAGAAAGAAATAAAACTATGTGTGACACAAAAACGTTATAGAAATAGTCCATTAAAAAATCTTCCATTTAAGACATAAGAAGATATTTTGAGAAATGTCTTGGTGGTCCACAATGGAAGTCAATGGGGGTCAATGTGGTTTGGTTACCAACGTTCTTCAAACTCACACAGGTTTGGAATGACATATGGGTGAAACATGGATCATTCAGAATCTCAGACTATGGTTTGTACAGGAATGTTTTATGCTTTTCTTCTTAGCAAAAAGGCACTTTCACCTGTTTAAAGCAATATAAACAGGCATTAAGTGGCCTACAAAATAGTAGGGCCATGAATCCCCAGCCTTTAGTTCTGACGCCTCCTGCACTAAACAATGTCTAAATGATGTTGAATAGCTCTCTGTGTGGTACTAATGGATGTCAGAGGCTGTAATGAGCTGTAATGCAATCCTGCACCAGCAGAGGGGGATATTCAATTACATTAGCTCAGCTTTCAGCACTCACTGGAAATATTTATGAGGTTTAAGTAACAAAAAGCATAACACACCTGACTAATCTATCCGTCATCATTTGGCTCCGGTAAAGCAGCGTTTCTAAACTCTGGGATTTTACTGGGACCGTATTTAAAATCGCGTCTCTGATTTCTCTCGCTTTCTGTATCAGTGTCTCATGTAACATCAACACAACTACCTCTCTGATACCATCAAACAGAAGTGTGTGCGTGTATGTAAAATAGAGAAAGGAGATCAATAGGCTGACAATTTATAGCTTCATACATAAAACATGAATGTCAAGCATGGAAGTGCATATGTGTGTGTGTGTGTGTCTTACTCTGGGTTTCCGTTCCCAACACACTGCAGGAAAAACTTCTCCCCTTCTCTGGGTAGGTTATTCTCAGGATCAATCCACACGTTTGGAGTAACTAAATAGCACACAAGAAGACACACATGTTGGGTTTTCATGTTTCATGGGGACTTTCCATAGACATGATGACTTTTACACTGTACAAACTTTATGTTGCATCCTGTAACCGCCACCCTAATCCTAAACTTAACCCTCACACAAATCTTACTGCATTTTCACATTTTCAAATGACATTATTTAGTATGATTTATAAGCTGTTTTCCTCATGGGGACCAAAAAATGTCACCACAAGGTCAAAAATTACACACAGTTCCTTTTCTATATCTGATGTTTTTCTTGGGTGGGCGGTACCAAACTCTTAAAACAGTGTGATTCATTTTACATCCATTGCATGCATCACAATGAATTTATTTTTGCTGGAGCTTTTTATAAAGGCTTTTCTTCACAGATGAAAGGTACTACATCATTATTTGTTTTTCATTATCAATCTGATGATCCAAATGGTTAAAACTATTCATAATAAATGAATAACAAGTCTGGCATCACTATAAAAGCTCGTTCACACTTCATTAAAACTTAAAACAAAAAGCACAATCTGATGGTCACACGGCCCAGCCCTACACAGCAGCTGTTATCAAGGACGTGCGTTTTGGCACACGCGTGTCTTACACAAGACGCTGAGAGGTTGCTCTGTCTTTTTGTCTCCGTTGGCGATGGATGGGTGATCCACAGCGCAGGCGATCAGGGCGTCATTATCGTCTCTGGTGACGGTGAGCGTGAGCTCACTTGTGACCGTGTAGGTCGGTTCATCAGGGTTGGACTCCACAACATCAGGACGTCCTAGATACATATTAAACACTCTTAAAACTGAACAATAATAGTTTTTAGGGAGATATTATGACAGGATATTTTACCTTGCAGCTCCTCGTGATCTCTGTACCAGTGTAGTTTGGCAGGAGGTTTACTGCCTGAACTTGTGCAGGTGAGAGTAACTTTGCTGCCCTCCTGGACCGCATCTTCAAAGCCTGTTATCACCGGCTTACCTGGAACACCTGAGAGAGAAAGAGTTCAACGAAAGGATTTAAAACTGTGATTCACTATCAATAACAAGTACTAAGTACGCCTGCCTGGAATTTGCATCCACAAAAATCCTAATAAAACTAGCAAAAAGTAATGAATTCAAATGTCAATGTTTAGGTACTCAAGATATTCCCATAAAACCTTAGTGAATCACAGCGTCCGGGAGGAAGTAAGCACTCAAGATACTCTCATAAACGTTCAATGAAGCAGAAAGTCTACTAATACCCAGATTAGAGTTAGTTTGGGTGTAGGTGCAACGTTCTTTATAGTCAACAGAATGTATAAAGGGGAGCGTCAAAATAAAGTTATACCAAATATTACATTTTCTAGAGGAGTATGTAACATGTAATGTACATAATGTGTAGTAAAGCAAGTAAAATAAAGCAAATAAAGCCTGACAGGGTAGTAAGGATCTCGCCGTGAAGCAGCTACTTAGCAAATAAATAAATAAACAGACATGAAATATTAATTTAAGTAGTCGATATCATTTTAATATGTGAGAAGTGGGAGATGGCAGAGTGATATGAGAGACATGAAACTAACACAGTGAAGCAGTCAAACGTTCTGCCGTCAAAATATAAAATATCTGATTGCAAAACGGGTTCGTGTGGCTAAACTGGTGGAGCACTGTGTTAGCAATGCAAAGATTGTGTGTTTAAAAAAAATCTGACAAAACACATGTATAGATTGAATGTATTTTGGATAAGCGTGTGGAAAATGTGTGAATGTAAATGTACAATACTGCAACTGACCAATCAGAATCGAGCATTCCAAAGAGCCATAAGGATCCAAATAAACACAGCATATTGTATATAAATAAACATTATTGTTGAATTTATAAATATTTAGTGTACAGGTAGATTAAGTTGTTTCCTATGTCGTTCCTATGCCCTGATAAATGTGGCCCTGTCTATGAAAACCAGGCTAAAGTCTAAAAATCTAATTCTGTGATAACGAGCATCAAAGTTTGAATTCACATATTAATTTCACTATTATTTCAATCTTTGACATGACCATACTCAGACAATGTTAAAGATATCAATGTTAAATTCTCACAGAATTGTCCCTACATTATGTAAAATGATTTTATGTAGAAAACAGAAAATTCATAATGATACACATACCTAGTACAGTAACGGTGGCCCGTGCCGTCCGTACAGGCATAGTGAAGATTGAACAAGTGTACTCTCCATCATCTGACAGCTGAACTTCTGCGATGGTGATTATCAGCTCTGTGGCCGTAGACTTCACCAACTGGATACGGTTATCTCTCAGGGCTGAAAGAGAGACGCAGATAAGAGAAATGCAAAACAACAGTATTTGCAGTCCACTGATAACATCTATTGATAATGTTAATGAAAACAGAGTATTAAAGTACATTATTTATTTACATAATAAATCAATATTAATGAATTTAATGGCTTTGCTCTGTAAGCATCATAACCAGGGCCGGCGTTAAGGGGGGGCCCTCGCTGGCCGTGCCCCCCCAAAGAGGTTGTTGCGTTTTTAATTCATTTAAGATATATCAAGAATAATTTAAAATAAATTAAGCATTGAATGTTCCATGATTTTTAATGTAATAAAAATGAGAAATTACAGTTGATGTGTGTTTATTTTTTTATGAAAATAGACCTGTTTCTCTGATTGGTTGCGTTGCGGCGTCTCATGCGTCATTGCGTCTTTAGCATGTGGAGTAAAGCCTTGATGCTAGCAACGTGTTTTTTCACAACATTTTAAGGATTGCGTAAAATATGGATATTAGAAAATGGCTTGTCGGTTCTACTTCTGCAAGGCCTTCTTCAGATTTAGAACCTGCTACTAGCACTCTGCCCTCTGAGCCAGCACTGCCTACTCCATCTGACATCAGGCAAACACCTGTTGGCTCAAACTCGGAGATTAGGGCTAATGGAGCCGAGGCGGAATTTTCAAATCTATAGGCCGTGGATGATCTCGGGATCGATCAGCCTAATCAAGTAAAATTAAAACAGTTCCCTGCACGCATGTTCGGTGGCAAAAAACGTGCTTTTGTGTCTAGTTGGTACATTAAGAGAGACTGACTTGAGTACAGTGTAAAAGCTGATTCTGCGTTTTGCTTTTGCTGTCGTAAATTTAATGTTCGCATGCGCCGCCTTCAGCTTTTTTAAAAGGTAAGTTATGCGTTTATTTAATTTATGTACGCTTAAATGTGACTCTTGGCTATAGACCATTTCACAATATATAAACAGCTCTGGTCCAGACGTACTTCCTGCCCTGAATTTTTAACACTACACTAATGTCAGAACAAAATACAACCAACAGAACATTTACAATGGAATCAAAATGTTTAACGAACATCTTTAAGATTTAATGTGAAGATGTGAAATATAAAAATACTGTAACAGGAAGTGCTTCTGGACCAGTGTTGTTTACATCTTGTGAAATGGTCTATTAGAACATTATTACTACAGCATATAGCCTAATTGTCAATCTGTTTTGTTTTTGTTGCGAAGGGATTGTGGTAGGCTAATATTGATTTATTTTGTGATCTTCTTGTTCACTTTACGGGAAATTAGCTGACTGTACAAGTTGTATGAGTGTGCGCTTGCACTGCATTGGTTGTTTTTATGCCTCGTTTTTGGAAGTTATTGTTGCTGATTGTGTGCCCCCTCGTTGGAAGCCGTGTACCCCCTGTTAGTTATGTTCTGGCGCCGGCTCTGATCATAACTGTAAATACCGTTCATTAATATGACACACAACGCATGTCACTGTCGGTCAGGCTTAAAATGCAAGACAAATTTTCCACAATAAATAACAGAGATCTCTCTATCCATCTCTGGTCTACATCAAGATCTTCTTTCTCTTCTTGTCACAACAGATATCTTGTCTGTAATGGAGATTTACAGTTAATGCATGTACAGTATGTACTCTACTGTATGTGTGTGCTTTGTCTTCATGGTTTATCAGCAAATGAAGGGCATTTAATTTGTCTTCATCAGCTGCTGTTCCTCTGTCCTCCATCCTGCTCCTTCATGCGAACTCTCCTCCTTTATCATTCCTCTTTATCTCTCTCTTTGCTTATCCCCCCCATCCGTCATTCCTCTACACTCAATTGTTTGTTATCTCTGTGCATGTTGTGTGCATCTTTTTCTTTTCTTTAACCCTCTCTCGTAACTGCGCTTTTCATGCTTCTCATTCAACGACTGTTTTCTTCTTTTTCCTCTCTGCTCTGCTTTCTGCCCCCATATCGGCATTCTTTTGTTTTTCTCTATAATCAGGTCGGTTCTCTATTCTCTCCCCGTCTCCGACGCCTCGCTTTTCGCTATCAAAGAGCCACCTGTTTGTTTTTAGGGTGATATTAATGTTTAAGGAGGGCGTCACAGACGTTGCTTTTTGTTGTTGATGATGGATTGGGAGCTTAGTAATGTAAATGAGTCTCCTGCACTGTAAAGAAGTGCTTTGTCACATGATTGTTTTTAAATCAGAAATTTTTATATGATTGCATAAATGAATGACTTTATTTTGGATGTACTGTTGCTTTAAAAATGATCAATACTAAATGTCACCTCTTTTCTCTCCGAAGTACAGGGTCTGCTGGGCCGTGTTCGACCACTGGAGGGAGGAGTTGTCGTTTTCCTTCACGCTGCAGGTCAGCGTCACTGTGCCGCCCACTGACACGGTCTCATCTTGGGTCATCGGCTGAAAGGGGTCATCATCTGGCCAACAGGAGGAAGATGGATGAGATGTCATTAGAATCAGAGTGAGAAAGAGAGACAGTGGCTCAGGTGTAAATTAGATGGCTCGTCCCTATCATCACCATCATCTTTAAGTGTATTGCTGTGTAATCTGTATCGAAAAAATGAAGATGGCAGAGTAATCTTGGCTAAATCTGGGTCATCAGAAAACAGGAACTGAAATACAAGAAGAGAAAAAGAAGGGGTGTACTAATAGGTATGATAAATATAACACACACGCAACAGATGCATATCCAGTAAACCATTTACACCTGGAATTATAATCGGTTTTGAGTGATCTGATCATATTTGAGGCACAATTTACATCAGACAAACAACTATCCGAGTAAACTGGGCTTAAGATTCAGAACAAAAACATTGTGTTTATTGTTATTAACGTTTGTCGTTTATGAGGTTTGGGATTTACTGTTGAGCAAAACACATGTAAAGGCCTTCAGGCATCTGACAGATGACAAGTTAACTCATTATTTTGGAGCCGTATCTGTGTGTGTGTGCACTAGAAAAGGCCAGATGTAATGTCAACATAACTCGAGCTGTATGATAATTCTGCCCAGAGCTGCCCATGCTCCACTTTACCCAATAATTACCACTTAGGCTATAATCGATGACCTTTTTAATGCTGACCAGTGCTGGATAAACGCTGGGCTACGTTGTCTAAATGCTGGGCGAACTGCTGCTTGGAGATCTCATGTTTAATGACTACTGCCTGGTTTGATGCTGGGCCAAAGAAATGAAACAATTGGCAGCGCATTGGACATATGCTGGGCACACATTTCTAATTGCTGGGCTAACACTGGCTGAGTGCTGGGCTAATCTTGGACCATTGCTGTGATTAAAACACAGGCCTAATGATTGTCTCAGATTTGTTTTTGTTGATTCAACCGTTGGCCCGATTCAGGCTGGCTTGACTCCTGGGATAAACCAGCTGGGTTGAAGGCCAAATGCCGGGTTTTCCGCAGGCAGGTATGTAGGCCAAATGAAGGTGCGCTGGGCATAAGTGAAACCAGCCTGATTAGCCTAAAAGGCTTTAACAAGAAGCTGCTTTTAAAAATAGAGTGGGAGGGCTGAGAAAAGACTGAGTCTCAGCATCTACATCACAGAACATCTGGCAACGTTTGTGCTTGTGTGGACAAACTCTCTCTCACACACACACACAGTAAACCAAGAAAGCATCAGTGTTAGGGCAGACCGCTGAACTTATGTCAGTGAATAATACGTTAAAATTAGCCTTTAGCTTGAACGCACACAGTGCTGACTACTTATTGGCAACCAATTAGAGCGGCGCTAGCAGTTAATAAGCGATTAGAGGGTCACACACGCGTTCTCTGTGCAGTGGACAACTGCTGCGGGGGGCACTTAGCGAGACTCTCAAAATGGCATCTGATCCATTTAACCGGGTATGTCAGGACACTCGTCGGCTCTAATCACTGGAATAAATGGAGTGCTGTGGAGAGACAGAATATATGTTTGTGTTTGACTGTTGCACACATTTGATCTCATTTAACATATTAATGGCAACATGAAATGACACTTACAACCCTTTTTACTTCTGTAATGTGTGTGAAACTGGATATTTAACGAGAGAAAATGACGTATGAGAAAACAATAGTGTTACAGTGGCTTTGCGGTTGTCGACTGTCAATAGAGATTTCTCTTAGCAACCAAATTGCAGAGGACAAATGATGTATGCAATGCTAGCACTTGCTCCGCAGGTGTCCGATCATCAACAGACAGGATCGTCTTGAATGTTTTAAGCACCTGTGTCTGCCAAGATTTGCTAAACAAGTGTTATCGTCAATTTTATGTTTAAAGTTTGACTTGGTGATGCATTTGATGTGCTTAAAAGTAAACATTTATCCTTAATTGTGTAACTATGTACATTTCCTTGCAACCTCGAACGATATCCATTTTACTCAAAGTCCAAAAAACATCAAATGTTGACCCAACAAATAGTGCCAAACTTACTTAAAGTGATATTTTGAAACACCAAACTACTTCAATTGTCAAACCACTAAAAAAAAACATTTCTCAAAACATGTTTTGTGTTCCACAGAAGAAAGATTGATATACACTTTGAACATGAGAGTGAATAAATAATGACAGAATTGTTATTTTTGGGTAAACTATCCCTTTAACTTACAAAATAAAACTAAACAAATGTTTTATATTTTTAGTCCATAATATACCCCACAAAACACTGTGGTCACACCACAAACCATGTTTATCATTGCTGCTGGTGAATATTTTCTGTAACCCTGCATAGTTCATGGTTTCTAAAGCTTGCATCTGCTTAACCTGATTAACTTCTTTTAAGTGACAGCAAATGTTGCACCATACTGGAGCAAAGAGATTGACTGGATGTATATCCTTTAAAACAAAGAACAAAAGCATTTTTGAATGATAAACCTATTTAATTTGCTATCGTAAAATAAAAAATACATAAAAAATAACATTGTTGCAACCACAAACATGTGCATATCCATTTTCAAGCAACTATCATGAGCTGAGCAGAGACAGACATATCTAAAAAATAATAATAATAATAAATCAATCTTTAAAACTATCACAAAATATTATCCAAATGTATTCCATCTATTTGTGAATTTTTAAACACAGAAATTTTGAATGGCTGTCAATAGAGAAGGATGCTGTTGGGTACAGATGGTGTAGTTGCAGCTAACAGCAGGGGTTAACAAGCCATGCAAACCAGCCAAACCCTGATCAGAACAGACCTGTGACCCATTTTTGGGGCATGACCCATTAGTTAAGAACCACTGCCTAGACAATACACATGGTTGATTTAAACACACCCAGACAGTGTCATTCTTCATTGCGTCTCTCTCTCTCTCTCTCTCTCTCTCTCTCTCTCTCTACACACACACACACACATAAATGTGTGAGGGTGTAGAAAGCACACAGGCTATATTTAAAGCAACATAGTTTACACCCTCCTCACACAGACGAGAGAGGGAGAAATGGATGGAAAAATAAAGCCAGAGAGGGCGGCTGCTGAAAGAGACAAAAGCGAAAGATTACAGATAAACAGATGAATACAGCGAAAGAATGACACGGAGAGAGAGAGAGATGAGAAGTGTTTGCATGCGAACGATAACACAGGTTGAAGTGTAATAAATACGGCCCAAAAACAGTCCGTGAAAAATCACCCCTTCATCTTTCTCTTTTCTCATCTCTCTCCATATGTGCTTCACTTCTCTTCTGCTCTTCCTGCTCCTTCCATCTGTCTCTGTGTCTCTCCATATTTTCCCTCCAGTAATCTCTCACCTCTACACCCTCTCCTCCATCTCTCTGCCTCTGTGACGCTCTCGGCTTCCTTCACCACATATGTAGATGTCTGTTTTTCAGCCTGATTACCGTTTGATTGGCATTAAAGGTCCTATCGGTTTTCTGTGATGTCCAGCTGTGTGTATGTGTGCGCAGCGGCTGGAGCAGATGAAGTCCTTGTTGACTTATTGATCGGTCAGACTGTGTAAATTTATAAGATTTGATCAAGGTTTGGTTTGATCGTCTAACTGCTGGAAAACATTTGCTTGGCTGTGAACCATTGCGTGCCTGTGCGTGTGGGATAAATATTGATTTATTAATTTCAAGTGGTCAATTACTGTTTTCTAAAGTCAAATATTTTTTGTATAATGCTAACCTGTATATTTTACTGTTGCCTCCTACAATATGCTAATGTATCTTGTAACACGAAAGACCTTTTTCTCTGCATGTTATACAGTAATTTTAACCCAAATCAATATTAGTTTTTATTAATTTGGTGTGCCGTCAATACTGCAAAATAAACCCTATAGGCAATTCTATGCTAATGTCAACCTTACCAGGAAAAAAAATCTAGTTTTTACCAAAGGTTTTTACCATACTGATATATTTGTTGGTTAAAATACCAATGAGAGGTCTCTTTCAAAGTTTAAAGCATGATTAGTCAGGTAAAGGGTTTTCAGAATAGTCACATTAGTCAAGTTTTAACTAAAAATAATGCATCATTTTCAGTTCACCTGGTGTAGGAAAATAATTGTTAAAAGTACAAATATTCCATGTAGTCTCTCAATTAACGAGATGTATAACAATAACAGAGAAAAGTTATTTGAAATTGTTTTAGATGAATTATAACCTGTCACACTGCTAAACGCTTCTGTCCCTTCAAATGTCATGTCAGCTACCCACACGCTCAAGTAAACACTGGTGCGTTATGCTGTACGCGGTACATTAGTAGGTCATCCGAACATTTTGTCAACATGACCCTCTCCATCCCCCTACTCAATGCCAGCTGTTGCCCAATTACCGCCACACCCAAACCACTCACACACATGCTTTTCTGACCCATAACTGCCCCCCTGGGTGTGTCCGTCCTTATATCATGCCCATCTTCTCTTTTCGAAGCTTTAAAAATGTGCTTGCTAAATTAATAAATATTAATGTCAATGTAGATTTTGTAGATTTTGTACAATTTTCAGACCAAGATAAACAGTTAAGCCAACCAGAAGATGATCACATATCTATTTCAATATCATTTGTAATAAATCTACACAAGAGCATAATTATTGTCATGGTTGGGTTGAGCCTACAGTACGCAACATCGCACACACATTTACAAATATTTACACAGATAGTGTATTAAACTTAAAAACATGATACAATCTACTGTAAATACTGTTAGCTGTCAATCAAAGACTACTATGTAACATTACTCTCTGGATCTGTACAGTATGTGTATTTGAACACAATATAACACTGCTAGAGGACATAAAAACCATCCGTCATGATCCAGGACCATAAACACAGCTTTCTTCCAAAAGTCACAGCAGCTCATATTGGGAATTGGGAATGCATTTTTTTCTCTTCCCGCTCTTTTTCACAGTTGTTGTTGGTCATGAGTCTCTCTCTTTGCCTGTCAAACATTGTTAGTTCAACACCTCGCCCCCCAGAGAGAGAGACGGGGCAGGGGGGAAGGAAAGGACAGAATAACCCAGAGAAAATGAGGCAGACGGAGGACATTTTTGGGTACATTTGAATTATTACACCTGCACAAAAATGATGCCAAAAAATGCTGTCTACTTAGTCAGCTCACTAATTATATTCTGAACATGCTTTTGATTCCCAAAAATGTTCGAATGTGCCTATTGCAGGGTACACAAGTACACAGAAAAATCTGCAAAAATATATAATAATTTGAGCTGTTGGTTATGAATTTGCTGGAAATGTCAGGTTGACATCATTTAGTTTCAGCCTTAGATGTCATACTCATGGACGTCTGATACATAAGACACACAAAATTAGAAACACATCGGGAGTTTCGAGGTTAATCTAATTGATTTTAGAGGTTGAATTCTGCATTTTCAGGAGACGCGTGCATCCCAAAAACACCGTCTAAAAAGCATCTTCAAACTCATTTTAAACATCTGAACATGTCAGCGATGCTCAAAAATGTCACCTATATAGGTAGCGTCTTAGATTTAATTCAAAGGTGGCTTCAACGATGCCCATAAATGCTGTTTTAGAAGGAAACTGACAAGTTTTTGAGATACAGCCAGAAAGATGGAGCACTTAATGCTTTGGCAGTTATTGAGTGAATTGCAGCCAATAAAGCACTTTAAGAAATAAGAGGTCAATTACAAGGAGGAGGGGATATAAGATCTCTTTATCAAGCAAACAGACCCACACTGACCTCAGTCACCGCAATGCCAACATAAACATACTCGCACGACAAACAAAGATACCTGTATAAACTAAAACTTCAAGCACTCCTCTTTGACTATATATCTCTCGTCCTCACACTGACAGACACCAGAAGCCTCAGAGAGTCTTGTGATGGATAGAAGCACCGAGAGGAGAAAACAGGGTCCTGAGGGAGGAAGAGAGATATAGAGACAGATAGAGGGAGTGACAGAGAGAGGTGAAAGAAGAAGGAGATAAACCATAAATTAAATCATTTTGGAACAAAGGAAGAAGGTTGCTATGCAACCAGACGGTGGGGGGTTACCAGGGGCAACCGGCGTGACCTGAAGCTTGACCCTCAAGATGAAGCGACCCCAACACACACACACACTTACACGGCAACATGTTTTCTGGTTGAAGAAAAAAAGATGGAAAATGATAGATAGCACATCAAAATTAAAAAAGCATAGGAGTATTTTTTTCAACATATATACTTTGCCCATAGGTTATCTTATGTGAGAAAAGCTATTCATAAATAATGTTTTTGCTCTTTAAATACAAGAAAGTTTTCTTTAAGAGCTGCTTATTCAAAATTAACAGCTGCCAAGAGCCAAATGCAAGTAAAAACTGTCCAGATGGCTAGTAACTTAGTTTGAAAAAGCAACATTACATGATTAAAAAAAAAAAAGCCTGACAGTCTTACTGATATAAGTGATCTTATCTTTTGGATCATTTGAAATAAACATAAGGACACAAAAATATAAGGATGTTATATAAGGTGCAGCTTTATAGTAAAACGGAGACTATATCATACGTGACCCTCTCTGTGAAAAGTAAAAAATGATTATCTCTCTCTCTCTCTCTCTCATAATCAGAGCTATTTTGTTTTCAAAGAACTGATGAGAATCATTTCAGACGACAACACAATGACTCTTTCTGCTTCCCATTGAACACAACCACAACGGCAACCGCTCTCTTATAATATAGACGTCACATATGATTACCTACACATGTCAAAATCAACAAAGACACATTCTCTATGTACAGTACGCTTTGTAAAAACACACACACTCATATTATAAAAACGGCGTGAATTCATGTTGATTAAGATACTTTTTAACACAAATGGCAAAATGTGTCCCGATCAATTTGAATTCACCCTATAATAGTGAGGACCTTTCATGGAGTAAGATGAGATCATACGGAGATGATATTTATAGTATACCTTTCCCATCATTAATCAATGATTTGGTCTAATTATGAGCCTTTCTAAAAAAGGAAAGACCACTTTAAATGCTGCACAAGTCATTTTTCAAAATGTTTCACTAGATCACAAATTGGCCAAACTTACACACTCCTATTTAATATAATATGACAGCGCACTTGCACTAATACATTATTGGACTGTAGGGAACTATAGAATTCCATGTATTCATTCATAAATTATAGAATACGCACACACACAAACCATCACTCAAGCAAGTATAAAATATTCAGCTTGCCATCTCTGTATCCTTTTGTCATGGAAACACACACACACACAGACAGTCGCACATACTGTAGTGCACACTGCATTGTGAAGAACACATTTGACCAGGATCAGCCGTTAAACGTGGAGATATGCTGCTCTCCTCAGCAACACATACTCTCTCTCTCTCTCTCTCGCTCGCTCGCTCTCTCTCTCTCTCCATTCCTTCATCTTAAAACAACTCTCTACTGTTTCACGTCTTCACTTTTGTCTTTAATGCTCTGTGCAGGGAACTCAGTCACTCTCTCTTTCTCAGTATCGCACACTCTCTTTTCCGTAGCTCTGTCACTGTATTCTTTCTTCTCCGTGATCTCCCTCCCATTTCTTTCCTTCATTCCGTTTCTCTCTCTCTCGTTCCCTAGTGTCTGACAGCAGGAGACTATTACACTCACAGACGGAATCTCTCTCCTCCAATTTCTCTCTGTCTGTCTCGTCATCTCTCTCTCTCTATTCTGTGAACTCACTCCCCTATACCCTCCCACTCGTTCTGCTCCATCCCTCTTTTTCTTTCACTCTGCCGTGTCCTGAGTGGATGTAATTGGCATCTATAGGACACTCCCTGATTATTTGAGGGAAAGAGAGAGAGATAGAGAGATAGCTGACATACAGTGCAGAATGAAAAACAGACAGCACAATTCACCAGAGCAAACACAGCACACTACACCAGAGCAATCAGGAGCAACTCAACAGATCAGAGGGATCAACAACATAACACAAATAGCAAACAAGCACAAAACAATACATCAAACAAACACAACGCATCAGAGCAAATAAACACAACAGAGCGAACACAACACAATGCTACAGACATAAGCAATCAACAGTATAACAGAGCGAACAAACACCAAAGAAAATCTTTTGCTCGAGATTACACAGTTACACAGTCCAGACATGCGCTCGCGCCACTAAAACACTACTTCCGTTACAATGACCCAGCAATCAAAATCTCACGAGCCAATAGGAGCGAACCGCTGTTAAGCCCGCCCTCACGAGAGGTTTGTGCCAGAATGGCGAACGTAAATTTGCAAAGCGCAAACAAAAACTTGGAAAGCAAAAACGAAAACGCTGGCAGCGCATTCAAAACAGCGTTTAGCGAAAGTGAACCTGAAAGTGAAGTCAACAAAAAATGTAACGATGTTACTTTTTTGTTATTTAGTTCAAAGTGTTTTTCTCATTTATCAATGTATATTTTTGTTTGTTTTCGCAAAAGTTTCGTTCGTTTTATTTGGCACAAATCTGATTCCATAGAATATTGACAATGACAACCTAAGTCCCTATTCACTTTCATGTTAAGACAAAAATCAGCAGCAACAGTTTTTGAAGTTGTTAAAAAAACTTCAAGATGATGGCAGAAGAAAGAGCTATCTCTTTAAGATATTACAGATATAAGGGATGTCATATGATGATTTTCTTTTCAGTGGGGCAATAAAATACATAAAAACAAATAAACATGACACAACAGATCAGAGCAGAGAAGAACAATACAACACTCTGAAGCACTCAAACACACAACAGCATAAAACCTAACATACAGGAGAATATAAAAACTTGCAACAACAGACCACGGAAAATAAGAACATAATGAAAAGCCAAAAGAACCCTTTTAGAATTAGTCTGTCCAATAGCACAGTAAAAGCATGAGAAATCGATTCATGCAAACCTGTGAGAGACTACTCAACGTCCAAAACACCATACAGCACTTAAGTGTGGAATACCACAAAAACACACCTGAACAATTTACTACGGAGCGCCACAAATTAGACCTGAGCAAAGTGCTGTAGAACAAAGTGAACAATTTACTGCAGAGTCAGGCCACTCCAATCTACTGTAGAGCACATCAAATTAGGACTAAAGAATATTCCACAGTTTGAGATTAAAAAAGAGTTTAATGGTTCTGTGTCAAAGGTTTGTTTCTGAAATAGCATCGACCATAAAACTCTTATTTCTTCTGTTGTATACTACAGCGTGTCCTATTCTGTGTGCATGTGTCACACTTTGGATATGATGTAATATCAACTGCTTGTTTAATACTGTAAACCAGTGGAGGTCCCTTTAAGACATCTTCCTTAAAGAGTCTATTACATTAAATTTCTACATAATTTATATAGACTTTCAATACAAACTATGTATTGACCAGGTAAGCGTGGCCAAATTGAGCTATTGTACTTCAAGAATTACCATTAAAAAGTATCAAATACCAAAAGAAATGAACACTGCAATAAGGACTGGGTTTACATTAATCCGGGTATTCTGTTTAGAATAATTTTTATAATTAATCCCTTGATCAGGTTTAATACAATAAAAAATTAATCCTGTGATGTTAAGCAGAATATTGTAAATTAATCCCCCGATCAGGTTGAGAGTAATGAGAAATACACTTGACTGAGCAAAATAAAAAGCACTGAAGAAAAAATGTGTGTGTCATGGTTATTGAAATGGAAACGCGCAGAGACCAGAAATCTAAAGAATTACGAATCCGGTGACGAGAGAACCAGAGAGGAAAGAAGAAAGAAGGTCATGTACAGCAAAACATCATACCCTTTAGTTGTAATATAATCAAGAATGCTACATGTAATATGTTATCAGGAAACATGAGAAAAAGAGAAATGGAGGTGAAAAAGAAAGAGGAAAAAACGAGTTACACATCTGGGAATGTTGGATAAGAACGCTTTTTGAAATGTCTTTGTCCTGTTGACTCATCTTTCTGTTAAATGATGCTGCTGCTTGACTGTTAGCAACGCTCAAGGTGAAGTTTGAAATTAATCCCAGAAAGGAGATTAAATTTAAACCCTGGTAAAGCACTTAGTTGGCCATGTTATCTGAGCATAAACCCCCGCCCATGACAGGCAACAAGCCCCTCCTCTCACAGATAATTAAGCAGTCTTATGAACAAGCTCCGCCCCTGACAGATAATTTAATCCTCTGATAACTGATAACAACTCACTTCCTTTGACGAAATGTGAATCACCAAATCAGGTCTGGGTGAGATTTGCAACATTCATTCTGCCATTGCAACTGTGTGTCATGCACAAGAAAACAATAAACAAATGTGTGAAATCTGAAATGTATGACGTTTATACTGCGTGAGAGCAAACAGAGCACATACTCTGATGCGTTAGCATTCACACGGTTGTTGCCCTCTGTGCAGCCATACTGATCCACCGAAAAATGTGTCATTTTTATGTCAAGAAACAGAAATGGGTGTAATTGCGTCGCACATATAAAGAAAATCATAAAGTGCCAAGAAACTTACTGACAAGGCGAACTTCATTCAGAGCAAGCTAATTAATTGCAACGGGTGTAAAAATAGATCTCTCACCTGCTTAGGCGAGAGGGAGAGGGAGAGCGAAAGAGATTGTATGCGTGTGTGCACATTTCCGGTAATCGTTGGTGAGGTGCCCAACATTAAAGTAATGTAATGCGAACCATCCAAGCTCATGTCATGTGATTGGTTTTAAGTGGTTCAGGAGACGAGATTGTGTATTTGTGTGTGCGTGTGTGATTATGCAGTTTGATGTGATATGACATAGTGTGAAAAACCCTTCATCATACACATCCATCTCTCTCCTCTCTTACCCAGCTCTCGTCTTTCTACTTTTATCATTCTGCATACTTCCTTTTTCTATTTGCTTCTCTCTCTTTTTTCAGGAGAAATCATAATGCTAAACACACCGGATAGCCATCAGTTCCGTGTAATAAAAGGATCACTCTCCATTAAAAAGTGCTTACTGGATCAATACGGGACTTGCCCTGTATTTTCATAAACAATATACATACGCTAGACGTTCACTATGTGTACAATAACATTATGAATAAAACTGAACTCATTATTCAACAGTGGCTTAAAATCAGTGGCATTCGGCCAGAGAATGACAGGTACGATCTGTGTGAAATTGCATGTTAATGTTGCCCTAGTTACTTGAATGTAAAAAAGTCTTACACGTCAAGTCTGCCTGTGAAACTGTCTGTCGATAGACCTGAATGACAGAAAATCACTGGGTCAACCTGTAATGAGTTGCAGGGCTCACAGTTTGTGCATGAGCTTTTCATGGCCCACGGTGGAATATCTGACCTGAAGCTTTTGGAAGGTAATGAACATGTTTGTGCAGCTAACAGACTGAAAGACTCACAAATTCTCATAGCAATTCCTAACAGTTTTACAAGGTGGTTAATTTACATGAATTGGTACAATCTCATTCAGACGTTTTAGTATGATCTGCTTTCAACCCAGTGACATCAGGTTTAGAGGTGGGGCTTCAATATTGTTTTTTTTCTTATAATAGTATGTTTTTGTACAATTCACATTGTACAAATTCATATGAAATTGCCACCTTGTAAAATAGTTGTCCCTGTAAGATCAGGTTAGAGAGAGTTTTTACAAAATACTTCCCTTGATGCAGATTTAATATGTTGTTGATGTTGTTGCTAATTAAGCCACTTAGCTTATTTAACTTACAAATTAATTAGGCTGATAATATTCCTTCAATTCTTAAACATTATACAACATTTAATTAAAACATATAATTTACATTATATAAAAAATAATACATTATATAAATAAATAAATCAGTATATTCTACATGAGAATTCATAAACTTAATATTTTATTAAATGTTTTCCAAAATAACATACATTATTTGAAAAAATTGAAAAAGTATCCAGTGCCATTAAGCTATGCCTTAAAAACCAAACACCCCTACTTTGCAGATGGTTTTTATGCTTCTGGTTTCCACCTATTGCTTCATCCACATTCACTGCTACCTCTGCCTGTCTTGTTTCCTCTCTCTCTCTCTCTCTCTCTCTCTCTCTGTTTATTCTATTTGTCTGTGGTCATTCACTCCTCAGATTAGAAACGCTTATTACTTCTTTTGTCTCAACCCACAGAGACGCTGCTGAATCAGACACACACACACACACACACAGAGAGAGAAATGCACATGCTGGTTCTTTGACAGGTTCATACTTGTGTTATTTCAAGCCCATATCACACTCAAGATTTTATCACAAGGCACAAACAAGCCATTCAACGCGGCACGACGGTTGCCGTCATAAGGATGCTCTGCGTTGAATAAAACCATACAGCGCACATCTCACCGCTAACAAACCTGGTGAATAAAACCACGAGCAATCTGCACCCACTGAGCAGCTGAAACGAGCCACACAGCAGAGCTTTCAGAGCGAAATTGCTGAATAAAACAACACAGGTCTTTCATCCTCAGCCAAACTGATGGGTGACTCCACAATGTGCTGCTTTCATCACAAGCGCGCTGCGTGTGAACATCTGAGGGGCGCCACTGCATAAACACACGCACGTATATACACGCGCAGACACATATGCACAAACACACACACATTCTCATTCTCTGCAGCACTTACACTTTTAACCTATAGACTCGCAGACATCTTCTGCTTTTTTACACACACCCGGCTCCTCAGGAACACTTGAAAGGACTCTACATGTAAGATAATTGGATCTGAACAACTCTGAAACTGAAGTGAGACTAAAGAATGAATCAAACCGGGCTAAAGGTTAACAGCATTCATCATTATTAAAAATGCACACACGCATGAACCTCTCTGGCCGATAGCTGCTGTTCAACAGACTCACACTGGTCCAGTCTGATCTCTCCTCACCCCGCTCACAGACAGTTTAATCAAACACGCGGCGCTTCATAAGTGCTCTTCTGTCCAATTAGAACACAGGAAACCTGGGAAATGTGACTGGTTACAGCTAGGAGATAAGTGGAAACTGAAGTGAGAATTTCGAGATGTGTTTAATTTGCCATTAATGACTAGTCGAACTGTGTGAATGTTTCTGGGAGCAGCCGGTTGGGTTCGTTGTTGACTTAAGGAATGTTGGAAAAATGCTTCTGGGAGCAGCTGGTCGGATCTGTTGATGGAATGTTAATGTTTCAATTGATTGCTTATGTCTGGGAGATGTTATGTGGTGATGGGTTATATGGTTGGAGGCGACGGTAGAAGAGCTATAATTTATCAGGGTGGGGTAAGAGAGATGGTTTTAATATGAGTGACAGGCTATGTCAGAGCTAACTGGATTTATAAACGTTAGCAGGTTAGAGAGAGCTAGCTTTGGAGAGAGTGTTATAGAAGGGTGGGTTTACAAAGGCCGTGACACACATGAAAGCAAATAACTTCATTTTCCACTAACAGGAAAAACTTCATTTAGCGCTGGTGTCAGTACAAACAAACAGACACAAAATATATATTTACAGAGGCTGAAGGTTGGCAGTTATTCCATTGTGTCCTTGGTCTTTGCTGGAAAATTTCATTGATTTAGACTTGGATAGATTGAGAGGGCCTGACGCCATCGGTTAAAAATTGAGTGAAGCTGATATTATCAGAATGACACAATCTTTAGGAGCGATCTCAGACAGAGGATGTACAGCTGAGAGAAACTGTTTGGCAATTTATCAAAATCATGTTCTGCAGCACTTCATAGTAACTTTATACTTTTCATTTCATAAATAAAAAATTGTATGTGCATTCTCACATTCTCTGCATTCATGTCTGTAAAATTCAGTATAAAGTCTCAACATTTAGGTATAAGATTAGAAGCATCATAAAAATATATTCTGCCTGTCAATATGTTAGCAATTGTAATGTATTAAGTGCACAATATGCCAGTGAATTAAATGTATCACATTGCTGAGGAAAAAGTCCCAAAAAATGTCATTACATTGTTTGATCAAATGAGTAAGACATTTAAAAAAACTTAACATTTATAAAATTACTGTTTTCAATTGACAGCCCTAATAATAATTTTCCTGATAATAACATTTCCAGTTACCATTGTTCTATATTTAAAGGTTAATGGATCACATTATTTAATAATGATGATTATCATCCTCAACATTATTACAATAATTAAAAAATATTTTAGAAAACTAAAAGCAGACATTCTCTTAGTACTCTACTCTTAACCATATGTAAATTCTAATACCAGATTTACAACCAGGTATTTAACTAATGCTGTTTTTAAATGTTGTAAAAACACAGACTATAAGAAAAGAATACTCTCCTAAAAAAATCTGTGGTTTCCTTTAAGAAGAGCACAACCTCTGCTGTGTATTTCTTATGCAACATAAAGAGAACAAATACAGCTCATTCGAGATGCTCACCTATTCTTTAAAAAATGAAGTTGGCTTTAAAGCCAAGTAGCATGTGAAGAGCTCGTTGAATTGATGAAAAGCGTTGCATTATTAAAACTGAAGCAGCATAGAATAAGATGACTGTTTTCAAGCGTTTCAGCACACACTCAGTAGATCTCTTTATCTAATGATAGCTTCACTAATCACAGTCATTGCAGCCGAACGGCAGGCCACAAGAGCATCGAAGGCATAAACAAATTTACCAGTTCATCTGTGGTTTGTCGACAGATCGTATTATCAATGATTGTGGATCATTTCCCTGAGGAGAATGACCTCTGTGTAAGAGCCTATGATGCATCTTACTGTCAAAGCGGCCCGTAAACACTTTCTTAAAACATGATTCATACCAGTGTAAGAAGCTGACAGGATTTCCTGCTTCCTTTAACACCACAATCTCTGTATTTTTTGTCCCTTTGTTTCTCTGTCTCTGTTTCTTCACAGGCCTTCTGCTCCACAGAGTTACATATCAACAGTGAAATGCTGGCAACAGAAGGAGAGAGAGAGACGGAGAAGAAATGTACAACAAATAGCCAGAGGAATGTGTGAGAGAGCGATAGAAAGTGAGTGAGTGTAAGAAAAAAAACAGTGGCATTAGTAAGGTTGCCAACAACAAATCTGTCCTCTGAGTTAAGTGAGCGACTGGCACTTGCTCTCCCGCCTCTAAATCTCATCCACATTAATGATTGGCCAGCATTACTGCTCGTCGCCTAATCTCTTCTCATTATTGGCCACATCTGGAGAAGCCAAGTTGCTCAATCAAGCCACAGCAGTATTTTACGCCAAGGTAAGAACTATACACACCAGCACTTTCGAAACAGATCGCACATCCCAAAGAGCTCTGCAGTGGTAAACACAGCCCTAGGGCGCTCCTGAAAGCAGGAGGTGTGATCTAACTGCCACACGGCTAATTGGAAATGCTCTCCTTCGCTGGGTTGACATAGCTTTCATTCCCGCGGACACAAGCGAGGTTCTGCAGAACCTCTAAAGCTCACTACAGGATGCCTTTAGCTTTCTGCACAGTTTCGACGTAGCACAAGTCAGGGTGCAACCAAGTGCATGTTTTTATTCATGAAAAATATATTACAAGCGATGTCAGCGTGATAAAAATACCCACATAAAGTGGGCCAAACTGCTTTGAATAGAGAACTCTGATGTTTATCTGGAAGCGTTGTGATGTCATCAGCACCAAAGGGATACTTACTGTCTACAATATTTTTTGCCATTTGAAAAGATGGGTTTGCTGTTGCCGTCACAACACTTACTCATAAATTAATTAAGCATTATGATTAAGTATAATTAAGTAAACACATGAAAATGCATTGTCTGAACTAAAAAAAAAATTACTCTTCTTTAAAAAAATAATTTCAGGTATTTTTATAAATTACATTTAACTTTTTTTAATAATTTTTTGTTATGAAAATTTGTCAGATATTTCATCTCAAGTCCTAAACGCCTCAATCAATTTACAGTTTGTCATGATTAGAGTAAAATTGAACTATGAAATAGTGAATAGGGAATAATATGTGTTCCTCCTGAGGAACGGTTAAAGAACAAATGGTAATGTACTGTAATGTCTCTTGATTTGAAGAGTATTTCTATTAGACAGCTTAGTTCCTTTTCTAAAAATATATATAGTTAAGTGGAGAAAAATGCAATTGTGCCAACATATACTTTGCTTGTCACATTTAAAAAACAAAAAGTCATTCAAAATGTTTTTTACACTGATAACTTGGACCAAATAACGAATGAAAGCTGCCAACAAGAGCCCAGAATAGATGGGAACTCTCAATATCGTTTAAAAAAGCATTCCAGTCAGGGTGAGACCTCAACATACTGCTTGATAAAATGCCAAAATTCTAAGCAAAGGGTGACTACGCTGAAAATATAACATAGCTTGATTTAGTTTGGATTTTACAGTCAAATAATCCACAATGTTACATTTGTGTTACTCCAAAGTTTTGATGAGTTCACTATTACTCTACAATGTGAGATATATATCTCTAAAATAGAGATAAAACATAAAAAATGATTCTGAGAAAGTGACCCTTTAAACAATAGTGTATATGAAATTCATTCCCACATATAGATGACTATAGGGAGGTTTATTAACCATCTGCACATTTCAAGGGGAGCTACTTCACCCAACCCAATTTCTTTGTTTTTTATATTACATCTGTTTCAAAGCATCAAGAATAAAAAGCATACGGACATTTACCAGTTAGTGACACTTGGTCAGTGATCACCATAGCTGAAGTTACAACAAGTATAAAGAGTATGAATATATACATACACTTGCAGACAGGGAAAATACCTGTATATCACAGACTTATCTCTAGAGATGCAGGTGCGCTATAAGGTGGTGATAATGGAGTCTATCCATGAGTGGGTCTATCCATCTTCATTTCCTCTTAGACACGCTTCTTTACTGCTGCTGTCTTCCTCGTCGTTCCTGTTTAAGGTGTTGTATTATAAGCAAATAGCGTTTCAAAATTACATCGCTTCAGCGACGCGCTAAGAGGGAAGGTCAACGAGCGTTTTCACTTTTATCTTAACGGAAGTCGAGCTCCGCGTTCTCAAGGCGGATATTAGTGGTAATGACAGTGGCGCGAAGAACGCGACGCACGCGCCCCAAAGCTACAGCGTCCTGACGTTGTGAGCGACAACACGTTGTGGGCGAGCGATCGTTTTGACGCAGCTCGCGTACAGTTCAGACGTAACTTAATCTGACGCATTTTGGCGGCCTGCAGCGTTTTTTGTTAACAAATTTGCGTTTCGTTACTGCGCATGCCCATCATATGGACGCACTATGAACACATCAAGACACAGAGGACGCACTGATTACAAGTCTGTCTCAGAAGAGAGAAGTATTTGATTTGTTTGGATTGAAATTGTGCGCAATTTCAAGTCCTATATAAACAGTACAGTACTAAAGTTTAATCACAATTGACTAAAATATTTCTCATGATCTTTATTTCAATGTTTGATATTACGTTTGTAGACAGAAATATAATTGTGCCAACATAATTTATTTTTAGAAAACAAAAAAATTATTTACAAAATATATGTGATATAGATTACTTGGACCAAATAAGACTTTTGCAAAACCTATTTCTGTGTTCTGAGAAATAAACTAGATGTTGAGGACAGACTATTGCGTTTTGCAAAACAAGCAGGGCAATTCATGGCTTGGCATCAGTCTGTTCCCAGGAAATCATCTCTCATCCTACATCCCTGTAACATAGATAGCATCTGTTTTAAAAAGCTTTGAATCTTAGCGTTAGAGTAAACATATTGTATGCTGATGAATCTAGGGCTCCACAGCGTCAGCCTAAAGTTATTTAGAGTTAAGATGGAAGATAACAAATTAACAATACGGATTATCCACCAACTGTGCGTGTAATGTATTTAGAACATCCTAACTCCTCTGACGAACAAGTGCATCTGAAAACAAAGTTAAGACTTCAGATATGGCCTTTAGCTTCAAACCAAAAGAACGTCTTATCAAAGCTAATTTCAAATCCAAAAGGACAAACTTGGACCTAACCTCTGAACAGTTTTCTAAATATATTTCTGAATATATTTTGGCATTAGTACTAGCTGTGCTTTAGATGTTTGCATTACAAAGTCATAGCATTGATAAAAAAAGCATTGCCTGTGTAGTTAAAAATGTTGCAATTCTCATTCATTCCATTGCAGTATCTCTTAGCGAACACAACATTAGCCCTAAAAAATGCATCCGATCGGTGTCTGATTGTCTATATATTATGTATAATTGTTTCAGGCAACCCATCCACCAACTAAACAATTTTGACACTAGATTCTCTGGCTTTTAGGAGCTAAAATTGCATTGTTTTAAAATTCAAATGAAGGAAATGTTCATTGCATCAGCTCATAAATATGCATCTGTGAAAATTCCTGAAAAGTGCTAATGTCCTAGTTAATAACAAGATGTCTGTATCCATCCTTGCCGCACGAAATGAGAAGGAAATTTACTAAGAATGAATTGTGCAAAGGTAAAAGTGCCATTTATTTACACATACTTTTTGCGCTCTATTTGTGTTGCGCCTGATTCAGTAAAGCAATAAGCAAATTAGATAATGGCGCAAACACACCAATAAAATTAGGGCAAATGTCAATTTGGACTGGACAAATAGCACAGAGTTTTGTGAATATAGCAGCAATAAACTTTGTCTTGTATCAGGGCATTTGCAATGTTTTCACCTGTCTACAGTTACAGCTATCATGATCACTAGAAAGTGCACACAAACATCTCTTTTATATGAATGCCTGCTTACACTTGTTTAACCCTGTTTAGTAAATTCAAGTGTTTCATTTAATCAGATCACTCATCCACTCTAGATACAACAATTTTGAACTCCCAACACTTGCCCTTAATCTAACAGGTCAAGCTTCTCTTGCTTGTACAAAAGCTCTACGCAAAACCCCCTTGACACAAGATGGCTTTCTGGAGTACACAAAGTGAAGGTTCTCGTACTCAGCAGAAAAAACAACACAGTTTCGGTGCCCACTTCAGTTTCTCAGAGCACACTCTCAATCATATCACTTTCTATCCCACAGATAAGCTCCTGTCCTGCTGAGATTTTCTTTCAAGCTTTGGGAAACTACATTTCCCAAGAGTCAATGGACGGTTCTGGAGACCATAGACATGAAATAATGTCCTTTCTTTGACTTTGCCCGTCTCACTCCCGGGGTTCCGGCGCACAAACAACGCCAAGACAAAGGTGACTTTCACTGCCCGCTCTCTCCTTCCCCCTACTTCATGTCCAGAACAACACACAATCTCAGCACACCTGATCAAGCCATGTTTATAAAATCCAACCCTAACCAACATACTGATTACGCTGGTCTTCATCCAAGTCTTCATTATAGCAGGACAGCAACATTGTTGTTGGGCGAGGGGAACCAATTTTCATTCATTACGTACCTCAGAGATGCTGTTTCTACATTCGATTTCTTGTTTTTGCATGCAGTAGCTATGTTTGGAATGGGCTCAAGTAAAAAAGCGTGTGTGAGTTCCCTTTAAAAATACAGACCATCTTAATCTCAGCCAGCAAGTCAGACTTTGCATTCAAATATAAAAATGTATCTTCCTGTCCTTATTATCTTTTCATCTTTAGCGTTTGCCTGTTATATAATCAGCAGGATAGAGAAGGGATGCAGCGGAAGAAATGCTAATGACCATAAAACCAGGTAATGTTTTGTGCATTAGTCTGCTGTTGGAAAATAGTTGAAGTGTGCTAACCTGTACTCGGATATGGCCTGACTTGAAAACAAAGTGAATAAAATACATATGTTCTACAATATACTTGCTACTAACTGTCTCAAAAGTCTTAATTATCTCTCAATGCCACAGTAAGTCGACCGTCAACAGCATCAGTAAATAAATTCATTTCTATTGGTACGCTTTAGTTTCAGGTGGAAACTGTTGCCCATGGCAGGTAAGGCTCAAGGGAAAATCAATTTGTGATCAATTCAAATTGCGTTTTTGCTAGTCGACTACTAGACGAGACAAACTAGATTCACTTTAGGTATATTTCTATAGTGATTTTCACAATTTGAATTACTTGCAAAGCAGCTTTACAAAATACAGTGACAGAAAGAGGAAAAAAAATGAAAATGTACAAACATAATAAAAATACATGAAAAGTGTATAAAAATATCATAAGATGTTGGTTTATATAAAAACTGTAAAAAAAACTAAGTTTCTGGAGGGCTGGAATCAAACTGTGGCATTCATAATTTATTAATTAAAACTAATTGTTTGCTGGTTACCTTTATGGTGTTAGAAAATCACTTATATCAATATCAGGAAGATTTTTACATTTAGACATTTTGCTGACGCTTTATCCAAAGCGACTTAAGGTGCATTATTTTATACATATTTTTATGAATATGTGCAATCCCTGGGATTAAACCCATGACCTTGGCGTTGCTAGCGCCATGCTTTTACAATCTGAGCTATTGTTGTCCTGTGTGGTCATGAAGAGACACAGAACAACAATAGTGGAAGTGCTGAAGCCAATAAAAAATGGAACATTCTGTAAAGTAAATCAAGTGTGACAAAACTAATAATAATAACCAAAAATATAACTTATAAATATAACTTCTGAAATATAGTAATTCATTGATTAGGGTATAATCTGATGATTAGCTGCTGATACAAGAGCATTCTGCCTCTCCTGCACTTCCTTGTGTACCTATAGAAGAACAGTCATCAGGGGTATGTTCAAATTGTGTGGAGAATTTGTGGCCTGTCTTCTGACTAATCAGTTTTTTAGTGATCCATTACTCTGCATTATTTATGCTAAGTAGCGATACTCTTAGGAGCCTTGGTAATGATCATTCTTCTGAAGATCTCTTAAAGGCATTCAGCAAAACACACATGCACACGTCGATAGAAAACACAGATAAATCCCACTTTAATCCTGACATACATGCACACATGTTAGAATCAGTGAGGTTTAAACATTACAAGCACATGAAACACTCTGTGCACCAGCAGCACAAATCAGCACCAGTCTGTGTCTCGGCTCAGCGGAGAGATGCACAACACGCTTCAACAGACTACCAGCAATCACACAACAGTGCAAACAAGCAACAAGGCTCATTTTCTCGTGCACTGCCTCTTCGGGTGAATCTGTGATGCAGTTATTAGGCTCCATAAATTCTGTTCAGGGCCCTTTGAAATGACCTTTCAGAATTTATCAAGCAGGATATCCAGATGCCTCCGCCACATGTTGTGCTGCTCGAAGACATGTCACAGAGGATGTAGCACACATATCAGAGGCTACGGGTGACCGGCCCTACAACTCAAACACACATCAAAGACTATGAGTGGAGAACTGCGCTACTTACACATGCAGACATCAAGAACTGGACGACGCACACACATCAGAGACCAAAGTGAGAAACTGGAAAACTCACTCATACACACTTCAAAAACTATGAGCCAAGATCTTGACATCTCACACACGTATATGTTCAACAAAGGAAGCTTTGAATAAAGAGGTAAGACATTTATATGCACACACTTAAGTTGGCAGGTGAGATGAGCTCTACATTTTGCCATAATTGGTGATGCTCGTGACTACCCAGACTGTTTATGGCACCAAGGAAGTGTTTCTTATTCACTTGATGCCATATTTTTTTCAGAGAACATTTTGTTTTCTTACCAGAATTAAAATTAGATCTTGGATCTCAGATTTAGAATGATTTTAAATTCTTAGACATTGGACCCCCATTCCTTTAGCACTTTGCATAAATCGAAACAATATCCAAACATCAACACAACAGAACACAAGAGACAACAGAAACACAGCTCTCAAACAACCGCTCCTGCATATAAACCAAAGTATGAGTTCTATTACATATGCAAACAGCATGCACAGGCTCTCACTCACTTTAAGGATGCAGAGGGCTATTGGATATGCAATAGCACAAAAAAGTACAATAATGAATAATGCAGCGAGCAGCAAAAACAGCTGACAGCATTTAAGTGTGCGAAAGAGAGGGAGAAAGCATGAGCTCAGGATCGATAAGAGAGAAAGAAAGAACGAAAGAATGTATTTATGATGTGTTTTTACAAACAAATTAAGCTGTTACAAGCATAAGAGTGAATCATTACTCTGCGGAAACAGTTGACAATCTTAATCAGATATTTTAACACATAATTATCCCTTTTTTCACAAACATTTAGGAGATTTGATCAAGATTCTGTTCAGTCCTAAACTCCAGAGAGTACTAATGTAACACCTACACAAGCCAGAAGACTGATTCAGTCCAACTCAGTTAGCAGAATTGCCTGCTAGGATTGTGTAATGTACACATGTGATTGAGAAAGACTGAGAGAATGAGGGAGAGAGAGAGAGAGAGAGAGAGAGAGAGAGAGAGAGAGAGAGAGAGATCGCCAAGTCCCCAAAACAACAGAACACAGCAGAAAATTCCGTTGGAGCTGGGATGGGATCGGGGAAGGGGGGGGGGTGATGAGAGGTTCTCCTGCGCCCCACGAGCTTATTAACGGCTCTGTGATTCTCTTGTATTAACAGAAAACAGTGAAAACACGAGAGAGGAGCAGATGGGGATGTGTGCTAAGTTGTTGGTTTCTTACCGTAAACGAGGTTACACCTAACTGACGTCCCAAAAAGGATCATCAAGGCCACAAGCGCCATGACAGCAGATTGCTGGAATGACGGGAATGCCGTACGCGCGAGCATCACGCTCATCCGTCCGTGCGCTAAACCCAATGGTCCTCTCGGGGCCCGAAGAATTGGAGAAGCTCACCCAAGCGCTGGCTGTAGGAAGCGACACACACAAACACACATACAAACTCATTAACAGACTGAGCACGGCGATTGGTTGTATTGATGCTGAGCGCGCACACACTTTTAGACTCGTTACTCACGCGCTGCCCCAGTGATTCCATTGATCCTCTCGTGTCACTCACTGCGTGTGATGTGACGCAGTGATGGACAACATTGCCTTTCCATTCAGTGACCAAAAACGACAACTGCTACGGATATAAGATTTGTGGAGTGGGGGGAAGGACGATTTTCTGTACTGTGTAATTTTCTCATTCGTTATTCTCATGCTCTAACCGCTGCGCGCGCAAGAGGAAGGTGCACCTGTCACCCGCTGAGAATTCAGCGCTCAACCTCACGCGACTGTGGCCACAACCGTGCGCGCGCACACAAACATAACAGTACAAGTCTCCCGGTTGCCTGTTTTCCTCTTATTGCGCTTTTCTCAACTGTGGCTTCGGTGCAAGTCATGGCGTTGCCTGCGGGGCGGGCGGGCGACCGCGCAGAGGAAAGGACGTGCAGTTAGGGAGACCGTGGGAGCCCGTGTAAGAATGTCAAAGTGAATAGATGTATTCGGTTCGGGCAGCAAACTCTCGCCTAATCTGTTGGGATGATGTGATGATACCTGCTGCAATTCTATAACACGCGACCCGAAACGGAGCCACCCTCCATCACTCCTCAGTTCTTTTCATTCCCCCCTGCAAAGTACCAGTCCAGTTCTCGTCCGCGCAACCGGGACGCCCCACCGACCCACGGAAAACAGGAGCAGGTGCACACAGTCCGAGCGCGCTGAATGCAGAAGGAGCGGCAGGGAGGCTGGTACAGCTCGCGATGGGAGGGGAAGCGCGACGGGGCAAAGCAACCATCAGCGCATTAACAGTAAGCCTAAGCACACTTTAACATCAACCCCCGTTTCTTTCCTCATAGTTTAACACATCGGAGCTCATTTAATGGTTTTCTGACCGGTGCGCTCGTCAGGAGAGGTGCGCGCGGATGCAGGCGCATTCCAGAGCACGAGCGTGCCCCTATTTACAAACCTGACAGGTGTCTCCCCCCCGTATTAGCGCCAGGACGCCAACGACAATAATACCCCTGTCAGTCTGTGTGCTCAAAAAGAGGGCAGATTACAATACGCACCGATATATGCGCTCCTCGTGATGCCCGTTGGCTCCGTCGGTCCGGGAGTGTTAGACCCGTCTATGTCTGCTGGAGCTCACGCTAAGGTCCCACTGGATCTGTCTGTCTTGGTTCTTGTTCCGCCCTCCGCTGTCTTCTTGTTTTTCTTGCCTTTTCCTCTCTCCACGGCTACCGTTCACTGCAGCAAAACAGTCTGTCTGAAAGCACGGAGAAAGGGAGGGAGAGAGGGGAGAGAGGGAGGGGGCAGGCTCGGGATGGAGGGGGAGGGGTGGGGATTTTAATACGATTTGGCCGTACCATTTGGATAACGGGGCTAGAGTGTTTTTCTAGGGAGATTATTATTATTATTATTATTATTATTAGTATTGTTATTGTTGTTACTTTGTGAAGGAAGTACACAAGGTCCAGGTCATATTTTACCTAATCATTAAAATAAAGAAGTAAAATAAAACCATTAAAGCAAGAATTTCTATTCACTGAACATTATTTTCGTGTCAATTAAGAACATGTCTGTAATTTTCATACATCATGTTTGTTTATGCCTTATATTATTATAAATATATTATGATTCAGTAATAGATATTAGATAGATATTATTCAGTAATTATTGACTGTACAATAAATAAATGATTGCAAATATAAGCTGAATTACAGTAATATAATTTAAAACCATGAGAATGTAAATAGTTAAGCCTATTGAGAATAACAGAGGCTAATGTACAATTATTAAACTTTGTGCGTGTCATTAAAATATTATTATATATTATTTTAAAGTTGAATGGCTGAATGCTGAAAAAAACTGAATGGCTCTTAACCTTTTTTACAGAAAAATTGTTTTTGTTTTGGGGTGAATGTTAACAGGACATGTTTTCGTAAGATTTCCCTTCATATAAACTGACGGCGCGAGGTGTGGTCTTGTAAACAGAGTCCCCGCGCGCGCCGGGCCCAGGAGAACCCGCTGGCTGCTCTGGAGGCCCGCGCGAGAAGAGGGAGGAGAAGGGAGGAAGAGGAGGGCGTTGCGATTCGCAGAAGGATTTAAGGATTAGTTCTGCACGCGGATTACTCTCCCAGCAGCACTGGGAGGCACGGGGTTAAACGTGGACGATTGCGCGAGAGGTAGATACCCCGAGAGAGCGGCGACTCGGTCAGTGTGGCGTTGGCACAAGCATCCAACCGGAGCCTCGGGGCGGGCCAGTTCCGTCCTACCTCCCAGCCCAAATCACTATATACTTGTGCTTAACGTTATCAGCCGGTAGTCAGTTATTTATTTCACGGCGTGAACGCACCATATGAGACAGATTAGACAGTGGAAAACTGATAGGGCATGTCATCTCGCCCAAAGCACAAATTAATCGCTTTATGCGATAAATAAAAGATACAGTGTGTACGTAGTGTTATCATCCCAGCCATTTCACGGACGTCAACACTGTCTTCATCACTGATACGGATGAGACAGTAGTTACATCTGCTGGTCAGGAGACTGTACTGCGAGCATTTCGGTGTTCCCAAAAAGCGCTGGTTATTCCACACACCGAGCCTATCGGGTTGTGTTGTTATTCAAACACCTATTTTGGTCTGAGACGTTCGTTCCGATATACATTTAGATTCTAGTGTATTAATAAGCGTCTATTCCTATTTTAGAAAGCTCGCATCGTTTTATAGAGGAGCTGACGTCATTCTCCGCAGAGCTGTGACAGTCCACGCGGTCGAGCGCGTTCGCCCGTGACCTGCGCAATTCTTTTTTTCTCGACGTGCGAGTGTCCGTGAGCGCAGAAACCAACACCCTAGATTCAGACTGGCCCGGGAGTGCGCGAGAGACTGGAAGAGAGCGATAAGATGATGAGATCGTCTCATTCATCCGTTAAAATTACTACAAATCTAAGGTCAAATATAATTACATAAAATTGCCAACAAAACGAGCCCTCGTGTTCTCCCTCTCTTTCTCGGCCCACGAGCACTTTGATACTCAGATTGTCTGGAGTGGAAAGAGGCAGATGAACAAGGCAATAGGATTAATACCCTAAATGATGGGCCAAATGGTACATGAGCAGAAAACTGTAGACAGAATATTCAAAAGATTGATGCATATGAGTAGAAGAGTGGATGAGAATGAGCTCAGAATGGGGAATGAATAAGGATGAATGAAAGGGTTTCCTGTAAGAGGATTTCCTGTGGAGTTTGATCAGGTAGCGTAGAGGTGAGACCCTCTCTATCTCTATCCCATAATGACTGGGAAGAGCCAATCACACCATTCGCTGGAAAATCAATAGGACACTGATGTCTCTCTCCATCTCTCTGACAGGCTCTTATTCTTTCTCTCTCTCTTTCACTCACTTTGTACCCAGTGCGATTCAGGTTAAAGAAACTTTATTGGAAAGACTACAGTCAAGCATATTACAGTTGAACTGATCTGAGAGGGCAAAAGGGACAAGAATGCATTAAAATCAAAAAGGCCATTTTTGCTGTATGAGTGATGTAGGATAAAAGCTTTGAAAAATCAATCAAGAACAGAGTGTGCTAAAACTTATCTTTAACAGCAAATACTGTTAAGAAGAAAATTAATAGTAATAGTTATCCATAATTATTATTAATAATAATAATGTCACAGCATGTTTTTATTAATATGCATATTTATTTTATGCATTTATTTTATTATGTGCAACAAACGGGGGTTAATTACGAAGATGTAGTTTTCATTGCACCCTGTACGTTCGACTGACAGATAAGCTAATACATTCCCCATCACAAAAATACTGCAAAATTATGCATCAAAAGAGCCATCATCCATCGATGGCGACACCTAGAACTCATCTCTGCCGGGACTCGAACCCGGAGCCTCTGGATTAGAAGTCCAGCGCGCTATTCCATTGCGCCACAGAGACTGAGCCACATGATGCAACGTAAAGCGAGTTCATATTCTGCATCAGATACAGCATCCTGCAGCATCAGGACCAATACACTGCTCGTGCTGTAATTGCCCCACGACCCGGTAGGGGGCGCTCGCTCCTATCGTCTTGACGCTGTGCAGCAATGGCGGAGGAGGAGAGCCGCATTTATAGCATCCGTCAGGGTAAATGGTTTATATAATCATTTAGCAGAAATATAATTAGAAATATCACAATATGTGTAAGCTTAGGTGTTATTTGGATTATTACAATAACCTAAATATACCTTATAAATCACGAGGCTTGGTTTTACTCAACAGCGATTATGTATAATTTACAAAACGTAATTAAAACAACTTCACCGAATTAATTTTGGGTTCGTTAACACATATAATTTACTAATGTCTTTAGATATGTCTTTAGGTATATAACAATTAGGTTTCTTATGTCAAATTATTAGCTATGCGAAACATGCAACAGGACTAAACACAGTTTTAAACAGACATACATTTGCTTTTTACTGGAGGAAAATGATGACAGACCAGGATCAAGTGTTTTAATAAACATTCAGTGAAGTGATTGCGTGTAGTCTGTAATCCAAACCAATCCATTTTACGGTATTACCATTTAAATGAAAAAGCCCACAGCCATCCTTGACATTATCATTCAGGTGAACAAGATTTGAGAAGAATAATTTACCATTTGCAGACAGACTTTAACATTTTATGGAGAGTCCTCTGGGTTTATTGAAAATATTTTAATCACCCTTAATCTTGTTCATTAGTGGTCAAAATCAAACAAAAAAAAATGTATAATCAAAATAAACATTTATTTGTGTTTGCCTATGATTTTATCTTTTACATTTCTTTTTCAGAGTACTGATTGGCTAGGAGTCAGCTTGGTAACCCACCAAACTGAACTGAAATCAAGCACAGCACAACATTTTTGGTTGTCCTGCAATGACAATAGATGGTTTATCAAATTATAAAACCATTACTGCTAGGTCTATTTAATTACCCCAAGGGTCATCTCAGCTCTTTCTGTTTACAGCAAAGTAGAATTTAGTTAACAAGGCAAAAACACTGAGAACAGACATATTTTGTTTATATATTTTTACATTTATTATATTAATGAATTTGGTCCAAACAGACCACTTCCGGGACAAACATACAAAAGAACAACACTTTGTCTTCATTTGTGCATTTTACCCAGTCTTCTCACATACATGGGTTTACATGGCAGCAATAGCAACTGACGTGAGAACAGTTAAAGCAAGGACAGTGTATCCAGAACGATAGACTTCCGGTATCTTAAACCCCTTTCCAACATCCCACATCTGTAAGACAGAGAAAAGAACACAGAGAGAGATGAACCAAAACTTCAACAGATACGTTTCAAGCATTTAGTCACATCAGAAACATCACTACTTGAGAATGTGTGTATGCCTGTACTTCATTCATTGTTTACCAAATGACGGATCCCGTTAAACGTGTGGTAAGTCACTGGAAAAGCCAGAGCAAATTTGCTGAAAGCAAGAAACTGGGGCCCAAAGGACAGGGAGTGGATCAGATCAAGGTAATATGGGTAATTTTCCGGTAAGACCAACGCAGCGACTGCAAACGCAGTGATACCTGAGGAGGAGTGAGACAACATCATTATTAGATATTATTACACAAGCACTTAATCATCAGTACAAAGAGGTTCTTTAAAGGTCAATGAAGTAAAGATGTTCTCGTGAGACAAATATTAAGACAGAGTGTTTTAATTACCACCGCTAAGTCCTATTCCTGTTCCTCTGTGTGAGATTGACATCATCATAGGGATAGACCACCTGCAAAACATTATCATAACAATAAAAATAGAATAAAATAGAAAAACAGAAACTGAAAGGCTATTGAATTTTGTAATGCCATATCAGCAACAATGCTTTTTATGGCAAAACAGTACTGAAAAAAATCATACATTTAGTAAATAAAGAACTATATAAGACACTTAAGATTTACACAAAATAAAAAACATCATGTGACATCATCACTGTTAATGACATTTAACGAGCACTATAAACTTTTACAATGTAAAAAGTGACATTACACTGTGACGTAAGCCTTTGTTTAAAAAGAAAAACCTTTGATCTACATTGCAGAAAACCTCTCGGTGTTCTGACACAGCACATCTGACCTTCAGAGTGCAATTCAAACATCTGACACGGAGATACAATCATGTCAAAAGTGAGATTATCACATTAAACAAGAAATTTAAAAAAGAAATTACACAAACTCACACATTTGGGCAGTAAGATATGGACTACCATGCTGTTGTCCGACAGCTATTTTCTTAAAGCTTCATGTTTTAAAAGCACTGTACAGCGTGATTGGATGTGTAAAGCTTGTATAAATGAAGATTGTTGGAAGACTGAATAACCTGACTCACCTGTAGATGCTTACATGGGGTGAAACAGGTCGGTTAAGTTGTGCGTTTTTTGTCCAGAACTTGTTCATTTCTTCTTTAGCTGTGGTTCCCATAGGAACAGCACTAGACAGTAAGGTAGAAATAAGCTTTAAAGTTTAAATGCATTTATAAACCATTTGAATACAGAAAACGCGCATGTTAAAATACTCACTGTCTGTTGAGTACGCCAAACTGTGACCGTGACGAATACAGACCCTGTCGGGCCACCGTCCTTAACAGAGACAAAAACGCATGAAAGTTTAGAAATACTATTACCATAAAACTGAAAGCAAAAAACAATTTATGCAGTCAATGCTTATCAGCCGACAGAGCAAATAAAAATAGAATCTAATTTGACGTAAATCTGGTGTAAATCATTTTACTGTCAGATCTAAAACAGATTCGAGCAAAAGGGCACAGGTAAGAATAAAAAATAAAGACAACATATAAAATAAACTCATATTATTGATATAAATTAGGAAAATATATTTAAAATAAAAGTACACTAACTATATAAACTCACTCTTGCATATTCTTGACATGAGCGTAAGACAGATCAAAGTGCAACAAATTGAGCTGTTACATATCGAATATATTGCCAGTATAACCGTTCCTTATACATCACGACTGTCAAACTTTAACAACCTGTTTATACGAATGTAAAAGCACTGTCAAAACGATATGTCTCATCTGAACAAAACGAGAGCGCAAAACTTTAGGTTTAAAATTTTAACTTGTTCTTACTGACCTTAAAAGCAACGCCATGTTTTGGAGCTTGAGAAATGGGAAGTGACGTTAGCGGATATAGTCACATCAGGAACGAGTCAACCAGATGTCGCCATTTTGATAGGGTCAAAAGCACGATATCATAAATGAATGAGCTTTAATTCCATACGTGCAAGAGTTTTTCCGTACATAAAGCTTCCAGCGCATAGTAAGGAAGTAAACAATAAAACATAAAAATATTTGTACAACAATTATGTGCAAAAGTTGTATAATAAATATGTATATATTGTAAATGTAGGCTATAGTGTTTATTGCTTAAGATTTCATTGCACAAAGAGAAGCTTGTAGGGGGTTTTAACTGTTCAAGTGAGGTTTTAAATTAATTAAATAAAATAAATACTTCTATTAGAGGCAACGAGTTAAGAAATGAGGCTATATTTAACATTATTCAAAACACTTTTATTTTATTGTCATGTCCATAGTTTAGGTTGTACAGTGAATAAAGTACTAAAGCATGTTAAATTTAACATCATAACAGTCAGAAGTATGGAGGTATTTTTGCTATTGTATTGTTGAATTGTTGTGTATTAAATAAAATAATATAATAGACTTACAGAATATAGTACATTAGTATAGATGTTAGTAGTAATAATTTTAGTAATAACAGAATATTTAAGAATTTAAAAGAGATTTAATAAACCTAAAAGTTTGCATAATACTTACAATGCATACAAACCAACACAGATTTTTTTAACCAACAAATTTGAACCAGTTCATTTCAAATATACCATAGTATATTTCACACACAAAGTGCAAACTTAAAGAAAAAGGAAAATATTAATAATAATATTATTATTAACAAATATTAATAACAATATGAAAAAAGACTATACTGTAATCAGGAACACTCAAAGTCTGAAATTCACAGCAAAAATATATATACTTGAAATGTAATGACCCAAAAAACTATTTGGTTTGTTCATCATCAAATTATAATTATCAGCAGGACACATAATGTAAACAGATTATATGTGCATATACATAACATCACACTCACATATACATAGACACAGACAGACACACAATCACACATACTCATAATCAGTTTTAGATGACAATCAGATTAGATTTTATATACATGCACCCACAGAGTCATACATTACTTTTCTTGCTTTTTAATAGTAGGTCTCTTTTTCCACCCAGCCTATGAATAAAAGAGAAGAAAGGTAAAGTATTAGTAAATGAAATCTTTAAATGTTAAATTTTTTTAACTTAGTACTATCAAAAACCATTATTGATGATTTTTTTAGCTAGTAATGCTTATAGAAAACATCATTAAATGGGAGAGAAAATGAAAAAGACTGGAAATTGTGCATTCACATGAAAAGAAAATCTTTGAATATATGAACTAAAACATAGGTTATTAACAATTTAGAAAGGCCCAAGACATTGTCTTTGTAAACATCTTCTTAAACAGGAGTTTTTCTCACCTCCAGGATTTCGGCGCAGGATTAGTTTACGGATCTCGTCGTACACAAAGATTAGCAAACTGTACGGGAATGCACAGAACCACCACATAAACCTGCACAAGGCAAAGAATAGCAAAGGAGAAAGGGTGAATAAAGAAGAAGCAGAGAAAATGAGCTCCTCCGGGGAGCACAACCGAGAAGTGTGCACACTGTGTGTGTCTTACTTGAGTGGGTACATCCTAAGGGCAATGTCCATACCAGGACAATAGGACAGGAAGGCTGCCAGAGCTGTCTCGGTAAACAGCCCAAAAATGAGAATCCTATTCCTGCAAGAACAAATGTCAGACAGCAGCGTTTTACAGATATGTATGCAAATGCCACCCTGCTGAATCAAAAACTACCAGTGCATTTACAAGTATGCGCACACACAGACACACAAACTGACTTCATGCCCTGCTGGAAGACGGAGTTCCTGCGCGTCTTGCAGATGATGAGGTCAGCCCACTGCACCACGACAATGCTGGCGAAGAATGAGGTGTGACAGGTAAACTCTATGACCTTGCGCTGTTCGTAAGTCTGCAACAAACACAGAAAACCTCCAGTTATTATATGACCTGTTTCATAGGCACATTTGTCTGCGAACATCCAAAGGTTAGAATAAATTGATACATATAGTAATTAGCCAAACAGGTTCTTTATTGTTACCAGTCAAGAACCTTTTTCAATTTCCTGCCCAAAAAACCAGTGAAGGCCAATCACTTAACTGTTTGTTTTAAACGATATGAGATTTAAAACAGCCTTCTCTTTATCAGAAAGAAGTGTTTAAAAAGCTATAGGTCATAAATCATTTTTATTGGGTGCAATGTGCAAATTATTTATTGGGCATTGAGGACCAAACAGTAGTATGTCAACCTGTTACTTTAGCAGCGAACTTAATGAACACATTATACCATGATTTATCATCGCTCGGACAGTTTATTTTAGCTATTGGCAAAAATTAATTTACCTAATATATTTAATGTAGCTATTGGCTATAGTATGCATCACACTAGGTCATGGGTTTGATATCCGGGAATACACAAATTGACAAAAGACATGTATGGATTGAATGCACTGCAAGTTGCTTTGCATGAAAGAATCTGCCAAATGCATTAATGTGGATGTAAAAAATGCCAATAATATTTATTAACCAGTTAGCTGATTATGTTTTTAGTTTTTTATGCTTTGATTATTTGTATGTTTTTGTCTAAATGTAAAAACACTTGAAGGATTTGTGATTGATTAGAAGTGTCATAACAGTGTTGAAGTCAAAACAGACTATCTTGTGTGTGTACCCATTGCTGTCCATAGGCATCTTCCAGGTCATTCACTGAACGATCGTCCCAGTCCAGCCGAATCCCCAACAGCCATCTGGGCAAGAAACCATTCTCAGCCATGATCACAAAATATGTGAAGAAACCTCCTAGTGCCTGGATCATACCTACACAAACACATAGGTCAGACTTTCCATGACTTCTATTGTTTTTATGCTGATCTAATCCTTTTTATTTTCACCCCTAAACCCACACACCCTTTACTTACTATCCTTGTAAGGACATTTATTACCCACAGTGTAGGCAAAACCTGACCCACACACAGATAAACAACTGCATATGCATAGACAAACACATGCACATTTATTAAAAGAAACTTCTGCTTTTAAACTCCCAAAGCATAAATACATATATTGTAGGTGTGTTAATGTAATTTATCTGCAATTATTGTAGATGTGGTGTAGATGCGTAAAGGGCATATGTGCATACTAGGTGACGTTTGTGCATTCTTGGGACTAACCGATTTGCCCGTAAGCCATGCTGATGAGTCTCTCGTTCACCAGTTTGTCAGTTTTAGGGTTGCGGGGTTGACGCTTCATAATATCACTCTCTGCTGACTCGTATGCCAGAGAGATGGCAGGAACCTGAGAGACGGAAAAAGTGAAAGATGGTGGGAAAGTTGCTATTTTGTCCTGATGATAGAGATTTTGTGTGTGTGAGAGATTCTATGTCTGGTGCCTGAGGGTGATATCACATTTGACAAGAAGTGGAAGTATGACGGCACGTACACGTGTGAGTGTGTAGATCTCACCATGTCAGTGCCCAGATCGATGCAGAGGATGGTGACAGTGCCCAGGGGCAGTGGCACGCTGGCGATGATGAAGAGCAGGAAGGGTGTGATCTCAGGGATGTTACTGGTAAGTGTGTACGCAATCGACTTCTTCAGGTTGTCAAAAATCAGGCGACCTGAAATACGGTGAAAGAAAGGGAGAATATTTATCTTTATAAAGTAAACAAATCAAATTCTGAATACAAACATGGGCTAAAAATGAGTTTTAGGACAGGGCAAGACTCTCTAATGGCTTTGAATATATTATTCCTCCCTCATGTTTTATTTTCACTGTTCTTGCCTTTATAGTTGGTGTTCACACTCTCTCTCACCTTCCTCCACTCCGGTAACAATCGAAGCAAAGTTGTCGTCCAACAGGATCATGTCAGCAGCTTGCTTGGAGACGTCGGAGCCCGCAATTCCCATGGCAACACCAATGTCAGCCTTCTTCAAAGCAGGAGAGTCATTCACCCCATCACCTGTCACTGCCACTATAGCACCCTGGAGCCAAAGTCAGTCCATCAGAATCAAAGTCAAAGATCAGTCGGCCAATCAGAGTCGGAGAGATAGCTTTTAACCAATCAGTATCAAAGACTCGTCTGCTCAGGGTTCATTTCACAGACCTTTTAAATGTTACATGAAGAATGATTACGCTTAATATAAATTTATTAGGCATCAGAAGAAAGGCAAATAAGTATTTTAGTGTGTAATTTCTGCACCACAAGCGTCACGAAATTAAATTGCAAAAGTAAATGATTGTCTTGTCAACAATCTTGACAACAAACTTACACAATTGGTTAAATAAGAAAACCCAAACAAACAGGGCAAACAAATACAAATATTTACAGGCATATTTAAAGTTGGCTGTGCATAAAGACTAAGATAAGAGAAAGTATTTTATTAAAGAAATAATATTCCTTCTAAAACTTAAGATAGTTATGAAGTTTGACCTACAAGTCATATGTTAACTTAATATTCACACACACACCTGTCTCTGGCAGCCCTCCACGATTATGAGTTTTTGTTGAGGTGAAGTGCGGGCAAACACAATCTCTGTGTGGTTCCTCAGAACATCATCCAGATATTCAGAGCTCATGTCCTTCAGATCTGAACCATGAACCACACAAGCCTTGGCGTCTCTAAAACACACGCACACCATTATGATGAAGCAATAAAAGCGGACCCATTCAAAATAAAACCCCATTCAAATGGATTTTCACACGCACACACATATGCACCCACGTTCTCCAGCAAACACACACAAACCGTGGGTTGACTTGGCTCAGAGGTATATTAAGTCTCTCTGCGATATCTTCCACCGTCTCGTTGCCCTCGGAGATGATGCCGACACCTTTAGCGATGGCTTTGGCCGTTATGGGATGGTCACCCGTTACCATGATAACCTGTTAAAATGACTTTCAGTCACTTTTGAGTAGGAGCGAGTGAATAAAATTTCAAAGCTGCTGTTGGAACCTGAATACCTTAATGCCAGCAGAACGGCATTTGCCTACAGCGTCTGGTACTGCGGCTCTTGGGGGATCAATCATAGACATTAAACCCAAGAAACAGAGCTGATTGACGGGGAAATTCACATTATCACTGTCAAACGCAAATCCCCTCGGAAACTGAGAGGCCGAAAGATACAGGTGACAGAACCCTGATGTAGAGAGAGCAGAGAATTATAGATAGATGGATGGATGAATGAAAGGTAAATTTAAAATGAATGAATGGAGAAATGAAGAAAGAACCCACCCAGAACTCTTTCGCCCAGTCCACCCAGTTCAATATAGGCTCCCTGAAATGCATCTTTCCAGTCGTCGTCCAGTGGTAATTCCTGACCATTGAACATTATGGTACTGCACCTGCATGACAAATCATCAATAATCAGCTATTGATCAGCAATAAAAATAGTGATTTATTGTCAGTAGTCATAGTTAATGAAATATGATTTTATTGAATTGTGTATTATTAATTACATTTATTCATTTAACAAATAAGAAAGCATTTTTAAGAGAAAGCAAGCTGACAATAATTGCAATATCCAAAACTATGTTCACATGTACTGTTATAGGTGTGTTTTCAGTTGTTTCTTGATGGTTGTGATAGACTTGGGTTGAGGCAGCTCATTTCACCAAACTTAAAAAACTCATTTTTTTACGAGTGACTTGGTGCCTCTTTAATTAACAATTAATAATTACAGTAATTAATAAGTGATCATTATGACAAATAAACAATAAGTAAAGCTTTTTATCAAGGACAATATGTACCTGTCCAGAATTCTCTCTGGTGCTCCCTTCATCACAAGCACATGCCCAGTGGGACTGTCCTCTAACTCATGAATAGACAGCTTCGAAAGAGAAAAAGAGATTGAAATTATGTTAATTAACATTAGTAAAGGATTTCATGTTTATAAGAGGTCTTTACAAAAGTAAAAGGGGGCTTTACAGTTATCCTACAGCAGGTGTGTGTGTTTTTGAGTATGTGCTTGTACAGTACCTGGTATTTATTGGTTGAGTTGAATGGGATTTCCACCATTTTAGGGTTGTTTTTTCTAAGTGTTTGAACACAGCCGGACGACAGCTCAACACATTTTAACAGAGCAGATTCTGACGCATCACCTGATGTATCCCTCTAAAAACACACAAAATAAAGTCACAGTGTCACTAAAGATCATTGTTTGGTTATTTATAAACATATTAAATATTTATAAACATATTTTATATATAACATATATTTGAGTGGCCCAAACATGGAAATAACAACACTGGATTAACTACAACACACATGTAGTCAATTTCTAACAGTCAGACCGATCACGTCTGTGTGTGGTGTCTGTTACCTTGCGGACAGGTATGTCATCTTGTCCAGGTTTAAAAACAGCACGGTTACAGAGTCCTGCCACTCGAGAGAGAGAACCATGTCGGAGAGCTTTTATCAAACCCACAACCTACGCACACACAGACATAAGGCAGAAGAAATTATTTGGTCCAGTGTACTCAAAAATATATATGAATAGTTTAAGTAAAGAATTACTTCCTGTAAGTGTTCAAAAACACGTCCATTGATTTTCAGCCAACACTAATTAAGGGGACATTGTCCCAGAGGATCAAGGGTAAAGTGTCAACAATGTTTACAACAGTGTAAACAATGTCCAGCAGAACTGTGATTAGACATTGTAATTGACCCTGAAACCTTTTCTATAAGCAGTCCAGATTCTTACATCCTCTCCTAACTAGGCACAAAATAAATTTGGTGTCCCTACTGAAAGAAACTCGAGTTTAACTTGATCTGTAGACATCAAAGCATTCAAACCTGATTGGTCCTCAGTAGTATCAGCTTCGTGAATCTGGTTGTCGAACCACATGTGAGAAACAGTCATTCGGTTCTGAGTCAGCGTTCCAGTTTTGTCGGAACAGATGGTGGATGTGGAGCCCAGAGTCTCCACGGCTTCCAGATTCTTCACCAGGCAGTTCTTACGAGCCATACGCTTCGCTGTTAAAGTCAAACACACCTGAGAAAGAGTGAGAGAGAAATTGAATGAAGTGTGAAGAGAGAGTAAGAAAGAAGACGATAACTACATCACAGATTAAGTAATGTACATTGTGCACACTAATTGATTTTTAAGTGTGAACACACTTATGCTACAAAATGGACCAGATAAAAATAGCACAAAAGTGAATTGGAAATGTTGTACAGGATGGACTTTTGATTCCAGTAATTTGACATTTGCATGTTGTTAAATCACAAATGTACATTAAGTACATTAGGAAAAGAGCGTTTGTGACCTTCAAAAGTTCGTTTTTTAAAAGTGATGCAGAGGAAGCTGAATGGAACATAGTGAAAAAGGACTGAACTGAAACAAAAATAAAAGCCTTAGAAAAAAAAAAACTTAAATGGAAAAGTACAAATGTCTCACAGTAACAGTGGCAAGCAGTCCTTCAGGGACATTAGCAACGATGATGCCAATGAGAAAGACGACAGCTTCCAGCCAGCTGTAGCCGAGGATGAGAGACAGGACGAAGAAGGACACGCCCAGGAAGATGGCCACGCCCGTGATGATGTGAATGAAGTGCTCAATCTCCATGTTGATGGGTGTCTGACCGACTTCCAGACCTGATGCTAAAGTCGCAATGCGGCCCATCACTGTGTGATCACCTGTATTGATCACTATGCCATGGGCTGTACCTACACACACATAAATTAACAAATTATTGTGTAAAAGAAGTTAGAGATTGAATTAATGGAAGAAAAATAAACAAACGAATGAAAGATTGACCTTCCACACAGTTGGTAGAGAAGAAACAGATGTTTCTAGTCTCCAGGGGATTTTCATGTGTGAACTCTGGAGAACGGGTCTGAGGTTCTGATTCTCCGGTGAGAGAAGAATTATCCACCTGAGGCAGATGATGTTTGCTTTCTTAATAAAGTCGATAACAAAGAGATGAGCTCAGACCACAACTGTTGATCTGAGATCTTTCTCCTAATATCTACCTTGCAGCCGCTGGATGAGATGATCCGAAGGTCTGCCGGGATTCTGTCTCCACCCTTGATCTCCACCAGATCTCCTTGAACCACATGCTCTGCATTAATCTGAAGTTTTGTCCCTTCACGGATCACCATAGCTTGCTGAAATTAAAATATATATAATACACAAATTTGTGATCTTCAGTGGCGTTCTAATCACTATTTTAAGAACTATTTAAGGATTTGGCATGGGATTGCAGCTTTTTGCCGACCTGAGGCACCATGTTTTTGAAAGAATCCATGATCCGGGAACTTTTGGCTTCTTGATAATAGGAAAAGCAGCCAGTGATAATGACCACAGCGGAAAGCACCACACCAAGATACAACTGCAGTAAAGAGAGAGAGAGAGAGAGAGAGAGAAAGGTCAGATCTATTTCTATTATAAAATCTATTCCCATTATATTGGTTGATGAGTTTCATCTATCTAAACCCACAAGCAATTAAGAAGGTATTTACATGCCATGTCATGCGTTTTACAGACTAGATAGCTGTCTGATCACGAAAAAATACAATTAAATAAATGTAAATGCCCTAGCAGTCTCATTTGAAATAGACTTGATCATGTGACCAGGGAGCAAAACTCATTATCCCAGCCTATGGAAGTTTAAATGATCTTATTTAAATTTAAATGGTCTCACTGCAGGATGTTTTATTATCAAAGCACCTATTGTTAGATCTGGGCAGTAATCAAGGTCAGACACATATACTGATAACCAACAAACATATCAGTGTAAACAAACTGAATGATAAACATAAATAGATCATAATGCAGAAAAGCATTAAATAAAGAGCATGCGCAGTTGAGCTGTGCATGTCCATTAATCTGTGACCCTGAACTGTCCCACGAGCAGCTGGGATCCCAGTGCACAAACTGGGACTCATTCATCAAACTGGATATGGAACACTAGAACTTAAAGCAATGTTTCCAGCTCACCTTCTCAAAATGTGCAGAATTTAAGTTGCCCATTTGACTAATCATTGTTTTGTTATATTTAGTGTTTTAGCTTAGCTATATGGATTTAAAAAAAATTATCTGGCCAAAAGATTTATAAATTTGAAATTGCGAAATTTAGAGTCTGTTGGGTTGTACTAAACATAATACATATTAACAAGATGTGCCAAGATGTGTTAACAAGATCTGTTACTATAACCGGGGGAAATGGCACTTTCAATATGGCTGCTTTAGTGATGGAATTTCCCCCTTCCAAAAAAATGAGCCAATCATCAATCAATAAAGACAGATATTCTCTGAGGGAGAGGCTTGTGAAGCGCTTTCCAACATCTGTGCATGTGCACTAGCTGACCTAGATGAAGGTGTTTTTCTGTGCAATTTAAGCTTAAGAAATAAAAATTACGGCACAGTTGATGTCAGGACAAATTGTTGGTTGGAAATATGTTATTTAATTGTGATTTTTGCCAGCAATTTCACAGATATCAGTGTGTGCTCTTGCTGTGACCTGAAGAGCCAGACCCAGATTTTAACCCACCTCTGGTGTGCCACATCTCTCAAAACAATGTTTAATCCAATAGCCTGATTTAAAAGCGTCTTATTGGCTGGGGGGTACGTGCACTCACGTTGTCATTGACCGGTTCGTCCGCTGTGGCCGCCTGAATACTGTACGCAAAAAAGCAGAGGATGGCACCGATCCACAGCAGGATAGAGAAACCTCCAAACAGCTGCTTACAGAACTTCACCCATTCTGGTGTGGTGGGCGGCGGAGTGAGTGCATTCGGACCATCCCGTTCCAGAATTTCCATCGCTCTCTTATGGGTCAAACCCTGGGAGGAAAAATAAAAATTACCCAAGATTCTCCTGCTGAAAAAATACAAAATGAAACCAGCCTAGAATTGTTTGCTGGCGACAAAACCAGCGCTTGAATGGTTTTTAAAAAGGGGTTTTAGGCATTTTTCAGGAACTAGTAAGGTAGGAAAACCAGCTGAACACACACACGTGTTCATTCATTTTCTGATGTTCGTGAGTGATTTTGAAATGAGAGCGCAATGGCTTAAATGTGCTTGTGGGTAAAATGTCATCGCAATCAAAAAAATATCCGATTCATTATTGCAAATGTCGTGGGTCAAAGTTAAGATGACTCACTCTGGTGAGGTCAACTCCATAGCGAGCGCTGAGCTCATCTAAAGACATCTTATGATCATCCTGTAGAAACACACACACATATGTATATCAGGTAATGTGATGCTATCGATCATTTTAATCTTTTAAAATGGATCACATTCTTTGTTTGATTTCTCATGAGCATCTCTTACACGTTCCCAACTCTTTGTTGTCATAAACACACACACAGATACTTACCAGCGACACCTCTTTCTTCAGCTCATTTAAATCTTTTTCTTTCTTCTTTCTCTTTCCTTCTGTTGGAGCAGCTCCAGGGCTGCCTTCATGTCCGTACTGAGAGACAGAAAATATTTTATTGCTCTGTGGTTTCTCAGTCATGTCTTAAGAGATTCAGATGTCTCAGATGTTTCTGGCACATTTTATAAATATGATAAACTTTAGTGTCTCATTATTAGAGACACAAATCCCGTGTTGTTTTGTTGTGAAACATATATTAGATTACTACATATATGAGATATTGTGAGGTTTTGACCTTCTCAACTGTAAATTACAATTAAAACCATCCATCAATGTCATAATTTTACCCTAATCTATTGAATTTCTATTGAAATTATACCTACATTTTAAACCACAGCCAAATCTATGAATTACTGTCTGCCACATTTTGCATGAAATGATAAGAAAAAACATTAAATGAAACAACTGTATTACATTTATGGGAAATATAAGTTCATCAAAAAACTAGAAATCAACATTTGGTTCCAAACTAGTTGGTCAATAGTACGTGGCACCTTAATGTAGATTAAATATGCAATTATTTAATTTTTAGTTTTATGTCCTCTCGTCTATTATTACTTTTTTATAAAAGTTTCAGAACCCCATTTTGTACTGTATTTGTCAAACATGTCTTTTTTAAGATGACTTAAGATCATTTAAGATTACTGAGGTATTTTTCTCTGGAACATTTGTTCTCCATTTAATATCATTTGCTGTCTATGAGAAATATTTAAGATATTTAAGACACTGTGTAGCACACATTTGTTATTCAATCTCCAAATAATCTACAGTATAACTTTAGTTGTACTCTGGACTCTACTGACCGATTCACTAAGCATCATAAAAGTCATGTCATTAACACTACATATGACAAGATATATAAAACTATAGCAGATATTTGACGGTGTAATCAAACACGTGAGTATGTCCTGAGTCTGTAAGGAGCAGTAGGATCATCTAACATAGTGTACTAGCAGTAAATGTGCTCTGTGTGCTGACACACTAGCTACTGGAGAACAGGGTGTCATGAAAATCAGCTGGTCCTGTCACTCTTAGATATGACTGTGTGTGTGTGTGTCTGAAACACGTGTACAGGCAGGACAGCATAAGTAATTATTACTCAAATCAGGCCTCATTTCATATTATTTCCAATTAAACTTCATCCATCCTAATAGATCTAACTTCTTAATCTCTATTACAAGTAAAGACAGCATCAGGATATCAGTTTAAAAAACTGTTCAGATATCACCAACCTATTATTTTACAAACTTACTGTAATAAAATTAGAGATCCCTTCCTGAGTGAAAATTATTAAAAACTGTCATAATTCAGCTTAAATGAAAATAAAGCATATTTTAGGGTCATTAAGTTGATTTGTTTCTTTGTGACATATTACTACTCGAAATAATACTTCAAACTGCTTTGAAAGTGATTGGTACTATTTGCTTTACTAAATTTAAATAATGCTGTAATAATAATAATGAGAAAACAATAATTATTAAAAAAATTGGGTCAAAAGAATTTGGAAAAGGAATATATTTAATAGTTATAAAAATAAATTAAACAAATAAAAATAAATAGGATTAATTATAATTGTCTGAAAATAGTGTGATATGTTTTGCAAATACAAATGTATATTTTTTCAGCAAAAAATTGCCCAAATATTTCTTCATTAAATTTAACCTCCAATTCAAAACTTGTATATCTATTCCTACATAATCACGTTGTATTAATACGAAAAGCCTGTGAATCAAAACTAATACATTATTTAAGTGTGCATGGCACTAATAACAATGTGTGACAGACAAGTTAAAAGTAAGAAAAAGACCAAAAGAATAACAGATGAAGCAGCACAGAAAACTCACTCACCCCTTTTCCCATGTTTTCTGATAATGAATCCCTGACACACAGATCTCTCCCACTCTTTCCTCACACGTGTGGAAGACACTGGTGGCTTTTTTTGGAGGTAACATACCCCCCTCTCCACCTGGTAAAACACACACAAACACACATACACACGGCCTGTTCTCTCTCTTGATTTGTGCCTGAGGGTAACCCGAAGCTCATATCCCACCCCCTGCCCTTCCACACACACCCTTCATGCCCATAGCAGAGGATTTTCTTTGTACCTGCACCTGCTACCACTTCACCCCTTATTCCCTCTCTCTATCTATCACAAACACACACACTTACAGGATAATCATTTTATGCCCAGGGCAGAATAGTGTGTGATTGATTGATGAAGAATTCCATCATCATGATCTGTTGATGCTGAACTGGCTTGGGGGTTTCATTCACGGCTTGAGACTGTGTGAACTGCTGTCATTTCTGCGCAAGATCAATTAAGAACTGGACTAGGGAGAGATGCTGCTGACGTGACCCCTTCTGTTGCCTAAAAAAACAAACTTCACTTACATAAAAATTTAAAAAATCACACAGACTGTACATGATACACAATGTGTAGTGGAGGACACATTTTACTTTCTCATTTTTTTGGTTAATGGTATACATACCAACATGTGTCAAGCTTAGCAGAAGTAAATAATGTGCTTAAAAACAAAATAGTTATATTTTGATAACAACTGGGTGGTCATTTATTACTCATCTTATTACAGAGCTTGCCTTGTGAATGAATTATTAGACAAAAAATATTGATGTAAAATATTTTTTTAGCTTATTTGTAATTAATTTAAAACTTCTGTGATTTAAATCAACTTTAGACGCAAGTGTCAGCCAACATTCACAAACATGCAATTTGGTTTAACCATTTGTATTTATTCTTATAAATGTTATTAATTAGACATATTTCTAGTAAATTATTTTCAAGGTCAAGTTGACTCGCTGTACCCGGATGACCCTGTAGTTTTGAACATCGGGGAATAACATACCTTGGAATGTTGCTATTGACCAATCAGAACCAAGTATTTTAGAGCGCTGTGTAATTTATGATGTAAATTATTTCTTTTAAATAGTTAAGGCACTGAAATACACAAAACTAGCTAAGCAAGTTAAAATGGATCTATATACTAAAACTGTTTTAATTACAGCCCATAAGAAATGTTGAGAAAGTGTGAAAGTGTGTAAATTTTCTGCAGGCATGAGCAGAGGTAACCAAGGCAACAGTAGGCCGCTCCAGCACCGGATCATTTCGGACAATGCACAGACAAAATACAAATACTTTACATTACTACAGTTGACCCCCTGAAGGTCTATAATTAGGTTGCTTTGCATACAGTTTCACCGAGTTATGCATTTCTTACATCAGCAAATTTCTCCTTAACGTATAAGCTGTGGCCCACAGGGTTTACTTTCCACTAATGTTCATTACTTTTTAATGCAATGCACACATGCTCACAAGGGATGTGGTTTTTATTGACATTTTTATGAAATTACTTGAAATTATTTCTGAAAGTATTTTCTTTTTACAACACATTATACAGAAAACCAACATTAGCCAGGTTAAAGTCAAAATAAAAGTAAAAAATAATTAGAAGTTTTACATTAGGTTTGAAGAGAGGATGTTACCCAGACCTGCACCAATGCAGGTGCACGATACATACAAATGTGAAAATTCCCCGAAATTTTAACACAGTTTAATGGCAGGTACCATGTGGCTGTTGGACGTTTAATCAGAGATGCATAAAAAGCATCTGTCTGTAGACTAACATACACATTATTTCCCTTGCAGTTCTTCAGTCTCTCTGAGCATTACAGATCTCTTTGGAAAGAAAGACGTATCCTATGAGATTGAGATGTTTGTTGGACTTTTTATTGGAATATAAATACAGTCCTTCCTTAATGCTTTTTTCTCTTTCAAATATCTTTCAGCCCTTCAATACCTTGATGGTAACCATTGCTTTTAAGACCCAACCACATGATTCCTGTCATGTCAGTCGAAAGAAAATGCAGAAATATTATTAAACATAATTAAATTATATTACATTTCTGTTTCCAACACACAAACAGTACCAGGATGCTAATGCACATCTCGTCATTGCAAAGTTTACCTACAATGACATAATGAATATTTATATATAATGTTGACGTTTTTAACTTTCTTTTTTTGTTCCTCTAACATGAAGACAGATTACAGAAGTCAAACTAGAAACATACATATGCAAAAGCGTGGAGAAACACGCATCTTTCATAATCAGCAGAGAGCTAGCTAGATTTTCTTGTTTTTTGAATTCTCGTCATTGTGACAATATGGCCGAATGACAAATTTCAGCGGGGGGGGCAGGAGAGAACACTGTGGTTTTCTTACCAGCACAAACAGGATGAGAAGGAGTGGCGGTGGATTAGCGTTTGCAAAGTTAGAGGAGGTTTAGAAAGAGGTGAAGTGAGACTACATTCGTGATGGGACTTATTGATACATAGGTTGGGTCGAGCCCTGTGGGGCCATTTAAAGAGACAGTAGAAAAAGAGAATGTTCTCCTATTACAAGTGTTAAAATAATCAGACAGACAGACGTAAGAATTTGGCTTTGAGTGTTCAGTTACCGCTGTTTGTGTGTCTCTGCCGACAGTATCAACGTCATTCTTTGGATGTCAGTCACTGCAGTCGGAGCAACACACAGAAACAGACACGCTAACACTCTTTAGGTGGGAATTTAAACCAAAACTAAAGCTCAAGAGTCATGAAATTGCAATATGAGATTGAACATGAGTATTAGTTTGTGTTTGAGGAAGAATGGAGGAGTTTCATTGGACAGACAATGAACTTTAACAGTGTTGAAGGTGAGAAAGTGTATGTGTGTGATTCAATGGCTAAAAATACTAGTGATAAATTTAGCTCTCAGTAAATGAAGGGTGAAGGGGGCTACTTTGAGGGGCTGGCCTACAGTGACAGGAAGTGATTTAATAGCATCAGTGTATCAGATGATGAGAGAGATGAAACAGTCAAAAATACAGTAAAACAAGCAGAAATAAGAAAAGTAGTGTCAGAAAAGATATAAAGAAAAGAGATGGAGGGGTTGAAAGATCAAAGAAAGAGGAGCATACAGTAAAACAGAGAAATATATATATTTATACATACGTATATAAACAAAAAAAGACATAAAGAGAAAAAGAGAAAGAGAAAAAAAGACAGTTAATAAGAAGTTTCCAAAATAATTTTACAGTGTGTGAAAAATGTAAAATGTAGACTTTTTAAAAAATGTATGTGCTTTATAGTGTACTGTGAGAGCTGTAAAGAGAGAGAGAGAGAGAGAGAGAGAGAGAGAGAGAGAGAGAGAGAGAAGAAGAACAGTCTGTCACTTAAGAAGATAAGAGCTTCAACATTTTGCTAGTATTACAGCTCTCACGAGCACATCTGTCAGAGTGTTTTTGTGTACAGGAAGGTTTGGGGTTTTCTTGTAAATATGTAATGCTTTTGAAATGTTTTTCAAATAAACATGCTGAAAACCGTGTCCTAACCAGGTGCGATGCATCATCTATGAAGCGCCAAGTCATTTATCTGCCCTCAGTGAAAACAAAATCGTCTTTTTTACAGCCAATCAGAACAGGTGTGTATATGAAGACAGATTTTTGACCCTGCTCAATGTGACTAAACTGTCTTGTCTCAGATGTTTAGACAAATTTCTGCCCAACAAAACTGCAGTTAACGTTCAGTCAATATAAACAATTTATCACTTGTCGCATCATAGTATTGCACCTGATCAGGACGCAGTTATACTCAGGAATCACTTCACCCCTCTCCTGTCCTCCTGTTTTCGGATTCATCTAACATTCCTCTCCTCCAAAACTCTCCACCACCCCTCCTTCTCACATCCCTCTCTCTCACTTGAGAGTGATTTTGCGCGCAAGGCGAGAAAAGAACGCAACAGGGCCCGTTTTAGTTTGTTCACCCTCTCTCTCCTGTTTAGTGAGCTCCAGCTCAATGGTCATAAGTACCCTGCTCTGCTTGCCCACCCCCGCTGCCTCATCCTGGGCTTGAGTCTGGGTGGAGCCGACCCCAGTCTGGAGCTCTAGCTCTCTGCTTCTTAATCCCTATTTCTTCTCCCTGCGAGACTCCTGTTTCTTCTTCTCTGATGCCGCAGCCTTCAGCTTGGCCGGATCCATCACAGCCGAAGCCTGGAAAGAGAGAGGGAGCGTGGAGAGGGGAGGAGTGAGTCACTACGGGAGGAGAGAGAGCGAGAGGAAGGGAGAGAAAGAAAGAGAAAGAGGAGGAGAAAGGGTTGGTGGTTAGGCCGGGATGGTCGGATGAGTTTAATGGATATGAAGAGCCAGAATAAGAGAGGTAGAAGAAAGAAAATGAAGAAAGGGAGAGAGAGGAAATGTAAACGAGCGGTTAGAAGGAAAGGAACACCAGGGGAACTTTTGGTTTCTGGAAAGGGAGGACAAAACAGGAAGTGGCCAGTTAGGGAGTGACTGCTTGACATCACAGCACCTGAATAAAAGAAATCATACAGCTGAACTTCTTCACCTTTGGAGCACTTAAACATGTCTGAGAATTTCTTTTTCCCTTAAGGATGCTTACTTTCTCTTCTTCTGCCAGTAACTTGAAGATGCTTTGGTAACTTGATTGAAGGTGTGTAATTTTTGTATGCATCTTTAGTTTACTGTAATTTAATTTCTCTAAGAGTGTTAAAACATTTGTCTGTTCTTTAAAATAGTCAACCTGTTAACGTCTGCCACAACTATTGGTGTAAATTTGGGGGCAGTAAACGGCTGTCGTGGCAAAAACAATAATGTTTATACTTTGTCAGTTCCATTCAATTTTATCATTTGGTGTGCAAATTACATACTTTACATTTAAAGGATTAAGGTTTGGATCAATACAAGTTATGCTCTATTTAAATAGTTAGTGATAGTTAGTGATAGTTCACCTTAAAATTTAAATTCTGTCATCATTTATTCACCCTCATGTCATTCAAAACCTATATGTGACTCTTTCACCTTGGAAACACAAAAGATGATATTTTGAAAAATGTCAAAGGGGTCCAATGTTTTTTGGTTTCAAACATCCTTTAAAATATCTTTTTATGCGTTCTGCAAAAAATTAAAGTCATACAGGTTTGGAACGACATGAGGGTGAATAAATGATGAAAGAATTTTTAGTTTTGGGTGGACTATCCCTTTATGCTACACATGCTGTTGACAGAGCTTAAAAATGCTGCAAGCGATTGCTTACTAGAGTGGCTTTACTGACAAATGACTCTCATCTTTGTGACATCACACTCAGATTTTTTGTTTAGCCAATCAAAACGCTTTGAGCTCTTTCTGCCTGTTTGCTGTCACATCAATTAGCTGAGATGTGAATTTGTTAGAGAACAGTATTCTGCCACTGCTGCTTTTGACAACTAACCTTATAATATTATAAGAAGGTCAGTGTCAAGCGAAGTTCACTGTTACATACAGTATATGACACTAAGATCACATCTCTTTGTGAATTCAAGTCTTTGGGCGGGGCTATGAAAAAGGGGGCGTGTCTAACCAAGTAGCAGGAACAGCTAACATCGCTTACAGCATCTTTAACTCATATTTAACCCTGAAAATGTGGGTTTAATAAAGTGTTATGTAACGTCTGTGCTCAAACCTAAAAACGCATGTATAAATTTTATACCTTTCCTTTTATTTTACTTTTTTCTTTACGTTTGCTCTAAAAATGACTGTGTTATGTTTATGAAACAAAAAGCAGTCTGCAGCATGTGAACCCTTTATCAATCTGAATCTCAATTCACTGGAGGGTGGACTGGGTTTACACTGACAAAACCAAGAAATAAAGAAATGAAAGAAAATAGAGCTGACAGACACAGGAGTACAGAGGAATGTATACAGACAAAATAACAGATAGAAAGAAAAAAGAAAGGTAATAAAGACAGAAAGAACATAAACAATCTGGTAAAAATCCGCTAGTTTGATCCTGTAAGAGATGAGATGACTACGGTGTGATTGTACATGAAAGGGTTTGATGTGATTAAATTTGACAGCATTATACCGTTGACCTGCAGGAAGAAGAAAGAGAGGAGCGAAGAGCTGCAAAAAGACATCTAAAGAAGAAAAAAGAGTGATGGGATAAAAGTAAAGCATAATGGATATGAAAAGTGTAAAGAAAAGATTCAGAGAGAGACTGAAAGTAAAGCGGTATATGAATGATTGGCATGTTAGTGCAGAAAGAGACGTGTGAACTTCATTTGAATGCCAGCACACGGTCTGAATGACATTGGGGAGCTGCACTGATGCAACCGAGACTCGCTTCTTATAAAGTGTTTCTGTTGCTTAATTAGTAGCTCATGAAACTAGCAAGATCAAATTCCCATGAAACACAAAACTAAAAAAACCAATGCTGCTTTGGATAAGACCGTCTGCCAAATGTGTAAATGTTATTCTGAACTGGCTCATTTTTATAAGAGAATTACTGCTAATTAATGTTCCAATAATGGTTCTTGAACATCTGCAGATGCAGACAGAACACAAAAGTACTGTATTTTCTGCTTAACTACTGTTTAGCAGTAGTGCAATAAAAAGGATATATCGCCATCTGTGTTAAAAGCATAAAATTGCAGGTTAATTTACATATTATTTTATAGGCCTTGAAGTCAAACTGGCATTCCTGCAAAATCCAAACCAACAATTCAACATTATTATACTTGCTGAACAATTGATTTTTGTTTATTTTTAACCTAAAAATGTTACGAACTGCAGCACTAATCTTAATTAGACTTAGTTTTTTCACAAACTGATGAGTCAGACCAATCAGAATCAAGGACTGGAACTAACCGATTTATAAGTAATAAACTGACAACATGTCTTTATTGTGCAATCGGCACTTCAAGTAATAACCAGAATTGCCATTTCTACTCCTTAATGCCCCTACACAGCCACGATAACCCTCCAGCATTGGTAATGACGGCACAGAGGTCTACTACCCGAGATTTGTTTTGCAGCATTACATCATCAAAGTGTGAGGGCGCTGAGGGCATCATTTGCGACAAGGTCGTAGTCTCAACACAGATATAACTATCTCACGATTTAAACTCCTACTTATACCCTTGTGGATATGTATGTACTGGAACGCAAATACACTGACAGCACGACTAATGAGGTTTTGTATATAGTGTGTGACTGGCATACAGACAGAAGCACAAACGCTGAGGTAGATTTAGCTTTATCTGTAGTCCTACATAACACCTGACTTCTAGATACGCGTCACACCTGTCATAGATAGCTATCGGTTGCGTATTAAGAGACTGCGCTATGCACGTCAATTGAAATTTGGATAATCTGCCTATTTTTTGGTCGTAAATAAACCATGGAGACAAGCTACAGTGAACTAGAACTTGAAATGATCATGTTTGTTTGCCGTGTTATTGAAACATAAGCTTTCCAAACATATTTGTAAGAAGCTGAACTTGCGTAATAGCAGAAAGAAAGAGGGTGAACAGTGGAGGACAGGAGATCTTTAACAAAGCGAAAAACGTGTGTGCTTGTGTTTTATGGTGGAGGCAGGTAACCACTTGCCTGTCTTTGCTGTGATCCTTCTTTTCCTTTTCCTTTCTTTCCATGTCTGCTGGGGGAAGAAAAAATACAATAAAATGCATGAAAAGTGTTGCCCTCTGGTGGCCGGAGGACTCAACTGCACTATAGATTATCTGCTACCCCCCGGCTCGGTAGGGGGTTCAGTCTGTGTCTTGCTAGTAACGTGTGTGTTTTTGTGTGCCTGGGATCTGGGCTTTGTTTTGGTAAGAGTGTGTGTGTGTACAGCAGCGTGTGTGTCAAGACCGGGCAGAGGGTCAAGTCGGGCTCGAGGGAGGAGACGCTCCCAGACTGACCTCATGCTCAAGCTGAACACTCGTCTTGCCACCAGGAAACGCATCAGATAGTAAATTGCCACGACCAGGATCAGCAGTCCCAACACTACGCCAATAATGGCCCCTGTTATCACTCCGGCCTGAACAGGAACTGAGAGAGAAAGAGCAGTAGAGAACATAAGGTTGGGACTATTGAAGACCTCTTGTACGGCTCTATCAAATATCTTTCCTTTAATGCAACCGTATTACACAGCCGAAGAGTTTACGCTTCAAACTACTATATATTACTCCAAAATACTTTCAAACATCATCAATCACTGTCATTTTTTTGCCTTTAAAACAAGCTGGAATAACCCACAAACAGTTTAAGTTGCTGTTAAACACACAAAAAGGGAAAGTAAAATCACCTGGGCAAAAAAAGCATTTATTTGACGCATAAGGTGCTGCACGAGGCTATTTTTCATGGAAATTGTATTCTCGGAAGAAAGTTATGACCACACAAGAAAACCACTCTGGTCTTTGCTTTCATGCTATTTTGTGTTTCCATTAGCGGCAAACTTTCATCTCTCGTCATATGATCTCCTGAATTTTGTATGTCACCCTGGAATAAGATGAGCCTACGGGCAAAAGGCAGGTCTTAATAGTTACACATCGAATTGTAGAATGAGAAGAAAGGAACTTGTTTTCTTGCTACTGCAGTTTTGTTGGCCATTGTGGGAGTTAAAAATCTCCTACAGAACAGTTATCATTTATTAGACGTTTTTTTCTTTTTCAATGGCTAAAGACAAAAATGCTCATGGGGACCTATTACCTTTCTCAAACACTAGCAGTCGAACGCTGGATGGACGGCCTCCTATGTCAGGTGGGTTCTTGGCATCACAGGTGAAGGTTCCATTGTCACTTAAGTCAACGTTCCTGATTATAATAGAACCGTCACGTCGAGCTGGGTTCCCCACAAAGTCCAGGCGATCCCCGAACGGGCCTTTGGTGGCAATATATGGAGCACCGTTTGTGTAGTGGAAAATCTAAACAGTCACAGAAAGGTTATTTTTTTAATCACATCATACTTTAATTATATGACAATGACAATGTTAATCAGTTATTCAGTTAGAAACTGACACTGTGTATGAGCATTAAACTTTTATTTAATTTTTTTATATAAACTCCCAGAATTCCCAATACGAACGATCATCCACAAAATCAATGTAGCCGGTGGGCCAACTAACAATTTTGCACAGCACACACAAATTTGGAAAGCAGAACTACACCTACAAGGCACTGATATTTATATATCCAGTAGTTTTTATTTTTGTTCATTTAAGAGCATTGTAATTATTTCTACAAGCTATACAGACACTAGGGTGTGGGAATGTTTTCATACAGATACTTGAGTTAATATTTTATGTTTATTTTTGTTGGCGCTTTAAATAAATACTGAGAGGCTTTATGCTGTAATTAAATTAAAAGTATTACTAACAACTAAAGTAGCTGTTTTCAAGCAGACATCACATTTGTGCAATATCTGAAATGTAGACCTAAGGCACTCTTTTGGATAATTTTGTTTGATGTGAATCTGTTGATGGTTAAATTGTTTTCTGTAATTTTGCTGCAAAAACTCTAAACTCTGACACAGAAGAATGATAAGATAGCACATGTGTACTGCATTTTACTGTACAGATTCTGACACATTTCAATATTGTTTATGCAACCTTATTAAATAAAATGAATAAGTCTATTAACAGTGAATTCAAAAGAACAAAAATATTTTGCAAACATTCACTGTTACACAATGTGAACACATTTGCCTTGTTTTACGAAAATGGTTTATCAAACAAAATACTCACAAAAAATTTTTTGAGAGTTGCATTTAGCCTTTAAAGTCAACAACAAAAGATATAGCAAGCATCTTCTCTATTTAAAACATAAATAAGCATAATTATTGTGCTATCACAACTTGATTATATGGTTGGTTACATTTTACTGTTTGGATTTAGCATTGTTTTTTTACTGCTGTCCACCACCAGCTGTGAACAACTACATATAATTCTCCTGAATGCCAGGCTTTTCTGAAATAATAGTTGCAAAACAAAACTGTTGTTTTGCAGCTATTATTTCTGAAATCATATTTGCAGAAAAACTGTTGTTTTGCCACTTGTATTCTAGAAGAGTATGGCATTCAGCAAAACCACCCTGAAATTTAATTAAATCAGTGCAGTTCGGTGCAATTTCACTTTACCTCCATGCAGATCCTCTGTCTTTTTGTGTAACCTACAATATCTGTTTATTTTGACATCTGAAATAGTTATGCAAATGTATTCCATGCATACAACTTATAGACACAGTACTTGAAATTCAATAATAAATATGAGTGTTGGTACCAAGATGTTTGTGGACATGGTGTGTGTTGAAGAAAGAGATAGCGTGTGTGTTTGTACGCACTGAAATGCTGTCTTTAGCCCCATCTGGACGGTAGTGCCAGGAGAAGGTCACCTCAGGAGAGGTCCAGTGCCAGGAGAAGAAAGAGCAGGAGAGCCGGACATCTGATCCTATCAGTGCATGTCTCTCCCAGCTTGTGTACACAACTACAGCCGTGCACTGAGAGGCTGGAACACACAAACGCACAAAACTGTGAATAATACTGACCTACAGCATGAACTAAACATGAATGATATAAAAACATTAATTTAATTTATTAAGTTGGTATAATTAAAAGTGTATAGCTTTTCATTTATTTTGTAAATGATTTAATCGATGCTGCATACACAAAAGCTGAAATGAAAAAAAGAAGAATTAGGCTAGTATAAATATTAATTATATTGAGACATGCAAATGGTTTCTTTTTGTTTTGTAATAGTGTCTTCAAGCGAACGTTAGAATTAAATTAAATTCTCTGAAATTAAATTCTTTGAATTTAAAGCTAATAAAAAAGCTCTGGAGAAACACATGATGGTGTGTTTTTTTTAAGTGTTATTCTTGAGCTGGTTTAAATTGAATAAAAAGTAGAAGACAAAACAGAGAGTAAACAAAGTTATAGAAGCCTAAACTTGGTCTAGGTGATCAGTACAGGTACAGAGCAGGTGCACGAACCAAAGGTGTGTCTCAATGTAAAATAAATCTGAAAAATTGTATAGTTAATGATTAGGACTTTGATTTGTTATGTTGAAAGATTTATTGTTAGTTCATTTAGTACATTGTAAGAATATACAAAACAGACTAAATGTTTAATGGAGAGTTCTGAAATGTATTTACCTATGCCCAAGAGCACCACAGACGTCAATGCCAGTACAGACAGCATGATCTCTCTCTGATCTCCCCGCTGGTCAGTATATGAGGGGTTCCCGAGAGAGCGAGGGATAGAAAAAGAAGAGATGGAGGGATGAAGGAATTGAGACCAGAGGGCATCAAGATAACAGTATTCAGTACTGCACTTTATACCCAACCACACCCAAACATAAGCCCCGCCCACATCACCTTATTATCTATTTGGCCCCACCCCTTCTCACTCTCCCTCTGCATCGTCTCTCTCTAAAGACTGTCTGTGATAATAGAACAGAGAATTGATACAATAACCCTAGACAGAATCTTCTTTCTATTCTGGATATTAAAAGCATTAAGTAGATGTGTGACAAGAAAAGATTAAATCTCAAGAGAAAAGTAAAACCACAGCAATGAAATTAATCTGTAAGTGTGTGGGATTGTATTAGGAGTTCAGTGCGTGCATCTGTGGTTTAATACTCCGCTAGCTCTTTTCTTTTCATCCTGTCACGGTTGAGTGCTGTTTGTCTGTAATCCTTCCTCTCTTATGCTGATAGTTCAGTTTTATAAACAAAACAAACCCAGAGATGCCGCATGCCGGTATGAAAACACAATCAGTCATGGATCTTTTCCGTCTCGCCTGTTTTGACCCGGTTGCCATCCACCTGCCATTCAAAGTCACCTAAACAGGAAAGATGAAGTAGGTGAAATTTTTTTGTAGCACTAGTGTCACCGAATGCAATTGCAAAATGTGATTGTTTTGAACTGTTGTCTCTGTCTAAATTCACCATTCATATTGAAAAATTTGTAACATTAAATTGTCTGGTTGTACTTGTGCACGCAACTTAGCTGTACATGCATGAAAAATAGTTTTTGTGGCACATTTCTAACATAAACTGATTTGGGCTAAATGCAAGTACTGCATTTTTAATAAACCTCTATTTTGAATATCTATATATTATATTTAGGTCATTACTTAATACCAAATAACATTCTTTAAAAAATGAAAAGAACATCAACAAAAAAACTACATATTTCTGTCTTAAAAATAAGAACACGAGTGAATCATATTGGAACACATGATAACAACATCAATGTCAAATGAAATAAAACAAAAGAGAGAGCGAGACAGTCAACTCTTGACCCTGTTTCTCCTCTCTCTGCCCTTTCACCAGGCCACACTGGAAAGATAAGACAAAGACATCTCTTTCTTCATCCGTCTTTTTTTTCCATCTCTCCCTCTCTGCGGATTCCTCTCCTCTGCTGACGTATTCCAGACACAACAATACAGAGAGCGAGAGACAGAAAGACATGGTGCGAGCGGGCGGGTCTAATTTAGAGCCGCTTTCTTTCTCTTCCTCCATCGTTCTGCATCAAGACAAAGGTTTGCATTCTTTCACTCCTCCAGTTTTACACCCACTCTTATTACAGCAACACAGACAAGAACATGTTTTAGAGGGAGATATAAATACATGAGTTGATGAGGACGATATATCTCATTGACTTGAGACGGATTGAGAACAAGAAATATTGGCATGACTTACCATAGAAAATTGGTTCCTTCTGAAGTAGAGAACCACATTAGTTGAATGGCTTAGCTAGCAAGATGTTACCATTTACTAGTTTACACCAAAGCTATGTTGGTCCACAACCTGAATTAGTAGATTCATCTGTTATATGGCAAAGACCTACTTCCAGAATACAGTTCTGTCCACTGAGGTCCAGACTTGCTGTTTCTGTGGAACACAAAGGAAGACATTACAACTTTCTTTTAATTCGAGAACAAAATTGTCATTTTTAACTAAAGTGCAATGCCTCATTTCCATCATAATTATCATGTGTTACACAAAGTTTTTCACCATACTGATGGCTTAAGATACTCACACGAGTTTTAAAAGTATTTTTATATGTTTAAAGCATGATTTTGAAGAGCTGTTTCCAGAATCCATAACAATCCATATTTCTCATAAAAATAAAACAACATTTTGTTTTTTGAAAATCAGTTTCTTCTCCATTTGTTGGGTATTATTGCTTCTGTTTTGTGGATTTTAATTCAGAGAAATCCTACAAAGTATGTTGCCTGTCAAAACCGTGTTTGTTTTTGTCACATCCATAACATATGTACTGTAAATTTCCATTATTTTTAAATGGATAACTTAAAAATACAAAAATAAACAAAATTAAAGATAAATCTGACTAATAGCATCACTTATTTATTTAAAAAAATATTTCAGTAGATATTGCTTATTATTCACAATATCATTATTGTGAATTTCTTTGACTATGATAATTGTACAGCCCCTATATGGCCACAGCAGTTTTAAGAGACTAATCTTCTTTTACCTTTGACTCATATTGCTTCATATTTAATTTTATGCTGCTAGACACACTAGTCAAATAACAAACCAGCAAAAACAAGTAAATGAATCACTTGCTGTATAAATGCATTGAAATTTCAATAAACGACACGGTTTATTCTGGCTGAGCATAAAACAGGCCTATATTTAATGATGCCCTAAGACCAGTCAGCTACACCCAGTGCCAAGAAAAAATGACATTTCCACTTGTTTCCAAGGTTACGGATCCTTCTCCTTTATTCAGTTAGATCTACAGGGACAGTGAACCTTATTACACATTTCTGTAAATGTGCCAGATTAGCCATTCGGACAAATTTTGCAATCCCTACAGGTCCAACTGAAAACAGAGAGAGACAAAAGAATACACAGAATGTTAAAGAAGACAATACAAAGAGAATTACACTGATGGGAGCACATTAGGCAAAGCGTGTTTGTTGCATGCGGATGAAAATCACAGAGCATGACCACGCTGTTGACATTGGGGTTGACTTTGACAGCAGGACCAATCAAAATGCACCATCAGCTGAATCCCAAATGAGAACTAGTGAAACGCACGCTCTTGACTGACAGCTGTACAACGAGCAAAGGGAAAGACCGACAGCTGGAGAGAAACCTGTAAAGAGAGAAAATTGAGGTGTGTGCATGAGAGAGAAAGACGGTAGACAAAGAAAGCAGCAGAATATATGATTGTGAACAGGTTAAGTGCACAATAATGCAAAAATGGTTTTAAATGATTTCTTACCTGCTTTGTGTGTCCTAAAACAAAATTTTGCAAATAACTGTAAAAATATGTAAAAACGGTTGTGAAAAATTGGAGCCTAGAGAGCCCTGATTTTAAAAAATATTACACAATATATACGGTTAAAGTCTTTTAGAAAAATAAGAAAGAAATACTGGCACAATTGTGAAATAATAAAGTAAGGGTTAAGGTTGTCCTAAAATGGGAACATGGGATTTATCAGTCATTATGTAATTTTAGCCACTTAAAGTAAAATGCTAGATACATAATTATAGATAAAACTGGTAAGTAAGGTTATATTCTGTCCATGATAATGTCTTTTCTAAAATTCAGCAAAAAAAATCTGTATTTGGGCAATTACAGTTTTATGAATGTGACATTTTTAGTCATCCATACATACATAATGGATGTGAGAAAAAAAAGCTTTTGAGAGGCCACATAAGATATTTCTATTTTAAAATAACACTTAATAAAAATTCTGCATTTCTGAGGAATATTGACTGTTATGGGCGTGACAATTCTGAAGGCACTTGCCTTATTATGGAAAAATCAAGCTTTAAAAATGAAAAATCTTTGAGAGAGACCTCACATGGGTATTTAAACCACCAAATATTAACATCTGAGTCAGTATAAAAACATTTTTTTATCATGGTAAGCTGACCAAATCGCTTGGGCTGTTATGGAATCGCACACCGCCAGAAAATAATTTGAGAGCGATACAATACAGCCTCACAAACAAACACATTCACATTGTCCTGAAAGTCTTGAAACAAATACTGAGGATACTAAGAAACCAACAATGACCAGTTTAGAAGTGTGTGTTAACACACACAAATAAGAGCAGAAAATCTACACATATACATTGTATCTGATGACATTAGGTCCATGTCACCAAACGCACACAGTAAAAGACCCCTCAAAACTGTCTGACATCATCAAAATCAAGCCATGGGCTGCCGCAAAACACACACACATGCCTAATCGCAACAGAGCTGACATTCACCAGAGTTCCGTCTGGACAAAGGGGCGATCTGTCTTCTCCACCTCCCTCCATTCGACCCTCGGCTCTTGTTCTCACATGGCAGGGATGTCACTGGGAGCTCCAAAACAAGGGATGCTGGGAGAGAGAGATGAAGAGATGCAGAGGAGGAGCACAAGATGGAAAAGAAAGCCATTGTTCGGCCTCAAAGATGAGTTATTGTGTCGCCGGACCCTGTCCGAGAGTAGGAGTAAAGAATTGGAAGGAGAGAAATAAATTTCAGAATCCTCTTCCCCCGTCGATGGAGGAAGACAGAAAACGGGTCTCGTATAACCGATTCAAACACTCTTGGGGAGCGTTTGAGTCTGTTTGCTGATAAGTTAGTTGAGGATAACACACTTGGTCCTCTGGGTAGCGAGTGGCTTATTTACCCTGAGGAAACACAGAGTCTGCTAGAAAGATCTTGGAAGGATCTTAACAGATATTGTGGTACTTAGTCGAATAGGAACTGTAGGAACACAACACTGAGAGAAAAAAAAGCACATAAAAACTTGACATTTTAATGAACAAGCTATTCTGTGACGAATCTTAAATCTATAGAATACAATGATAATCTATGTCAAATTATTTATGGAGAGCTGTTCCAGCATGTGCACACCTACAGGCTCGTAAAAAATCATTTGGAAGAAGTCTTGTATGGATGAAGGGCCCTATAAAACTATTTAATCATTTATTCACCCTCATGTCATTCCAAACCTTTCTTCTGCAGAACACAAAATAAGATATTTTGAACAATGTTGGAAACCAAACAGCAAGAAGTCACCTATTGACTTTATGGACACAAAACCACTTTTCTCAAAATATCTTCTTTAGTGTTCCACATAAGATAAATGTCATACAGGTTTTGAGCAACATGAGGGTGAATGAATGATGAATTTTTATTTTTGGATGAACTGAACCCTACCAAACACTTTCAGGATAAATTAGGACACGGACTGTGAGCCAGACTTTCATCATCTAACCTCACTGTTGCTCTTGTGTTTCAATGGGAGTCCTTGCACAGATGTTCCAACTTCTAAATGAAAACAGTCCTAGATAATTAGAACCTGTTAAAGAGAAAAATACTAGAATTAATGCTTTGGGCTATGCTGTGGAAAATAAAATGAATGTTAATGAGAATCAAGACAATAAAAACTCAAAAGAGTTCATGTACTGATATGTGTTATGGGACCTGGCTCACTTTTTATAATTCAAAGGCACAAAACTTTCTGTTTTGCCGAATTAATAATTATTTCAATTACTGGAAAAGTCAAACCTGTTTGCTGGTGTCGATGAGAGCTATTCTAAACATTTTCTATGTGTATATATATATATATGTATATGTATATGTATATGTATATGTATATGTATATGTATATGTATATGTATATGTATATATATATATATATATATATATAAGCAGGACTAGATCGATGTACAATTCTCAGATTCCAGTTTAAAATAAGTGCGTTTATAAGTCCTGTAATGAATGAACAACAGAGGATATGTAGCTGAAACTTGCATCTGCAAACCAAACTAACCAACCACATTCAGCTCATGGGCTCTTTATACAAGCCCTAACTGTTGAATTATTAATATTGTATTAATTAAAAATAGATTAAATTTGTATTAATTCAGTTTAATGCCTTCCTCAAAGACTTTCACAGACTGGTGAAGCCTATATCACACACCATTACAAGACTGCAAGCCATACCAACACTTTAAAATTCCCTTTACAGTTTTTAACTTTGACAAAAGCACAGTGTCAAAGCCTGAGAGAGAGAGAGAGACCGAAACAAGCAGTAAGAAAAAGAAAGAAAATTCTTTGAAGGGAGCGATGAAGAGTACAAAAGCTGGTGATGGAGAAAGAAAGAGCTGGATAATTTAGTTTTCCATCTTCAGCCGCTGACAATAGAATAGTTTCCCAATTCATTATAAAGCCACTACTCTAAACACACACACTCCATCATGAATACACACTCACATGATCATCTCAGCCTAGACGCATACTGTGAACTAAACTGGCTTCCATAAGCAACACCACGTCTCTTTGAGCTGATGAATGAAAGAACCAAGAACATGAACATAAAACGTGGACATTTACCATAGGATTTAGACTTCGTCAGTATGTCATGGTGTACTGTACTGTATAAGGTTTAAAGTACAGTACAGTACAGTACAGTACAGTATTACACAGAAAGACGGGAAACAAACACACAGACAAGCATGACAAAACCCATTTACAAGGACATTGACAAAAATAAATATCACAGACCAAGTTTGTGAATAGCAAGTGTTTATTTGAGCTCTGTCTAATCATTGAAAGACTATTTACATTTCAATTTTTCATCAAATATCACAGCATTAAAACATGTTATTAGTAAACAAAACATTGAGACTCGATACTTTTTATTTGGAATGAGACAGACAACAGGTCAATAAGAGTTGATTCAATAGTAATCCTCCAGTTCAGGTTTGTCACCCTGATTCTGAATCTGCTGCTGTTTCTTATAGAGATCGGCAATCTGAGAGAGAGAGAGAGAGAGAGAGAGAGAGAGAGAGAGAGAGAGAGAGAGAGAGAGAGAGAGAGAGAGAGAGAGAGAGAGAAACTTTGATCACACAACAAATAGCAGAGAAGCAGCATCTGTATAATTGAAAGTAAAACTGTTAGGGATGAAATGTCATAGCCAGCATACGTTACATTTGGGTCTCTACTGCTGAAACATACTTTTCACCAAGTAACAATATTTGACATTGACAGGCCTTAAAGTCCACTGGCTTTGACTGTACAAGTTACTACTTTCAAATAAATGAATGCAAAGAGCCTGTATGCAGTACAGAGCTGGCGAGCTGGGTTATGTCAGATCAGCGGTCTTGTATTGGGTCTTTTATCTGTTACTGCATTGATCAGCAATTTTTGAGGTTCTATGATGCCTTAGTGAAATGCAAATCTACTGACACCAGCTGTAGGGCAATAGGGAAAGTCTATAACAAACATTTGTCCTGATCCAACAATACTGTAAATCTACAAAACTTCAGTGGTCAAAATATTAAAAAGCCCAATTACTGCATTTAGTCTTACGTCCTACCTGCCTGACATCAAGGAATGCTCCAAACAGTATTTCTGCAGCTGATTTCTTGTCATCGTGATTGGTCGATACTGATGCTGATCCTGATCTTTTACACGTTACATTACTGAAATACTCTATGATGACTGTCACTGTTAACCTCTTTCCAAAGTTACACAAACATTGCCTTGGTTATATTATATTTGCCTATAGCGAGGACGTGACATCAGCACTAAAACTTGACGACGTCATATACTTCCTTGTGTTTTTTGTTATCAAATTGCAATCAGTTTTTGAGATTGGCCAAATCTGGTGAGTACCGATCAAGTCATAGAATGTGATTATCAGGCGATATGAATCTCTGGCTGATACATATATATATATATATATTTTTTTTTTTTTCACACAACACTGTGCTTCCTGCTTACACATAAAAACAAGCCTACAAAAATGCTTTAAGTTTTAACAATAAACAAAGTTATTATTGTAATATTATGTGCTTTGTACTGTAATGTTATCTCATGGGTGAATGAAGCATGAGGTAATTGACATGAAGCGGCGTGACTTTGGAGAGAGAGTTGGGATATTGGGTGGGATATTTTCTTCTTTCATGCTTTTAAACTTAGCTTGATATTTCTAGCCTCTACAAAACCCTAGGTTAAAAATAGAAACATGAAGAGGCACCAAAGTCGTCTGTATTAACAAAAAGTGTCTCATATCATCCCTGTGAGATCATGTGTGTGTGTGCCTCCATCTATCGGGTGACAGGAATAAAAGAAAAGCCAAATAAATGAAGTGTGAAAATGAGAGGGGAAGGAGTGAGTGGAGACAGTGTGGCACACAAAGAGATGGATTTCCAGTAACGGATCCATTCCACTTCCTCCACTAAATCACAATGTCACAATGCTCTGAACTACACCAATGTCATTACATTTGACTTTCACAAGAAAAACTACATTAAAATGTCAGTCTTTTGGTGGAACTGCAGCACACGCAGGCAAGAAGGCACAAATGACATCACTTCCTGTACATTACACATATGACATTGCTATTGACTGTTCCAGCCTGTTTAAAGGAAAGGAAATGGATGGGTCAATAGTTTTTCCGTGTGTTGTATTTTGTACCTGTGACCCTGAGGTGGCATCTTCTGGTTTTTTGTCATCTCTGATCCTAAGGAAGCGTGGAAAACGGAGCGAAATCCCTTTCTCTGGGTCCACCTGATGGCCAAGAAGAAAATGACACCATTACCACCCAAACAGAACCAGCACGTCACCATCTAATCAGTCAACAAAATCACTGTTTCAGCTCGTTTGAAATGTGCATGGTGCACTGACCAATCCCATCGCTGCTTTGTAGACCGGTGACAGTGAAAGGTCAGCGCATTTCACCTCCCACACTTGCACCGCCTCCAGCCAAACATCCGGTTCTGCCGATTGGTCCACGCGGTAGTATGAGCGTTGTTTAGGTAAAATGTGTTCCTATGAGGAATTGTGTATGAAAAGACATTACACACACACCACATGCCAAGCAGACACCAACAAACACAACACAAAATGTTCCTGTACCTTCAAGAAATTATAATGTTGCTCCAGATCTTCATCTTTGAAGCCAGTTCCAATCTGCCACAACACAAAAATGACAGTCATTTTAAACTTGAGCACTTCATGATTATTTAAATACATAAGGGTATGTACAGACATTGCCTGTTCTCTCTCTCTTACACACACACCTTGCAGACGGACTGAAACTCCTCATTTTCCTCATCGTAACAGGCCAGTAAAAATCCTCCATAGTTGCCTGCTCTCTTTCCTTTCCCCAGATAAGCACCAATCACACATAGATCTACAGTGTCCCCGACACCTTCCAGATAATCCTTCTTTAGCTGCACAGAAACAGGGAAAAACAGACCATTAGCAACAATACAACAGACAATATCACTGCTATGACAGCAGGATAAACTGCATAGTGGCACTAGCACCACCATATAACATATCTCTAAGCTGTATTGGAGTAAAAATGTTTATACAATAATATAAAACCCTGCACACAGAGATAGCGTCTTACAGAAATGTAAAATATACATGCATTTTCCCTCGTTTCATTTACAATTGTTTTATCCATGAACATCACAACATTTATCGTTTTACTTCTCCATTTTGTAACAGTAAACATTTTGCATTGTACTGCTTGTGTTGGACTATGTGCAGGACAATTCTGCAAAGTGCACTACAAAAAAGGGGTTTTTTTATTTTTTTTTTTTAAAGTTTTACTTTTCTTAATTCAGAGTACAAAATGTTGCAAAAAATGCAGAACAAAAATGAAATGTCATCACTTTGCTACCCAGCACCAAATAGCTGTCAAGCTAAGGTGTTCATGTGTAATACCTTGAGCCAGTTGTGCGAGCGTTTGGCAATCTCATACGTTGCATTTTTTTCTAATGTTTTCACCATTAAACCTTCACATGAATCTAAAAAACAAAATCACACAGTTCAGATGTATATAACTGGAAGAAACCAACACTAAATAGTGAGATACCGGTTTAATTCAGCTCTTTAAACAATGTCTGTCAGTTTAGATTTGACACACACCTCGTACAGACTGCTCCAGGAAATCAGCGATACATTCTGTATTGTCAGAGTCGAGGGATTTCGCAAAGACAAACTCTCCTTCTCTCTCCTCAAAACTCTCCCGTAACAGAGCCCGACGCTTGCTCAAAGGCTCTCTCACCAGAGACTGACAGACAGAACCAGAGATCATTAAACCTAAAATAACACACAGCTTGCAAAAAATCAGATTTCTAAAACCATTTCCCAAAAAAATACGGGCTGCCATCATCAGGTCTTACCTCTCCGTTCAGGTACAGCAGGTCAAAGGCGTACACACACACCTGAACCTTGATCTCAGACGCGTCCACATCCTAAACACACACACACTTCTGCTTAGTTTACACCTCTTTCTCACCATCTCACCCATCTGTTCATTTCTCAACACCCAGCGTTTTTAAATTCACACTCCCCCAGTCATCTCTTCTGTTACCCTGTGTCTCCATGTGTCCTCCTCCTCCTACTTTGTTTTACATTTACATCTATGCATTTGTAAGACACTTTTATCCTTGGAATCAAACCCACAACCTTTGTGCTGCTAACAAAATACTTAATCAAGTAAGCTATAGGAACACTATTAAAAATAAAATGTCTGTACATAGAAATAAAATGTTACATTATTTAATCAACATCAATATCTTGATATTATTATATTCATATTTAAAAACAAATATAAAAACAAGCATATCTACTTTCAATTTCTTTCAAATCTTAAAGGGATAAATAAGAAAAAGGGGTCAAAGGAGTAAATGAGTAAAGCAACAGATAAACCAAAATGCTTTTCTTTACTCACCTCTTTGTACGTTTACACAATAATGACTAAAAAATGAACGTTTTTCTTTTGTCCCATATAGATATGTCAAAACGATCTCCATTCACATGCATTCATAAAAAACGGCTACAAATCTTATATTATGCATGTCACCCTGTATTATGTCACTTTGTATGAAAACACGTAAAATGCATGTGTATGACATCACCGTTTTAAATTTTCTGTAGTTTACACAGAATTGTCTTGAAAAACCAGCATATTAAAACCAATTTTTAAAATGCAGCTGTTGTGTATATAAATGACAAAAACGCAAGTTTAGATGCTTTCATAACTTTCCATCCTTTAGTCATGGGTTCTCCTCACCTTCCTCTTGCGTGTGGTGAGAACCTGAAACGGCTGAATCTGTTTCTTTTCTCTGTCCCAGGCCACCGCCTCTGAATCTAGAACACATGAGCGCACACTCGCTCTCTTCACCTGAGAAAGAGAAAGGGAGGTTCAAATACTGAATCATAGATGCCAAGCAAAGCCCCGCCCCCAGCCCCACCCATTCTATCCTAAAAATCTCTCGTTTATAAGGTCACCTGAGCCTTAAAAACTACCACTTCACACCAGCATGAACAGCCACAACAGACCCTCAGGCTGTGTGACATTTACACTTCAATTGATGTTACGAGTAAGCGCATATTATGTTCGCGAGAATCGCCGTGACAGAGGAGAATAATGGCTGTAACCATAGCGACAGTGACAAAAGGAAATGTCACAGAACAGCAGAAAGTTTTGCCACAGTTGACACTACGTTATTTAATAAACGCCCAATCGAGGCACAAACTCATCCGTCAATACGCAGCGCTGTTGTCGCTCTCATTTATAACTGAAGCGTGTGAAGCACATAACCATATTTAACACTCAGGACCTTAGTCTCATGCTGTGTAGTGTGGACATTTATTCCCCACATGATGTTAAGCTTGACTCGGACTGCATTGATCATTTAATAGTACCTTTAGCATTTTGCTTTGTATATCAGACGAGTGAAAAAAGAAAGAGATGTTCAGGTGTTGAGGTGAGACACAGCGATCAGCAAAACAACAGAAATGTGTGTGAGTGCTCGCATTGATTTATTGTGTGTGTGTGTGAGCTTGTATCATTCATCAGATATTTTGTTGCTTTAGGGCTGGAATCCATTATTGCTTTCTGGGTCGGGGGAGTGTGGTTTGCCAGAAGAGACAGAATCACTAAGACAGAGATACAGACATGTCAGAGGCAGGTGTACATTTCTCCCTCTTCCATGTTTTTCCATGTGAGTTTTTAATCAACAGTGCCATGAGAAAGTCAGCCAACACTGAACTTTTATTTAAAGCATAAATCACCTAAAAATGAAAATGAGGTTATAATGTTGTAAATACTGTTCAGCTTCTTGCACAGACCGATTGATTTGCTTCACAGGACTTCAATTCATCATCAGGAGCCACGGGGATTAATTTCGTGTTGCCTGCATCTGTTTTTTGCCATGGCACCTTGCATTTTACAAATCGCCAAATGCCACAATTTCAGCAAAGAATCTCCACCGTTCTACTGTAGAAACTAAATTAACAGCTGCCTTTAATATGTAAGTGAACTAACCTCATAAGACTTCATGTCAAATGTGATTTGCCATAAAAGACAGCTTAAATAAGCACTTTTAACCACACACACACACCTGTGTCATCAATTGTTACGCTCCTATTGGTTTCAGTGTAGATGGGCACTGTAGGATCAGTCACACTGCAGGAGCGCTAACCAACATTTCTGACACTGTCAGAACTTCACAGGCTAATATTCAGCACAAAAGCAATTAACCGGCCGTCTGCGAGCGTGTCACACTAACTCATCCATGACTGATGACAAAAAACCTTTCACGATCCACAAAATTAGTTTCAGAAGACAAAACCTGTGTACCCAGCTTCACATGCAGACACTGTGTCTGGGAGTCAGTCTGCTTTTTGCATCTGTTCAAAATTCCCTGCTACTCTTCATGTGTGTGTGTGTGTGTGTGTGTGTGTGTGTGTGTGTGTGTTACCTGTGGGATTCGTGAGATAATATCTGGGTATTTGCTTGTGTTATCCTCTTGGTTTCGGCTAAAAATGTGCACCTCTCCATTTTCAAGAATATGGATCTGTGAGACGCAAAAACAAAACTATTAACAATTCAGAGGTTTGATCAATGACATTGCTATGGCAACAGAAACCAACACTCATATGACTAAAGCGCCCCCTGGTGGGGTAATATTTCAATAGCACGCACCTGAGCTCTCTCTCCATCATATTTGTATTCGCAGGTGAAAGTAGCTTCATCAAATCGTTTCATTATCTCATGGACCCCTTTGGTCGGGTGCGCCAACATGGGCCGCAGGGGCACACCTGAAAAAGAAACAATGTTCAGTCTCATTTATAAAAGAAACATTGGGCTTCTGCTATTGGCTGGTTGAAGTACAGAGTAAATTGAAGTTGGTCAGTACCTGGGGTGAGCTTGCAATGATTGGGCAGTTCATCAATGCCTTCTTTCAGCAAGACAGGAATGATGGCATCATAATTGGGCATTTCACTAAAGGAAAAAAGTAAATGTAAATCAGTGAAATTGACTGAGATATCACTGTGTTTAGAAAAACATGCAGTAACTATAACACCTGTCCAATTTGTTAAAAACAATGTTGATTGTGTAGGATGTGAATTATGCAAATCCTTATTAAACAGGTACTTGTTATGCAGGGGACAGCTGTAGGTATAATTGTAATATTGTTTGTAATGGAGATGATTACATCTCGCAGCACTGGTTGATGATGTTTGTCAAGTCGTGTTAGGTGTGTGTTTACCAATGACACTTTTCCACTAGCCATAGACTATATTTAGCATATACGTTAGAATGCATAAAAAAGAACAAATGAAAAAAAGTGACTCTGTGAAAATCAGGCTGAAGTCGCAAAATCTAATGATGAGATTAGAAATAACAAATAAATAAATAAATAGCCATGAAAATAAATAGCAAATGTGTGTTCATCGCTGTGATTATGAATAGATCGTTTTAAATACTGAAATTAACAATTTTAGTGACACTTTTGGTGTGTTCTTATTTTGCCAAAAAATATTGAAAGTTGTTATTCTAAACATTGATTTTAATTTTTGACTTCTAATGGCCTTATTAAAGATATCACGGTTATATTTTCACAGAATGTTCTTTACATTACGCATTATGATTTTATGTAAAACAGTGTAAATATAACATAAACAAACAGTGTTTAGACAAAGTCTTAATTATCTAATAAAAAGGGTGATCAAAATTGTAAAATTCATGAATATATTTCAAACATGATAAAATTACTTTTGTTGCCCACAAAGCACTATTACAGTACATCTGAGACTTTATAAAAGTTGCCTGGATGAAGATTGATATTACCCAGCACGACTGTGCAAAAACAAATAACTGGCTGGTGGTGGGTGTAATTTCATACTCTGCATCATAAAGTAAAGGCCAGGTTATCTGGCTAGTGTGTGTTTGTGTTTTTTTACCAGTATGTCTGTTTCAGGATCAGTGCCTTCTCTTCCAGCCAACCTCTCCTGCTGTCTGTACTCATTCCTTTACAAGCATCCAATACAGCGGGTGGAAACTCTGAACAAACACATTTCTAACATTACAGCAATGCTACTGCGCTAATGGACCGATTAATATTAACATTTGTAAACGTTATTCATTTTAGATTTATTATGGCGAAGAGTAATCTAATAGTAATTGCTTAATGCCTAGAGGTTCTTTCCGTTCTCTGATTATGATGTGAGTTAATGGCTGATTCATTAGTGTTAATGATCATTAAATGTAAATGTTTCAAACCTTGGCCCGGAGGCGTCAGACAAACGGCCTGACTGAGAGCTGCGAGAACGCTCTGCTCAGCCAATCCGATTCTCAGCTTCCCTGCAAGTGACCTGTCAGTCAAACAAACAACCAATCACATTGGCGCATTACATATCATCATTAACATTTATATAAATCTGTTATCAGACAGCAGTACGTTAAGCAAGGCCAGTGCAGAAATGTAAATTTAATAAAACAACAGTCTCCCATAAATAACATTAGTTCATAAGACCTCACACAGCGATTCACAGAGATCATAAATGAATAATGAAACAGACCTCACGATGTAACGGGCCTCAGAAAAACGACATGCCACAAACAGGCCTTTAATAATGTCAATCTTCTTATTCATTGCCTGAAAGAAAGAGAAAGAGTGATTTTTTATTACAATTACATTTATTCTTTTACCAGATGCTTTTATCTGAGAGCATTTAATATTTTGTGAAAGATTTACAGAGCCATGTTTTACAAGTAGGACTAGATCTAAAGCAAAGAAAAAATTACCAACATAAAAAGAGCTATATAAACGTTGACAGACAGTTAATCATAACAGAAGATAAAGAAGAAACTTTCAGACACACTATATTGCCAAACACTTGTCTATCCCACTTACTTTCACTAAAGATAAATCGCAGCGCTATAGCATTTAATGGCAATCTAGAGAAATGTGTGCATGCAAGAATGTAATGCATTAGTCTCTTATCTACTCACAGAGTTGCCGCTCATGTTTGCAATCTCCTTCAGTTTGCTGAATACACCACTTGCCGTCAGACTGGCCGGCACAAACATCATTCTTTGATTGCTGCGAGAACTCTCAGCGACCAATCCAAGGTCTCCTTTCTCCTGAGCTTCGGCCTTGATTTTGTCCAGCTGTCGTCCTGATAACAGAAGTCAAGTGGGTAACGAAACTGAAAAGCACTAGGGAACTAATATTTCAAATGAAAGAATACACATTTCACACACCTGTAGCCTGAGCGACAGCTTTCATTAGCACGGTTTCCCCAACACCCAGCTCCAGACCCTGATATGCTGGGCCGAGCTGGTTCAGACACAGGTATACACAGCACAGCAGGTCATCTAAAAAACAACAACATCCGGTATAACAACAGTATAACAGTATAATATGAAAGACTGTAAACAGTGATAAAAAAGAAATTTAGACTCAATCATCAGTGCAATTTACTCACCTGGTGAGAGCAGAATTACAGAGCGCAGAAGGTTAGAAAGTGTTTCGATATTCTTCAATCTATAAAAACAGAGAAGAGAGAATTTTGACTGCTACACACAGACACACAAACATTTTCAAATTAATAAATGTGAGTAAACACTGACAAATATGAAAAAACGAAGGGCTTTATACCTGCCTGAATCTTCTTCGATCTTCTCAAAGGTGCGAGCGACAGCCAAATATGGCACTCTGACAAGGAACAAAGATAAAGAAATATTGAACAACAAACTTTTAAAAGAGGTTTGTCATTTAAAATTAAATGGACAATCATATTTTATAAATCAATTTTTTATTGTTTATGGATTTACTTTTTGCCCTTCATCCAACAGGCGTGGTCAATGGGATGGTAATTTGCTCTTGCGGGATCATACTGGCTCTGGGTAGCAGAATCCACCCCCTTTTCACTGTGCAAAGAATACAGCTCAATCAAAATCATACACAAAAAACACAACACCTACCACAATGTGTTTTTTGATTTTTCATGTTTAACCTTTTCTTGTCTTTCGGTTCAGAGATGGCAGACGTCTCTCCGGCCTTCTTTTTCTCCCCATCATTCTGTTCCTCTTTTTCCAGTTTTACTGCCGCTTTTCTGGGTGCTTGAAGAAATATTTTAAAGAAACAGTAAGTTAAGTTAAAGAAACAGTTCACCAAACCTACAATTCTGTCATCATTTACTCATTCTCATGTTGTTCCAAACCCATTGCTTAGCTGTTTTTGTTTTATTTTAATAAATTGTTTTAATAAATTATTATTGAAAACATATCTGTCTATCTGGTTTAATTTAGTTTTTCTTCTGGAAACTACTCATTGTAATACACAGATATGTACCTGGTATTGTCTAAAGCTCACTTGAAATTGTTTTAAACCCCATCTCAAACCAGCTTTCTTACGAAGTACATTCATACAATGCCTGTAAACCAATCACTGACAGGACAGTGAGGCAGCAAGGCAACATGAGCATGACTAAATGACAGATTTTCTTTTCGAGAAGATGAGAACAAACTGCTTACCAAAAAAACTGCTGATAGGTTTTTTCTTAGCTGATCCCTCTTTTTCTTCTGTGTCTTTCTCTTTCTTCAACACTCTTTCAGGGCTGCTTTTTTCTTTTTCCTTCTCAACCTCCTTTTCATTCTTCTTACTCGCTCTGTTTACTTTTGTCTCTGGTTCATCCTTGTTCTCTGCCACCTTGTCATTTACATGGAGGTCTACAACTGCACTTGTTTTTGCATCATTTTCCTCTTTCCATTCCTCTACTTCAGGCTTTCCATCACCACTCTTTTCATCCACCTCCATCATCTCTTTGTCATTCTCTGAGTTGGAGTGTGAGAGAATAAAACATGAAGCAATGTACAGGAAACACTGAGCTGATTGCGGAGCAGAAAGCCGTTTATCTTACCTGTCGGAGCAGGTGAGTCCTCGACTCGTGCTCTCTTACTCTCCTGACCTATGTCTGCCTCTTTCTCCTCCTCTTTCGTTCCTTCTCCATCGCTTCTGCTTTCAAGCTTCCTCTTTGGGAACTGCTTCCTGGCTAATAAGCAAAATGTGTTTAAGAAAATGTGCAGAAATAACAAGTAGACCATTACAGTGTAAAGGATTGACCTCAGTCCAGCTATTATTTATCAACGCAGACAAGCTAAGAACAACATAAAAAGATAAAACAGGAAGAAACACAAGAAAATACTGCACACCAGTTTTGCGTTTGGGAATGCCTGATGGTGATGTCGATGTTGGAGTTGCTGGTGTTCCTGGAGTGCCAGAGGAAGCAGGGGTTACCATGCCAACCGAATTGCTCGAAGTGACAGGTGTCGATGGGGTTATGGGGGTCTTTGGAGATACAGGAGTGGAGGCAACCTTAGTGTGTGTTAAAAGGAAAAAAAGGAAAAAAATTGTGAAGAACATGACGCATGTATATCTCCCTCATCTTAAAAAAAAACATGTATATGCTGCTGACATTTTTCTGATGTTTGGATTCAATCAACAAGGGTTTACAAAAACATAAACACAAAGTTTTATATTTCAAGTTTTACCTAGTAATTGATTTTTATAATGCTGGAATTGCCAATAACAGGAAATTTACCTTCTCAGGTTTTACTGCTTGTTGTTCACTCTGTTTGGTCACCTGCTCTTTTACCATTGGCTGATCTTCATCGTCGCTGTCTATGATTGGTCGGGTACGCTTGGTAATCTTCTTCACAGGAGAATCACTTTCCTGAACTCCATTCTGAATTTTCAGAGGACTTTTCACAGGTCTGTAGAGCAGAAGCGGATCAAACTCAAAATATTACATCACATTTTAAAAGGCAAAAAGATAAACCTAACTGTCATATTTAATGTATAGATCGTCACCAAATTTAGCTTACTCAGGCTTTACTTTGAGCTGTCCATCACTCTTCTCCTTGCCTTTCATTGGCTGAAAGAATGACCTGTGGGTGGGAACAATGAATACAGGGATTAAAAGGGTAAATCACTCAAACTGACAGTGCAAATCATTTATGCTAGACATATAAAATAGCGTTAAATTAATGATTTTAGGACACAGTTATTGTTAAACACTCTTATGTCATCGATCAATTACTGAAATCTTTGATGCATCTTTTACTATACATCTAGCCCAAAATGCATGAATTGTACTAAAATAAAAGTACCCGTGTATATAACATGACGTTCTGCAAAGTCACCGACACAAATAACGCATGAAATAACACGTTTTAAACTCTGATAGCATTATGAACAGCACATAAACAGCTTCAGCTATTTATCTTCAGGTTTCTGTGGCGTTGCACATGCCTAAAGTTAAGAAGAAAACACTCACGCTATACTTCGCTGCATGTTGCGCTCTTGCACTTCTGTAAATCCCAAATACTCTGAATATTTTTGAATATTATTATTATTATTTCTGAAAGCTCAATGTTTTCTTCCGCGCGCTTTACTCCGTATGATTCGGCGCCAAAGTGACGTCATTCCGGAAGAAACCGAAACTTTTCTTCTTTCCCTGATAATGGCGGTTTCCAAACCAGCTGAGACGTGCGCGTCCGCCTACTGGACTGGAGTGTGGAGCGTTTTCGATGGACGGTAGGAAACGATTTTAAAACATTTACTGAAACTTACCACGTACATCTGCTTAAAAAATACATTTAAAGAAACAGCTACAAAAATTAACAGATAGGTTTTCTAAACTGATCTTTAATGTAATTAAACTCGAGCGTACACTAGTTAAATAATCATTGTACGGATTGAGGTATTGTGATGCACAAATACACAGATACATTAAATATATAATTATGTAAACATGTTTATTTCTTTAATATGAAAACGTTTTCATTCGAGTTTTTTTAAATGGATTACTTGCACCAAATAATGGAAGGCAGCCAATGGGAGTCCAGCATAGATAGAAATTCCTTTAGTGCCCAGGTTAAGACCTTAATAAGAGGTTCAATTAGTTTACTATTCTAAAATTTGGGGGGGGGAACTAAATAACAGTGAGTAAGTGTTTCCAAACTTGTATGTCATATATAACCATATATCCATATATATAAACAACCAATTTTCTTATCTTTTCTAGCTTGTATCAACTATGTTTATTATGGATTTACACAAATTGCTTGCTTGTGATGTAAATGAATCAAGTATTTGGATGATAATCATAAGCAAATAAGTGTTTTTAATAATATTCTAAACAGCCTTCCACATGTTGCGTGATAAAGATCTGTAGTTCTATAGCAAAAAATTACATACACTAATCTAAAATGTTATGTTTTGTTATGTTATGTCCATGTTAAGTTTGTTTCTTTAGAATAATGTGTCTGGATTGTCTCTATTGATGGACATGAATTCTTCTCATCAACCGGTATATTATTGATTAGTATTTTTTATATATATATATATATATATATATATATATATATATATATATATATATATACAGGACCTGGGTAGATCCATGTGTATGTTTACTTTATACATAATCAAATTTTGGTAAGAAAGGAGGAGAGAAACAATTTACAAATCCTATTTGTCATGCAGTTTTATTTTAAAGCACGTCATGGACATGTCACAAACATTTCTTTGGGGCATTATTTCCTATAGTTTTATGTTGCGTATTTTTATTGCCAAAATATATGTAGCCTACCACAGTTACAGGAGTGTGTTTGCCAGTAAATAAAGATGTAAGCAATTGTCCAAATCAAGTCAAGATACCATTAAACTCCAAACTCAAACCACCAGCCATCTTCTGATCCCAGACCATCTAACTATCCCTTTTATTTCTGCCCCTTATTAAATTATATGTTTATATTTAAGTTCTAGGTCAGATTATTTATTTCTTTAGAAAAAAGAAACAGCAGATTGTATTTGCTAAGAAGCCTTTTAGCGCCTCCTGCTGGCAGAATAAAACTGTACCGTCGTATAACAACTTCAGTCCTGTATTTTCTGTCATTGTATAGAATAAGAAGCAGCATCAGCCGAAGCCGTAGTGTCAAATATGATGCCAAGTTGAGGCTTCAAAACTAAAGAAAACATGGAGATATACGCCGCTGGAATTGTGAGGGATTTGAAATGTTTGTGTTACCCATCGATCCTCATAGCATCGTGTGCTTACCTGATCGCAAAGCAGGGCAAAACACATTGGAGAAACACTCATAAAACCAGCTGTGTTGAATGGCGAATATCATGCTACATTTTAAGTTGTAACAAATGGCGCCATGCAAAGAATAGAGGATGAGAAGACATCTTTATTTTTGCAGATCTGATTTCAAGCCCGGATTTTATAAGCCAGCTTGCAGTATTTCTGTGATACAGGAAGATTTTTATTTTGTAAGCCTCTTACAACAACAACTAAGGCAGTTCATGTGAAGAAACTTGTGGATGACTTCTTATCATGATATGGTTTTGCTGGATGGAGCTCCAGCCATGCTATTTAGTATAATTTTCATTGTTTTGCACAGGCATCGTTTAACAAAATTTTTCCTTATGTATCTCTACATCTTCTGTAAAGAAATGGGAGAACTGTCTATTAATTTATCCAGCGGACAGGTGCAATAAAATTAGCCCTGTTTTTGCAAAAGAGCAATCATGTTCAGATTTTCAAAATAAAACACAGAGGTTCAATCATCTCAATCAGATGCGGGGCGGTGATCAACATCATCAAGCGGAAGAAAACCTGAAAGGCTTTTCAAAAACTACCGTTATGGAAGCGGCGAACAGAGAATAATAACTTAGCAAACTTTCCCCTGCTAGGCGACTGTGTAAAGTAAGATTTTATCTGGAATGGAGACATTTCTGTACCAGTGAACTGAGCTTAGATGAGCTTGCAAGTTCTCTCGCCGGATACTTCCCTGGTTATCCAGCATGGGTGAGACAGCCGTTCACGTTTAGTGTTGAGACAACAGATGTCAATGATGAATACCTCGATGAAATCATTGAACTTCAAGCAGAAACCAGGACATTAGTGAATTTTTGTAATATGTCAATGATGAATACCTTGTAATACTCTTCAGAACAACAACGCTCTCAACGCTTTGGTGTCAAATAAATGGTACTGTGCCCTGTTATTGCTAAGAAAGCTCTGGAGATGACAGACAATCCTTGTAATGTGGTAGAAAAGGAACAGGTATGACATGATTGGCACTTGCCAAGGTAAAATACGCGCATTTCTGAACTGGTCTCTGCAGAAGTCACACTGATTTGATTCTGGACATTTTAGCACCTATGTATGAACCCCATATTTTATTTTTACCTATGAAACTGGTGGGGGTCAGTACCTCCAACAAGGTTAAGAACCACTGGTATAGAATAAGAAGCAGCATCAGCCGAAGCCGTAGTGTCAAATATGATGCAGAATGCTGTATACAGAATATATGGTTGTGGGGGATTTAAATGTTTGTGTTTCTTTATGTGTGTGTAAACATTAAGAAGAATTGATTACTAACAATTTGATTTTATAAGGGTTTTTGTTCGGATGATATCTTATCATGTATTCTATATATTTTATAATTTTCTGTTTTCTTTCGTTTATTTTTCCTTATGTATCTCTACTCTCTAGAGAGAACTCTATTAATTTAGCTTGTGCAATAAAATTGACTCTTTTAATCATTTCAGTTTCTAAAACACAGAGGTTGTCGTTCTTGATATTGATTAACATTATAAATAATATGTCTTAAATTTTACACAGATCCAGTGATGAGCAGGTATTGGTTTCACTGTGACATTATTGTAATTAGCTATACAGTGGAGTGACAGACATGTGGTATAAGACCCTGAGGTTTGATTCTGGACATTTAGGTGAACCCCACCTACACAAAACAGGATTGTCAACACACGCATTAGGAAGTGTTTTATTCATGACTCAATTTATATGTTTTGTCATATATACAAATTAATTAGTCGGACCCGAACATCTACTTTTATTCTGTATAAATTAGTCTAATGTAAACAAATACTGTAATCAAAACACATTATTAACCTTAAACTCTTACTTTTACTTTTACTTTTACTACGGCATTAGTCATGAGACTCAAATGTGATTGTCATGGTTGTCATGGCAGCACTATGTAAATGAATTACAGGGGATTTTTCTTTCTGTTTAGATGTGCTGTCAGTATAGTGACTGGACTGGTGACAATGTGGTTTGTTTACCGAATACCGCTTTGGCGAGAAGAAATAAAACACTTTCTTTGAAATAGAGAACAGGTTCCCATACTTTTTAGAAAAACACCTACTTCAAATAACAGCCGATTACCCAACCAAAAAAAACAGTGAAGGTTGAAAGCGCAGAAGGCCAGCCATTACATGCCCATTAAGTGAATAGTGCAAAAACGGTAAATGCATTTTATTCTGATCAGTAACTATTATGTGATTTGTTGTTGTGAAGTTCAGATTTTCATAGAATTACAATGCTTATGGTAATGGAGTTATGCTTATGGAGTTATTTCATAATATCGCAAAAATGTTTTAATTAGGCAAATGCTGTCACATGATGGAATAGACACTAAACATTTGTGTAATGGACTATTATGGACTATTATGCTTACAAGAATCAAAATATAACTCCGTTTTGTTTGACTTAGATGCCTGATCATGGAAGTTTTGGTTTTGTTTTATCTGAACAAGGAGTTGCTGTCACATGTGGGTGTGACAGACCGTATTTAATCTCTGCCAGTACAGGTAAAGATGTGCATACAGTACAAATTGCAAAGTAACTGTTTAATGTTTTGTTGTTTCAGAGATCTGAAAATGGTCATAACAAAATTATTGTCACTTATGATATGTGTCTGGATCGTTTCTACTGCTGCTCATGAATTCTTCTCTTCAACAGGTATATTAATGTTTCCCTTTAATATTTTTTAAAGCAATAATTTAATTGATTTACATCAGAAAATTATAATGTTTTTATTCATCTGTTTCCAACTAATGTTTTAGTCCCTAACTCCAGTTTGTTTATTTATTTATTTTTGGATGTATTTAAATGTAAATGTATTGGATGTATTTTGAGTAAATTATATTATTACTTATAAATTCTGTATTTTAAATTCCTTTAAGTAAATTATGATCTTTCTTTTTGTTTTTTTACTTAATAAAAAGTTTAATTAAACACTCCACAAAATTCTGGGTTGTTTTCAACCCAATATATGGACATTTTTGCTATGAAAGAATGCTGCATTTTACAATTAATTGTAGATTAATCTGTTTTAAAGATCAAGTCATGCAGCTTGTGGAGGAGGAGAGAAATCTTCTGAAGCGCTTCAGTGACTATATTGATGCTGAAGAAAATAATTTAAGAATTATGAAGGGGTAAAAACATATCAATTTTCTTAATAAAACACTAATAGTAATAATAATACAGATGAAAATGAAGCAATTTGTATAATAAATATCATTAGTTATCAGTTGTTTCAGATCAAGAATTAATTGAATAAATGTATTGTTATATTTATCTTTAACACAGTGTTCTTGAGATCCTTACACAGCACTCATACAAGGATCCTGAGGAAAATATGAGTGACCCTGTATCAGCTTTCAAACTTATCCGAAGACTCAAAGTTGCTTGGCTGTCTATAGTACTCGTCACACAAAAGAGCCTTTACACTGGTAAGATGTTTTTTGAATGTACAAATCTGCATTAAACTATATTTATAGATATAGACAACTTTAATCAAAACAATGTACTGGTAATGTACTAGCATTTTTCGAACAGTATTAAACTTTTCTGTGATCACCATGTAGTTCTATGCTTTCGTTGTTGTGTTTGATCATTTTGCAGAGTTTCAAAGCCTGCTGTACTCGGATGACTTAAAAATCCCATTAAAGAAAGATTTGGAGGGTGCAGCCATGGGACTGATTCGACTGCAAGAGATCTACAAACTCTATCCTGATGACATCATAGGAGGTAAAATGTCTGCATTTTTCTGCACCAGTGCTGTTTCACTAAGAATGTTACAGTTTGTTGTTTTTCACAGAAACATCATTTAGTGAGGATGATGCTTACTCTGTGGGATTAAGAGCTTATGAACAGGAGAAATATCAGCATGCCTTTCACTGGTTTCTGTACAGTCTGGAGATTCTTAATTATACAGAATCCTTAACGTCAGTTCGAGGCATAACCAAGGAGAAATTGCTATATTTCTTGAGCTCCTCGGCATATGAATATGGAAGTTTGTCTGTAGCAATCTACTTCCAGCAAGAGCTTCTAAATTTGGGTGAGTCTACAGTATCTTATGTGTTAACAATTTACTTACAGTACTTAATTTACAGTATGCTCTATGCATATCAGCATGGCTATGATTTCTCTGTATTAGACCTGCATGCTTTTATACCACAGTTTACTTACGCTTCAAAAAGGAATTTCTCCAACAAAATATCTGCACCCTTTGCATAATTATATTTGAGGTTGCCAAATAATCAGTCAAATACTGCTGTCTTTTTAACCTCAGATCCAACTGATGAGGATGTTGAATATAAGCTGATGTTGTACAGAGTCCATCAACAGTACGTAATTTCAGAGCCTAATATTTTCAAACTGCATACAAAGTCCAGTAACTCATATGAGGCATTGTGCAGGGGAGAGATTAAACAGAAGGCAAGTCCAATGTCTCAAATTTAAATCATTATTTTACATGAACTTTTAACAAATGTAAAGCTACTAAGTATGTTGATTGGTAAAAATCAGACGTCCAGGAAGCAGAGGATGCTGTCGTGTAGATACAGCACAGGTGGAGGAAACCCCAGACTGATTCTGGCACCACTGAAAGAGGAGGACGAGTGGAATGAGCCTCGAATCATCAGATATCATGACATAATATCAGACAAAGAGATCGAGATCTTGAAGAATCTCTCTAGACCTCAGGTAATTATGTATATATATATATATATCATTTATTTATTATTTTATTTATTTTTATATATTATTTATTTGACTATATAGTGTATTGTTTATATGTATATTTAATGGCTTATTGTTGTTTTGTGACCTAGCTTTCTAGGTCTAAAACTGGTACAGGTTTAGGCACAGTCTCAAATATCCGTGTTTCTCAAAGGTAATAGCCTCAGTTATTATTGAGAGGACAGTGTTTAGCACTTATTTAAAAAGTCAAACATTTATTTTATATAATCAGTAGTGAAAAAATGATCTTTTTGTTTTCAGTGTTTTTCTGGAAGAAGATAACATAGTGGTTGATCGTATCAATCAGAGGATCGCAGACGCCACAGGACTCTCTATGGAAACTGCTGAATCTCTACACGTACAGTCTCATTTAAATACATCTTTATTGCCAGCTCTTTCTGTCTCTATCCTAACAAATGTAAAGCTTTCTATGTAACTCTTGCCATAGTATATGGCACTATGTTTGATATTACATTTTTTATGTTTACCTAAATTATCTAAATATTTTCCCTGTGTATTGAGGTATTAACAGCTCCATTTCAATATTGAATGATTTTTAAAAAAAATTCAGGTTCAGAATTATGGGATTGGTGGCAAATATGAACCACATTATGACACAGTGGTAAGATCATTATGCACAAATGTCTGTCATTAATCTTGATTACATGCTGACAATGTTTTTGCAAGATTACCTAAGAAGAATGTTTAATCTCACAGGAAGAAAAAAATGCAAGGATTGCTACATTCCTAATTTATGTAAGTTGAAGCAAGTGCTGCTGTCTGAAAAAACATTTGGCCAACATTGTTATTGTCTGTGTTTAACAATCCATGTAGACAATTAGTGATGTGCTCCTCCTGTAGATGAGTGATGTGGAGATAGGAGGAGCCACTGTGTTTCCTGAAGTTGGAGTTGCACTACAACCTAAAAAGGTAAACCCTTAATTCAGTCACATCCATAATATATTACTATTATTGCAGTTTTGTGCATTCATTCTCTGCTCTTGCAGGGTTCAGCCGTGTTTTGGTACAATCTTCAAAAAAACGGTGATCTGGATTTGAGAACAGAGCATGCTGGGTGTCCCGTCTTAGTGGGTAATAAATGGGGTAGGTTTTAGACAATAAAGATATCAGTATACCTTACAACTACAGTATCTTAGAATTTGCAATTAGCCCAAGAAATGTATTTATTTGTATGATGAAGTCAACCAAGATGAAGCACAAAAAGCTAGAAAACAACCCTGTTAATAATAAAATCTTTTTGTGCTTTTTCAGTGGCTAACAAATGGATCCATGAGTTTGGGCAGGAGTTCTTAAGACCTTGTTCTTTGTCGGAATGGGAGTGAAAGACACATTTCATCACAGGACCTGTAACAAAGAAATCTTTATGTTTTTATTTGTACAGGATTTGTATACTAACTTATATTTACTGTAACTTATATTTACTGACATCTTTCTATCAATAATTTATGATATAACTTTTTATTTAAATAAACAGATTTAGTCAGTTAATGAAGATTCTCAATTTAAAGTACAAGACAGTTCAAGACAGAATTGTGAAGCCATTTAAACCTACAGGATATATAATGTTGATTTTTGAAGGTTGATTTTTGTGTCACTGCTTTTTGCAATGAAGTGCAATCAAATGACATTTATAGACTTTTAACTGACTTTTAACAAAATGTGAAGTAATAAAACCCATAAAACACTTTTAGATTTATTTATTAGTTTATCTTTTCTTTATGTTAAACAGTGCAATGTCAAATATATAAAGTGCTCTACTGATAACCTGCCAAACATGAACTGATACAAAAACACCAATACCACCAATAATAATGGTGGTGATAATAAAACTAAATTTTCCAAGTGGTCTCATAACACACATTTTTTGTCATGGTCTTTGTCACAGTCTTTGTCTTGTCCTAATCCCGTGACTCTGTTGTGAGGCCACACTGCATTGCGTTTAATTGGCCAGTGATTGAACGTTTGTTGCAGGGCGGAGCTGACAGGTGACAGGCAGGAGAACTCTGATTGGTTAATCCCTGAGGGTGACGGCCCAGAAAAAAGGGGAAACTGCCTCTGGATTGGATGTGCCTGAGGAAAGGGGAGGGGTTTAGGGAAGGAGTAGGGTAGCAGAAGGGGATGAGAAACTGACTGCACAGCTGCCAAAAGACAAAAAGTTAAAAATTAAATTTGTGTCGTTTTTAAAAAATAAATAAAAAAACAAGCATCTTCCAAATGTTTTTGTAATTTGTATTTTTAATTGTACTTTTATATTTCGCTCTTACCCATGTCAATAGAAGGCTTGTGAAAGGACAAATATGAGGAAAAGACTGAGAACGGAAGAGGTGCTGCAGTCTAAAGAAAGAGATGGAGAATAAAAATTAAACTACAATTTGCATTTTAACTTGATGAATTTAAAATCTTGCAGTCACCTGTGGGCATGTTGGAAGACTTGGATAATTCACTAATATTAGTTTGCTGAAGTTAAACTTGTAGGTGAAACGTTTTCCTTTTGTCTTGTGCAAAATTCGCTTGTTGTAGTAATACCTGTTGATCAAACCAGATTAGTCTCATTACGCAACTTGAATAAATAAAAATACACCAAAATATGTTTGTGTGTGGATTGGCATTTGTACCTTAAAGCTCTGCTGAGTTTGTCATAATTCATATGTGGCTTTCCCTTCCTCTCGCCCCACAGTTTAGCCAATCTTTCAGGGTCTCGGATCACAAACTCCCCCCATTCGCTGCCCCAGGTGATAGCTCCGCCCTCGCCCCGCCCCAACAGCTCTAAAAGGAAATGCCACAATTGCACCTGCCGGGAACCTGGAGACCAAGCTGGTTTATATGCCCAGTCAGGGAACAACACTGCTGAGAGAAGCCAAAAACACTGAATGTTATATAGAAAATCACAAAGACCATTGCTTTAAAGATAGAAATAATACAATCAATACAGTATGGTGAGTGGTTTTAAGCAATTAAAGATTCAGTCTGACAAAAAACAAGAGTTTTAGTACCAATGTGAATTGTTATTGTGGAGTTCTTCAAAAATAAGTTACATTGTCAACTTACTTCTGCTCCAGTGTGTCGGGGGAAAATGACCCAGAGAAGAATTACAGTTGCACTCCATCTGTCAGAAATTAATATCATCATAATCATCCTTATTCTAAAATGTTAAATGATCAATAAACAACAAAAATAGTAAATGAAATTTGCAATATAGTTATTTCCTGAGTAAATCCCGTACAGAGTCATTTGGTAACGTTGTTTAACTTGGTAAGATTTCGTTTCCATTTTTTTAAATGAACATGTCAACGCTAAACATTATTTACAATTTGAAAAAAAAACGCAATTTGTTTCCAGAATGAACGATTTTAGCCTATTAACAATTATAGCCTATTGTCTATTGCGAAAAAAATAAAAAATGAAGAAACAATTGAGCAAATTATATTATGAATATGTATATGTTAAAACTTTAAACGAAATAAACTATAGTCTGAAAATATAGGTGATCGCAACCACTAAAAACCTGCATATATAAAACTTACAAGAACATTGCAAAAATTGGTGTTTTACCAAAACTATTTAAACCCGAACGACTATATGACTAAAATGAACTGCTTAATTTTATATAGGCGTGCTATAAATATATAAAAACACATAGAATATTTAATGTAAGTATTTCTGTAGGTCTGTTAAAGAAAACCTGTTACCTGTTTAGTAAATATGGTCTTTTGTTGAAGAAGGATGAGAAGACTGTAACTCCTCCCGCAGTATTTATCTTCAGTGTTTATCTCTTTCTTTTTTACCACAAACTTCGATCCTTGTCCCCTCTCTCTCTCCCTCCCGACCCAAACTGAAACACTTGATATCCACGCTTTTATCAGGGGGATGTTTTTGGATGTGCGTAAGGATTTGGTAGAGAGAGAGAGAGAGAGAGAGAGAGAGAGAGAGAGAGAGAGAGAGAGAGAATGGCATACATTTTATGTATCTAGTGTCTGTTAAATTCTTTGAAAATAAAATAATATTACAAAACATTAACAACTCATTGTCAAATGGCTGATACAATATAACACATGTTTAAATATACCTGTGTGTATAGTATACCTTTCTTTATATCCTTCTATCAAATTAATCATTCATCATTTAAAATACAAAAATATGCATAAACTATGAAGTTTGTAAAGTCTCCATCAACATCTTTATTTTCTTTATTTTCTTTATTTTACTTTACTTCATAATGATATAAGGCATGTTTTGTAGAGGTAAAACAGTGAGATTTAACTGATCAAATGTGATATTATCTACTTCAGTCTGTCTACACACACACACACACACACAACAGTGTGACAGGCGACACCGGAGGCTTTTAATTCCAGTGTACACACAAATTCTGCACCAGACAGACATCAATAATTCATGTTGTTAATTGAGTTGAATGTTATACTTTTAACAGTGGGACTGTGAGCTAGTCACTCTCACTTTACTTACTGTAAAGTGTTAATAAAACTGTTAATCAAAGTCAAATTCATATATGCTTAAAATGACATTATTAAACTAGGCGGTCAATAGGATTGGCAAGGTGGATAGAACATATCATTAGTCTGATATGAAAACAATGAAATCTTATTGGATGCACTCACTAATTTAGTGAAACAAATTGTGTGTATGTGAGGATTAGATGGACTAAAAGAATTGTTTGTTTTAAAGTGGATGGTGCAAAAGCTCCTTACAAGCCTTCCTCATCAGTCTATCTGATCCATGTACTCCCTCCCTATCATCTCCATCTCTCATCTCCGCTTATTCCTGTTCACACTGAGAGCAGATTTTCAGTTTTAATAGCTGTGTGTGTGTGTAAGGTCACAGGGCACATCTTTAAGGATGAATCCTGTTATACATTAGGAGGATAAAAGGCTCTGCTGTGTTTGTGCAAACTCAGTAATCTCAGATCACCATAATTCCAGTGGGAACTTACTCTGTCCCAGAGACATGGGAGGGGGTCTGCTTTGTGTTTGTCCTTATTATCATTACTGGAATTATGATTTTTCACCTTTATCTTTCTTATAGGACTTGCTTTATTAATTGTATCTATCAATACCCTTTATTTTATTTATTAGTGGGTTAGGATTTTTATAGTTTGCACTTTCATTCCTTATTTAATTTGAAAATATCTGTCACTTGCAATTTAAACTTTCATTGGTCATTACAAAAGATCACCGTTTTGACCATGTTTTAAATTAACAAAATTTAAAACACATGCATTAAGATATGCTGGCTAGTTTATTGCTGTATCATTAAATTATTTTGATTTAACATGGATTACATCTATGGATGACATGGTTAACATTCAATAGACCAATATTATACAAGAGGAACAACATGCCAACCTTCATATGTTATTAAATTAAATATTTAATTACATAAATAAATAAAGTATGGCAAATGCCTGATTTTGCAATGGCAATAAAGCACATTACACTAAAATTAAGTTTAACTAAAAAGGAACTGATATGTTCCTTGTTTGTGCCTCTGATATGTTGCAAACGTGCATTATAATATATTTCATAACAGATATAAGCATGTATATTATGAATGACATCACTATCAGTCTACCTCATCCTCAGACATCATATTTTCTGGCCTTCTTGACTTCTCTAAGAACTTTTTGTGGTCACTGCATGATTCTCATCTAGAAACCTGAAATCTCTCTCTCTTTCGCTTCTATTAATGCTGACAAATCTCTCTCTCTCTCAGGGGAGTTGTGGTTTCTAAAAGGTTTCTGTATGTTTCCCATGCCTCTATCTGTCTTTGTCGAGGAAAATAATATATCCGCTCGAAACAAGAGACAAATGGCCAAAGACTTTAAGTGGATAAGTGTCAAAATAACTGCAGCATCTATAAGAGCATGTGATAACACAGAGTCACGTGAATGAGACACAGAAAAACTGTACTGTTTTCACACTTTTATAGCTTCATCATCATCATCATCACTTAAATCATGTGTAATCATAATCTCACTTGTAAACAAATTCATAGGAGACCTTCTGCTCCTTATAAATAACATCTTGACCTTTTGTTTGGTATTCCAGACATCCAAACCTGCATTTCTCTCATAGACAGAACACAGAATCTGATTTTCAAGATCTCTTTCTGCAACCGGGCTCATATTTTACTCATTTCCAGGACAATTCTAGAATAAAATGTAAGATGAACACTGGTGATCATTAATGCCAAGATTAGTCCATTCTCAAAATGTCTCTTGATCTGTCTGGACATCTTGGCACAAACCTACACAGACTCTGAACTCTGAGAGAAAGAGGATGTTGGAGTCAGAATCCAAAGCTATCATCTGATTTATCTCATTAATATAATTCAAGCAGAGTTATACATCATCAACCCCACAGATCCTGAACAATGAAGATTCATTTTGCATGAACATGAGAGGAAATGTAAATGACCCCTTTGCTCCAACAGCTCAGAAAAGAGAGCTTGTTTTTCTGCTCTCTGAAGGCGCATGTTGAAATTCATTGTTTTGTTGATATTTTCCAGGTCATTGTGATCAGCAATTGTGATCTGTGATTTTTTCAGTAGTGATTTGCCAAAATTAAATAAAAACACAAAAAGAGGAATCAAAGCCTGTTAGAGCTACAGTGCAACTGTTCAGTCATTCATGAAATAAACAACAAATATGTACAAACAAAACACAATTATAAAAAAATACTGATTTCAACATTCACAACTAAAGAAAAGAGGGCGGGAGTGTGTTTGAGCTTACCTACACATTAGGTTTGTGTTTATGAAAATCCAGTTACAGACATTTTTAAGATTATGCATCTAAACTGACAGCATGTAGTTTTCAAATGGCGCCATCTAGTGGACCTCAACCTGTCATGTCTCTCTTCTGTAAGGCTTCTAAACACATACAGACCTGTTAATGTTATGTATAAAGCTCGTATAGATTTTCAAGGTTTTGTGTCTGAGAGCGTGTGTCTGTGTGCATATATGTTTGTATTGTAGTGTAGTTTACTTAAAACATACAGACTGTATAATGTACCTCATGTTCTGTAGACGTGTGAATATGAAGGGCATTTGGAATCAGCTGCGTAAAGTAACCATGAGCAACAAGTCAGTTCATATTCACGGACGACAAGACATCCAGAGAAAACCAGAATAAAAATAACTTTAAAACGCTAATCTTCTTTGCCAGAGTAGCTTTTTATCACTTGTTTCTTGACCCTGGATTTGACTTTTACTCTTCATTACTGCCTTCACAAGAGTTGACTTTCTTCTGCTGTCTGTTTCTTTTGTCCTGTGGCCTTTTCATTACCCACCACCCCTCAACTCTCCTCCACCAGCCTCTCTTGTCTTTTTTTCTCTCTTTATGTGAGGTTGTGGAGAGGTTGGCTGACCCGCATGCAGCTCCAGTAAAGCGCTCTGGCCAGCGTCAACACCACCAGTAACAGGACTGCCGCCCAGGAGGCATAAATACCACCATACACACGTGCCTGGGACCATGTCCCTGCCTGCAGACACAAAGAGAAACAAACAGAATGAGAGTTTTGTTATTGTTGTTTATCATTTCTTTTAACATTTTTTAATTATCAATAAAATTCATAAACAATAAAGGTAAAAGGACATTTTAACAATATTTTACATTGAATAATTCATTTATCTTTCACTTTCAATTCATTTGTTAAGTTACGAATACAGTTTTAGGTCCAAGCCTCTACTTTTGTGATGCGAGGTTACTATTTAAACATTTAAATGTACTTTTTAGACATTTATAAGTACTATTAATTCATAAAACAAATTTAAGCTAAACTTTTATGAACTATACCTTTGGAAATACAATGAAGCGTAAGAATATTAAAAGTAATGAATTTTATTAACTAGTCCAATTGTTTTTATATATATATTTGCTTGGTTTGTTTGTTTATGTGTTGAACATAAGATTGTTTCATGTTATTTATTGGTGGCAAATAAGAAAAAACAATAAAGTATAAATCATAAAAACAAGAAGTGCAAACTCACAATCAGTCCGGCGGCTGAAATGCTGAACAGCAAGCAGAGCAGATAACACCACAGACTCCGCCTCCTCGGGTATCTTTGGCCAATCGAAGATCTGGTAATGAAAAATAAGAGGAGACGACTTATCAACTGAACAGTAAATACGTTTGCAAAACTATTTAAAGATGAAGTATGTAATTTCTGTGCCACTGCAAAAATTGGAGGAAAAAGCTCTGAAAACAGGCTTCTTGAACACTGCCCTGATATAAATTTGTCTTGTTTACATGAAAGGTGTCCAGTTGTAAAATACTCACACTTTTCTGCAATGAGGGCATCGAGCCAGTGTCCTGTCGGTAAACTCCGTCCACTGAAATGTTAAGAAAACATATGAGCAGCCCATGTGAGCAACATAAATAAAACAAGGATAAACAGCAATCTAATATTAAACTCTACAGTCAACCTGAGCTGAGTAGTTTAATGATGTCACTGTAATGTATACTATACACTGTGTGTTGGTAAAATCTTGTGCTTTTTTGTGTGTGCGTACCAAGAAAGTGTTGTTGCAATGCCCGCAGGAAACTCTAGCTCCGGCAGGTTGTGGTTCCGGACTGGCGGGACCCGGGTGAACAGGTCCCAAGTTTATGATCCTCTTACTGAACAATGGAAACAGACACAAAGATCACACCAGATTTAAAGATTACACAATTACATTAAATTGTGTATTGGTTTAATTTTCTAATGCCCATCTTTGTCTCATGTGTCTTCTCTCACCAATAGGGACGTGGGCAGGCGATCCTTTGGGATGTGACCTTGCAGATGAGAAGACAGTTACAAGGGCATCGCACATATTTCTTTCCGGCGGGAGCGTTCTTTATAGGCTGGAGAAAATGACGAAGAAAGAAGTAGAAAGAAAAAGAAAGACACAATCAGAAACAGAGAGTAAGCTGGTTTTGGTTTCTCAAAGGTCATAGATTGTGTGGTTGCTGTATAACAGGAAGTTGTGTGTGTTTAATATAAAGGGATAGCTTGACAGTGACAGTGATACAATATTTTTTGTGATTTACAGAATAGAGGCAGGTTTGTAACAAACATGTGGATGAGTAAATAATGAGGATTTTCATATTTGAAAAACACACACAAAGCCAAAACATAATCATTTTTAGGAGTTCATAACTGTGAAAGTTGATATGCCAAAAAAGATCATTATTCACTCGAGAGTTTTCAAAGCATGTACAAATATATGTGCTTCATCCCAACTCACTGTTGCTTCATTGCAGATTCCGCACTTGACCACATGTTGGTGGATTTTGCCCTCAACGCTGATAAGCGACTGGCACACCCTACAGCTGATGACCGGGGCACTGCCACTCTCTGGAGACGTCAAGGGGGAATATGGTGGAGGGTTCTCACCCAACAACACAGGGGGTTGAGTCGAACTTGGAAACGGTGGAAAACCTAAAATATACAAAAAGACTGTTATTTACTATTTACAGAGACTTATATAAACCTTAATATTAAGTTCAATAAAGATATGAAAAATACTGGCTTGCAGGATTAAGCAAATATTCAATGAAATATTCTTATGCCACAAGGTTTATAGCAAACACTAAAAGTTGCACTAGGTGAAAAGTAAAAATGTTTCCTGTTACACAAAACATTAGGATTAACAAGAAAATCAGATTTGGTCTCAAGATATTCTGAAAGGAGCTTTATAAGAAGACTGGAGGAATTCATGTGTTTAGCAGAGCAAATGTGTGTGTGCACCAAATGTCCTGGACATTTTAATAGCTCAAAAATCTCACAAATCACGTTTTTCTTCAAAAACCTTCACTATGATGATTTTTTTTAAATACAATACAATTTGAAAAAACCTAGCACAGTTAAAAACTGTTGTTATAAATATCGTCAGCATAACTACATTAGTTTAAACATCTCTACACCACCAATAACACGCCCTTCAGTAACTTTCAATAGGCCACGCCCACACTGTCCAATGATTGGCTGCGTACTCCTCATCCAATCATTTGAGGATTTCTGATTCGCTGAAACGCTTGTCAATCACGTGTATTGGGGTGTCGCTCGGGTTGGCGGATATGGTAGATTACAGTGTGTAATGGACAGATACGCACATTTACCGGTAAATGTGGACAAAACCTGAACAATGAAAGCCCTTCTGCAACCTACTCACATAACTATTGTTAGGAAACAACACCGTGTTATTTCGCATCAGGAATTGACAATAACACAAAACAGTATCGAGACTGAACAAGTTAACAGCTGTTCATTCACTATCTGTAGATTTGGCCTGTCCGCCTATGATGAATGAAAGAAAATACAACGATCAATATTGAATTGGTTAAAATGTACGTAGATGTACAGTACTGTAAGAGAGCTGCATTATCTTGTTTGTATTAGCTTCAGTGACCGCGCACACACACACACGCACACACACACACACACACTTCATCTGCCTCCCTGCTGTGATCCACCAGATAATCATTCGTTTAGATCTTGCCGTCATTAAAATCAGCGTGATAAACGAAACCAAATTAACCACACGGACCCTAAGTGACGCTGTAATGGATGCACAGCCGCGCGTGTGCGCGCACGGGCCCGTGACAGCGCAGAAACGCTCCGCGCTCGCTACTCACTTTGCGGTTTGTTCGGCGCGCCGTGTGGAGCCGCTCCCGGAGACAGTCCGCCATTACCGGTGCCGAGAGCTCCATCACCAAGATCCGAAAGCAATGGGGACCGCTCGCCGTCCGCCATACCGAGAGCGAGGCGAAGAGAGGGGGAGCGGCGAGGGAGGAACGGAGAAAGCGTATTGTTGTGCTACTGGAGAGCGTGCGTGGAATTGGCCTGCGTCACTACGCTACGTCCGCTGCTGTGGCAACGCGTGTGCGCATCCGTGCGCCCAGGGGGTGTATTGCATGACACCCCAGAGTAATCGCGCACGACGGTAAATCCTAGAGGTATGTGTTGTTTACTGTGACATCACCCACAATTCAAAACCACGAAATAATGATACACAATTAGTGTCTTTTTAAAGATGAATGCAGAGATGAGTTTTATTAAGCTGCACATCTTGAAATATTGATACAGTGTTCATTGTCAGGTACTAAGCTAAGACAGTTATTGTGTTAAACATTTAACAATAAAAGAGAACAAACTGTTTCGTAATTTACGTGCATAACAGGACATTTCTTATCCATTTAATTGTTCCTTTTCCCATCTTTCCACACTTCTTTAGCTGCAAAATAAAAAAAGATTGTTTTACAGGGTTGAATCTAAAATTTTCTGCCAAAGGAGGACTGCACCTGTGCATCCACTGCTTTAATAATGTAAAACATTTTTTATTCTTTTTATCCTCAGTGTCTTTCCCAGCTAGGCTGCTGCTTATTGTTCATTCTCTTTACAGTCTCTCTCTTTCTCTGTCACTCTCGCTCTCTCTCAAGCCAGGTTGATACAGTCCATCGGTCTGTTCATGGGCAGTGTGATCTCCAGTTCTTCTCTCTCTATGATAAATCTGGCGTTCCCTTCCTGTTTGTGAACTGGGTGAGGCAGGTGAAGGCCTAACTTACTGCCAATACAAGCACAGAAAACATGTACAATCAATAATTATCATGTACTCTCCCATAATCATATACTCGCCCCATTTAATACTAGAGGAAAATGTGTGTATATTTTAGATACACAAAGATGTGTACTTACTACTTCGGAGTTCTCAGATCAAGAAATGTCTCCCTCACGTCCAACACCAAATCTGAAACTTTAGTACCTGGCAGTTTAACTTTCACCTGAGAGATTGTGAAACAACAGTAGGATGATATCACTACAACTTTTGCAAAAATGCAACAGTTTAGTGTTTAAAACTGTTAAAACTGTTTTTTACTGCTGCCTACTCTTAATCCAGCATCAAAGCACACTTCCAGAGAGCAGAGATGTTTTAACACTTTTGAAAGCTTTTTCGTTTCTAATACATTCTGTTACTCTAGTCTGTGCTAAGCTTTAGGTGTTTGATACTTTTTATTACTTTTTAAATCTTACAGCTGTCTGTATATATTCTCAGTTCAAAATAAGATTAGAGGCTATCCTGGCTTCAGTGTGAAGCCCACACTGTAAAAAGTAAAAGTCTCAAGGCACTATCGAGGTGTGTGTCATATGCTGACTATTATAACTGTTAAGTAATTCAAAGCAAACACTTATATTGTACTGTACTGTATGTTAAGCTGTAATGTAATGTGAAGGTTGTATAAATGTTTTGTTCTGTACCAGCATGCTTTCACAGCACATGGATGATGGGTCCTTTCCACTCAAGCCAAGAAACAAATCTTCCGTTCCAACAGATTGTTTCAGCACAATCTCGTACCTAATCATACAAACACACATACAGTGCCAGACTCACTTATTACTTGCATTGGTAATCAGGTAATATGTGATTTTGACATGCATGTATTTTCGCTTACTCAGGTTGTGGCCGTGGATCACTGAGGTCATCATAGTGTGAGCCCTCAGTCACTTCTTCTTCATCCCAGATATCTTTGCTGTTCTTCTTCACATAGGCGGTGCTACCTGATGAGACAGTAACAATTTTAACAGAATCTATTTTATACTTTTAAAATAAACACAATACTGTACATGACAGATAGATTGTCATAGTGTACTTTGAACTGACTGCACTAAAAAAAATATTAAAATTATTGTAGTTTACTTTAGTATTTACTACAGTAAACTGTAGTAAATTGTAGAATACTGTGAATTGATGAACTGTAGTAAAATCTAGTATATTTTAATACTATGGCATCCAAGAATTTTACTACAATTTACTATAGTAAATACTATAGTACAGTATACTACAGTACTTTCTTATGTGGGTATATACATTTAGTTTTAATTTATTTTTTTAGTTTGACGTGGCGCATAACCCCTTTGAAATTAGTGTTCATTCTGTATTCAACTGTAACTATTACTTTTACTATTACTATAACTATTAATTTTTTGTTTGTTTTTTAGTATATTTATTTAGTATAAAATTACTATAGTGATATCTTAATTAAATGTAATAATTACAAGGTATTTCAAACAATACCATGGTATTACAAGTTTTGTTCATATAATATTAATACAATTGTTACCTTCCTTGTTGTTTGTTCTTGCAGGTGCGCCGATGTGGCCCGGGCCTATTCTCGCAGCAATGTGCTTTACTTTCTACAAAACAATACAATTAATTAGATAAGAGAAGATAACGAACATGAGCAGAATCATGTTTTTAAAGCCCAAACCTGAAGATCTTCATTATCTTCCTCTGGTGGGGTGAGTAGTGCTGAAAGCGCGTGAAGATCCTGCACGGACGCGAGACCTTCCATCTGTGCTAGTTGGTAAATTTCGACGACAAGGAAAAAGTATTAACAAAGATAAAGTTTAAAGGCCACTTTTAAGAATTTAGCTCTTTCTGAACGTCGCCACGCTACTCGGATTCGTTTGTTGTTGCCATGGAGAGGGCAAGCTGAGTGTATTAGCAACCGTTGCTACGCATAATACCCTCAAAACAACGACATATTTCAGTTGTATTTTAAAAGGAGCATTATCTAGAAATAATGTTTTTTATAACATTTTAAATTATGAAAATAAAAATATTTCTATTTTAATAGGAAAGCTAATTAAGTCCAAAATGCACTTTGCAGTAACAATGGTCACACAGCAGATGGCAGACCCTTCTAAAAATAAAAGATTTTGTTCGTACCTGTAACATCAATATGCACAGTAAACGAAACGTGCAACTTAGGGCACAAGTAGACTGCACTGTACCAACGTGTGGCCTTGTCTTGTGTTCAGATATTCTGTCGTGTAATTGTCTTGATAGAGAAAAGTTACCATGCTAGTGATTTTACATAATTAAACAAAGTATACATAGCCTTAATTGTCCACTAGAGGGCATGCTTGGCTTGCTTTTGCCAATAGGTTTGTACCTTAACAATATTCCCTCTGTGGATATACAGTATATACAGTTGACACACATTACTGTCCCATTACACAGCAGTGTTAGAGCCTGTAGCAGTAATGGGGGTTGGGGGGTCTGTCAAGGTGTATATCAGTATTCAGGTCTCTCTCTCTCTCTCTCTCTCTCTCTCTCTCTCTCTCTCTCTCTCTCTCTCTCTCTCTCTCTCTCTCTCTCTCTCTCTCTCTCTCTCTCTCTCTCTCTCTCTCTCTCTCTCTCTCTCTCTCTGGCATTCTTTCTTTATGCTCACAGATCTCTTCCTCTCTGTTTCTCCTGAGACTCCGTCTTTCCTCTGTCTCCTAGTCTTTCATCTTTTTTATCTCTGTACACTCAAACTATTGAAAGTAATCGCCTCTTCCTCTTTCTTTCTTTCTGCCATTCTCAGGATTCCAAGTCTGAATTTGTGTACAACTGTATTTACAGGAGCCTGAGAATGACTCTGAATTTGAAAACAACTCTGTTGAAGTGACTGCAAATTGACAACAAATCTGTTTTTAAGTTATTCTGCAGTCAAATTCAAGCTTTACTGAAATGACAAAAACTGGGTACATATAATGCAAATATGTATGTAAAACAGTCAAAAAGTGTAAAATATAGAAAATGAAAAATTCACTAAAAAAAAAATTCACATTTTTAGTGAATTGAGAACAAATCTGCGTAAGTAACTCTGAATGTTGTTCTGTGAGCCATTCTGCTGTTCTGCTATTTGCTTTGGCTGAATTTGATATCATACTATTCCAGTGATCTGATGTATTTTTCAAAATATGCCCAAAGCCTTTCCCAGCTTATTCCACCAAATGAACTGACAATCAGCACTGAAACTATGCAGTACAAACATTAACAGCCTGAACTGCTTTTGTAATCTAATTAATAAATTACGAAACATGTGGTTATGTCATAACCTGGTGCATTTAAAAAGCTTTCTGTGTCTATTTCCTCATGTCAACAATTTGGGAAATAATCAAGTTACAGATACAGCTGTTACTCCCACCTGTGTGTTTCTGTGTTTGTATATATGTGATTGTGGGTGGCTAGCCAGAGATGTTGGATATTTTCTGACTAGAGTCACCTTAGGGAACATTGGATTTTAGATGAATTCCAAATCTATCTTTCATTGTTTGCTGGAATGCCATGAAGTCAGAATACCCATGACTAGATAAGAGATACAAATCCATGAGTGATGTTCTGTATTTGAATCGGTTTTAGTTAGGATTAGGAATACTGTATGTTTACCTAGAGACACAGTTCTGTTTATCCAAAGAACAACATATAAAAACAGCCAAAGTAGAAATGTTCTGCCACCGCTATAACAGTACTGCACAAACAACCAGATTGGACTTTAGTTATTATAATGGTTTATTGGCAAAATGTACTTGTACAAGGCAGCTTGCAGTAATATTGTCATCCCTAGGCAGAGAAATGCAAGAACACTGGATTGCTTGCTCCAAAGACCGGGTTCAGGGCTGGACTTGCCCCCACTGGGCAGGAAGGTCCAGCAATGCCCCGGGATCCCAGAAGCAGGACGGTTCTTTTCCGGAGACCCATGGATGTTCTGTGCAGGAGACAGTGGGTGCCAACACCAAAATGATTTACAGGTACATGTTTGCCTGAATCATTTATGATGGATTTTATTAGAAATGATTTCTTATAGATTATCAGTGACTATCTATAGTGTCTATTATTAATTGTAGTGTGTAAAATTGTATTGTAAAAATGTATTGTATTTATTGTACAAAATTAAATTATATGATATCTAATGGATTATGCAAGAAAATTTCAAATTAATGCATTTAGTTATTGTTTGACTTTATGGTTTTTGAATTTATTGTAAAAGTGCACAAAGGAAGAAAACAGGCTAAAACAATCTTAAAAAGATGTAAATGAGTTGGTTTTCTAAAGAACGTCTGCTCTTTCAATTGCATGCCTAACATGTTTTCTATATATAAGCAATGTTTATTATTTTAGTTAATGTCTTTAGAGGGTTTTGACAGCCAATATTTTCACAGCGCTGCGTGAAAGCAGGGTAATTTCAAAATCAAAGATTTTGTTAATGATTAAAGCACTGATGTGAATCGGATGTGTTAATCAAACCATTTGTCAGAAGCAGAAGGACAGACTAATGCTAAAGTTATTAACACTGATTAGCAGCCAACTTAATCTACTTTGACTCACACTGGATCTGTATGCTAATGAATATAAATATAACTAATCCCATATGACGGCTGGAATTATTCTGAGAGGGGAAAGAGAGAGAGAAGAAAAACTTTTACAGAAGGGCATTAGATGTTTATATCGTGTCATATTTGTGTTATAGCCATATGTGACATTGTTATCAATTACAAATCTTTTGATTAATTTCAGGTAAGCAGTTTATTTTGGGGATGTACAGCTCATTTCCACAGGCAGTGACTGAAAGATTGAAAATGTGAGTATGTTTCATGCAGAGACATTGAAAGCTGTTACAGCTGTGATGTGATCGAATAATTAAGGAAAGGAAGTAGGTTAAAACACTAGTGACTACGAGAAATGATTGATAGACTTGTATGTGCCTGAGTTTTTCCTGTTATGCAGTACATTTTGAACTCTAGAATGCCAGAAATACATATATACTCTGTTGACTCACATGTTCTTTAATTATAAGTATTTACAGAATGGAATAAAACATTACAGGAAGTGAAAAAGATACTTATAAGTTAGCCATGGATTTATGGAGGTTTGCAAGTGAGAAGAATATGTGAATTTGAAGTTGATTTCATATTTAAAGGTTTTATTTTACTGTCATGCCAGTTTGTGTTTAATATTTGTCGATTTCTATAGCATTTAGATATTTGGCTAAACGACAATGTGTGCTCAAAATAATGAAAGTATTAATGTTTTTTATTGTGATGAAGAAATCTAACATTTTAAGTTGAGTATGACCATGATAAATATTGTAAGATCTTTGTGGGATTTATTAGGTGATGATATTATTTAGACAGATTATTGTATTTAGTAAGACATTATGATGGCATAAAAATGAATTGCAAACACTGGCATGATGAACTATTTAATTTTTTACAGTTAGGTTTCTTGCTTTTATCTTACATGGCACTGAAGTCTTGTGTTGTCTTGTGTAGCACTTTGGTTAAAATGACAACAAACTCTGATCTTTTTCTCATAAAGATCTTCCAGACCATTCATTCATCTAAAGTCTTATTATTGGAAATGTATGTTTTCCAAATTTGTTTTTCTAGACTGTTATTGAAGAATAGAAACTTACAGGAACTAATGCTGTTGTATCTGGATATACTAAGATGTTAAAAATGAGGAAGCTGGGTCCTCAGAGATCTCTCTCAAAACCATGTTTGACTAAACTCATTTTCTGCAAGAGCTCTTTATTTGGATTGGAGTGTAATAAAGTGGGTGATCTCTGACTGAGTCTCATTATCAGGGGGACGTTTAGAGAGATCTTTGTCTCAGGGTGCCAGAATAGTTTTCCATCAGGAACGCCAAAGTGTGACAGTCTCAGATTAAGCTCATTTTAATGACACACTTACACTCAGTTAAGACTGTCACACAACACTGCACTCAATAGATAATCCATTAATATATACAGTACAGTATAAACACATAAATATCCAAATTCACCCACATATCATATATATGAATTCCTCTCATATTCTGTGCTTGACTTGCTCAAAGAGAAAAGTAATGACACTGATTTCATGTCAGAAACTGGACGTGCCGGGTCAGGACACATGGTATTGTTTTTGGGCTTTTACTTTGGGGTGTTTGTGCAGACATCCAGTTCTAAGCTCATTCGCCTTTTCGGTCCAATCATCGTCATGTAGCGAGAGGAAGTTTTAAAGAAAGGCAGAGGAACACGTGCCAAAGGCACTCCAACAACAAATGCTGCGTCACTGTGTGACCCGACACAAGCCTCTTCTCCTTATTAGGATGTTAAACTCTGCTTGCAGAGTACATATTGCCTGTTTGTAGTATGTCATTTGACTAGCTGCGTTCTTAAAAAAAAGATGATGTGTGAGAGTGTCAATGATTAACTGTTGTGTCAGAGTTTAGACTACAGCAAAGGCTGTGACACACTGCAAAATGTGAATGACATCTGCATTATAGATCTATCAACACACACACAAAGTCTTTTCCAGATGGATTGTCTTTACTCTCGCTGTGTAGCGCTGCACTGAGCTGCTGGTGAGAGACTGCAGTTATTTCAGTCTCAATGCAGTCTCTCTCTCTCTCTCTCTCTCTCTCTCTCTCTCTCTCTCTCTCTCCCTCTCTCTCTCTCTCTCTCTCTCTCTCTCTCTCTCCACCCTCTCTCTCTCTCTCTCTCTCTCTCCTCCCTCCTTATCGTCTTTGATTGAGCATCATTCTCACATGCTACGCTCTTTCACACTCTCTCCATCTCTTTTTGCTTCTCCTTCACTTACAGGCACAGTGATCATGCTGCATTCTCTCTCTCTTTCTCAGTCTCTCTCTCCTGTGCTTGTCTCCTTTCGTTTACATATTTCTTCATCAAACTGACTCTTTCTATTGCCAGCCAAAGCGCATTCGCCTGTTTTTGGTGAGAGGACATTTAGATGCGGGACACAGCGTGGTTTTGCAGTGATCTCGCCCCACAGCTCACTATCTTGCGGGGGTCCTGCTCCATCCTGGAGTTTCGAGGGTCTATCGATTATCCTGTTCGCTCCCTGCCAAGTGTTTTGCTGGAGCCCTGGAGTCTGTTAGCTGTGCATAGCTGTGCATCACCTGCGGTGCACGCTGACTGCTTTTATAGTCTCGTAGTGGAGCGGAGGTTGAAGAAAACCCCCCTCTGCCTATCCTCATCTCTCTCAGCCTGAGGAGGAACACAGCAGAGGTTCAACCGAGGAGAAAGGGTGACAGAAAGGAAGAGCTAAGGGCGTGAGGATCAGGTAACTTTCTTTTGAAGGTGACTCAAAACTCTTATACTTCTGATCTGATCTGATCAAGACCTCTAATCCTTCAGAACTTCCAGGACAAGCCGTGTCATCCTGTTTCTCAAGCCTAGTTATTTTACATCTCAGAGCCATGCAGGTGTCATTTGCATGCACGGATCACGGGCTGAAGGCCCCGCGTACCAGTGAGCCGAACAAGCAGAACACGTCGAGTCCGAACACGGCCAGCGCGGCACGGGCACGGTTCCGAACGGTGGCGCTGATCGCCCGCAGTCTGGGCTCGTTCACGCACAGACACACACAGATTTCCCTGAAAGAGTCCACTGGAAAACTCACAGGCATGAAGTACAGGTATGAATTACAGTGAAACATCCTGAAAAATGTGATGATTGGGGATATTTACAGTATTACCCATAAATTGTCTATGAAAGCACTGACGGCACAAACTTGAAGGCAATTTTTTCAATGCACATTTATTTAAAACAGTTTTACAAAAAATATTGCAGAACTTAACTACATCATTTCATCACTGAACAGTTGTATTTAAAGTAACATTACAAAGTTACTTTTTATAACAAGCTTTTATTTTTTGTGATTTGAGCTCATTTAAGTAGTTATACCAGTTTTTTTCTGCGTGCACCTAAATGACTTTTTTTAAGGAAGGTTTATATAATTTGTCTGGTTTCCGGTTCACCTGATGTGTTTCTCAGAGGACGTTTACATAAGATGCATTCTTGCATATAAAAACGGTTAAATGATGTGATTTGAACTATTATAGAGTAGATATTCATGAACTTTCTTTGTGGTGAAAAAGAGGGGAACATTATCTGACACTTCTCTCGTGTCAGGATGCGTTCCCCCTACTTCAAAATGTAATTGTGGAGGTAGAAAGCCACAATTACAATGCCCGAGCCATTGAAATGTCCAGTGGTGTGGTGGTTAGTACTGACAGCTCTTGTTTAGAAGATCATGAGTTTGAAACCCAACCCTTTTTTTCAATACTGAAATACACGGGAACCTTAACTGACAGTAATATTCTCTGTTGTCTGGGAACGTTGTCCCTACAGTGATAAACAAATTTACTGATAGGATGCTCAAAATCTCTGAACCCTCTGTATATATGGGGAAATATAGGGGGACATTATCTGACACTTCTCACGTGTCAGGACTATTTCAACAGCAAATGTGCCGTTTACTGTCAGCACACTATCTAACCTGTTAACTGTCATCCTTCCACAGGTGAAACACTTATTTAACTGTTCACTTTATTTTTTCATAGTTTCATTCTAATCTAATCATGACAAACTATATATTGATGGAAAGATCAGGAATAAATATTTAACAAATTTTCATGACAATAAACATAAAAATTATAAAAATATTTAATGTTTAAAAAATAAAATAAAAATAAAAATATATTCAATTTGCATTTTCATGTGTATGCTCAGTATGTGCAGTGACAGTTAACTTTGATCTCACTAGTGGTCTGTTGAGCATTCTGGTCCATTTATATCTGGAACCCAGTGTTGTAACTCTGAGCTAACACTAGAAAATTGATCAAGTGATTGATTGTTTGGTGTAGTGTTGAATGAAGTGATTTGTGCATTTAGTGGAGTGATTGATGAAGTGAAAAGTAAATTGTAATTGGTGTATTTTTTTCTTGCAGAGACCATTGTTGTAGAAAATAGTGAATTAAGACGATTGTAGCGGAGAACATTCTGTTGTGTGTGTGTGTTACGTGTAAGAATGTAAGGGGGAGGTGTTAACTAATGGTTTTTGTGCTGGAAATAATTAATGGCATCTGAGACACAAGTATGCAACAGTTAAAACATATCTGCTAGTTTCCATAACAACAGAACTGGCTGTTTGCCTGCATGTTACTCTAATTGGACACATTAGCTGTCGGACAAGGGTCATAATTGGGCAAAAGGGTAAACCTGAACACCCAACAGCTAAGGACCGGCTTAACACACTTACATTTGACATTTATTGCACTTCTCTAGACTTTCAATGGCATCATTACATTATTACAGTTGCCATATAGGAGACAACCTAAACTGAATCTTTTGAAATAAAAAAGTTTGGTAACTTAGATTTTCTCTACAGTCCAAATAGTTCAACATATTAATATAACAGTTAGAAACTTGGTCCAGAAGGGTCAGAAAGATGGTTTTGGTACAAGAAACATTTGCTGGCATTATAGACCTCAGGAATAAAATAGTACAAAATTATGATATGACCTCTATCAAGAACATTGCATAGAAACATCTAAAGGCAAAAGCAGAGGAGACAGCAGACTGAATTAATTTCCTCAACTTGTTAAGGTCAAAATCAAGTCACATGACAAAACTGTCAGTCCAAACAGTCCTCAGTGAGAAGGCAAACATGCTTCTTTCACACAATTCTTATAGGTTGTTTCCGCAGGGCAAAGTTGAGTAATGGCTCTCTGTTTATGTCGTATATGTCGAATGTCCCGGAGAACAAATATCTGTCCCTCCGCTTTAATCATCTGTCACTCACTGTGATTCAATCTTTATGAATAATAATTGCTCTGACAGGGGAAATCCTCGAGTCATTTTGTAAACTTTACATTTTGCTAGAAGATTCCTTATATTTTTGTCTTAATGAAGCACCAGGGTTGAATGGACACAGATTTATTTAGAAACATGGGTAGTACATACTGTGAGCCGAATAGATTAAAAAACATACTTTTTTATGTCAATAGTACGCCTATGGGAAGTCATGTGTGTGTGTGCAAGTGTGTGATCAGAATAAATAAGATAAACCGAACTGAGTAAATGCATGACATGCATTTCATTAGCTCATTCATTCTTAATTTCTGTCTTAAGGTCGCCACATTTTCTGTTAATCTGGTAATAGAATGCAAATTGAGAAAATGTACATGAATATATTTTACTGGCCATGAAACTTTACTTACAAAAGCATAATTCTTGCATTTGGGATTTTGGATCCTGCTGTAACCATGTGGCTACAGAGTAGTACAGAGCGTTTCTCTATGTTCTCGCTCTCTTTCTGTCTCACTCTTTCACAGACTTTATAGATGATAAAAAAGCTTAAGATGCAGTTTAAAAACCTTTGATGTTCACAGTTTTGTGAATTCTGTATCTTAGCGCGTCTCGTGGATTAGAAGTGTGGTGGGGTTTGGGGGTGCTGTATACTGTCTATAATGTAAAGGTGACGTGTATAATCTCTACAGTAAGTTACTATAGTGGCACTAAGAGAAATCTCAGTATGTTTGTTTGAGCTAACAGAGCCAGACGTCACAACATTACCTTTACTATTGGTATAAATTTGGGGTCTGGAAATATCTGCTTGACTGACCAATGCTTCAAAAAATAAGAGGGCTTGGTGATGCTAGATGAAAAATGAAAATCATTTACAGGCAGATGAAGTCAAGACAAACATCTTTGGAATAATGTGCAGTGATGAATCATGCTCAATATTAAGCAAGCAAACACAGTCACTTTTAATTTCATGCAGACTATAAATGACTTAACTGGAAATCCCTTGATTAACACAATAAATCTCAGTTCATGGAAGTGAGTTCACACCTCTAAAGCGAGCAGTTTTACTGTGTCACGGTTTACTGGCCGGCGCTGCAGTCCAGATGGGCCGTCGTGCTGTTAGTTTGTGTGCACATTTGTCCTTGTCATTGTGCGTGTCCTTCTGGCTTGGACATTGACCCTTTAGAAATCAATCTGTGTATGTGTTACTTTCTTTGCCTTGTAAGCAGTTTTCTTCATGGTCACTTCTAATATTGTGTGGTGTTGTATAAGTTTTTAAAAAACTTCCAAACCACTAGAGGAATTAAGGAGACATCCCAGATACCTTAAAAGAACACAGAGAATCTTCTTTTCCTAGGTGGTTGAGATAGACATTTGTTGGTGTTGTTGGTGCATTCTTAGCTATAGCTTTGTATACAGTGTGATTATTATGTGTAAAGGTCTGTTTTTGAAAGCGATTATTGACCCACAAATTAAAATTCCACCCTCATCAACTTACTCTCATATGACATTTTATCTATTGTACAAAATATATTTTTATGTGTAAAGCAAGACTGTCATTCTACTGTACTCTTTTTATGTTAAAGACTAAACAAACTCACACTCTTAAAAATAAAGGTGCTTTACAATAATGCCATAGAAGAGCCATTTATGGTTCCCCAAAGAATCATTCAGCTAAAGGTTCTTCATTTCTTTCTTACCCTTTTACCCTCTTAGCTTTCTTACCAGAAAGGTCCTTTCCATTTAGCCGAAAATGCTTCTTCTATGGCATCGTGAAGCACCTTTATTTTGCAGATATTTTAGCTGATTTATATTTTTGGCTTTATCTTTAGTGGTCACCTGATGTCTGAGCTGCAGTCACTGCTGAGGGATTAAATCTGATTTATTTGGAAACATCATGTGGTGCTTAGAAATTCCTGTTTACCATCTGTTTACCCTTGTAAATTATTATCTTATTTGGTGATGTTCATTTTATATGGTTTAATACTCTTGAAAAGAAGATACAACACACATGGGAAGCCACACACAGTAGTTAGTTATCACACTCTGCAATAGTTTCCTGAGTGCTCTGAAGTCCTTATCAATTCTGTTTTAAAGTGACTGCAATATCACAGAGGACAGAAACACACATTCAAACCCTCACAATCATGTACGCTTGTACACACCCACACTAAAACACTTAAAGTAGGTGGATGTGTCCAAATGCTGTTGATTTGATAAATGTCATTCTGTTTCTCTCATCTGTCATGTCTTTCAAATGCTCACGGTTTTTAGTTGATTAAAAAAACATACAGTACTGTGATGGTACCATGGTGCAGTGATGGTATTTGATAGTGATACATATGGGCCTAATAAGTCATATAAACACCTTAGTATCAAAAGACCTAACCTTATAACGTCTCTTTCCTCTCAACAAACCTGGTCATACCATGTTAAAAATACACTTGGTATGGTATTTTATTGTAAAAAACATGGTAAAACCAATCTCATACAAAAGGGAATATTTTTTTTTTAGAGATACAGTATGCTTTCAGCAGCCTGTAAAATCAGAAAAACTGCTTCTACTGTACATCCTCAGACACGCACATGTACAAACAAATAACACCTATTTATCTGTCATCACACATCTGTTCCTCATACACCTTTCTCAGAAAACTGTCAGTGAAATGATAAATACAGTTTTCACAGGCTTCCGGTGCCTGAGCTGCTTCTGAAAGTTCTCCGGCTTTCTGACTCAGCTCTCTATGATGAGGAAGGATCTGTTGACACCCAACAGCGTGACTGTCTGTTCCCCGGAATAAAATCCCCACACCCCATCACAGGAAACACAGGGAGTTTTAAATTATACATGTCTGCAGCTGAGAATGTGCTGTGGTAGTAATGTCACACAAACTAATAACAGCTCAGACAAAAACACAGACAAGTAGATGATCTTCGGTGACATTCGTTGCTTTTACAACAGCTGCATCAATATGAAAGATGAAGGCTTGAACAGATTTATCTTGTTTGGAAGGGCAATAATGTGAGAAGTGTGACCTGACCTGCACAGATCAAACAAAGTGATAAAGTGGATCATTTTGTGTGTGTTTTGCTGGTAATTTAGTTTTGTGTTTTGGTTCTATATAGAGAGTTTAATGGGATTATAGGCAAGAGCGAGACAGATCAGTTTGGAAGAGGATGCAAATGCATGCAGACTTCGTATTCTCAATGTAAGCTGTGAATATCAAGGGTGGTGGGTGTCCGCAGGCCAAAATCAATGCTGTTGGTTTACCTACAAATCAGATACATACTACTCTAACTTCCTGCAAGTCAATGCTGCACAACTACATCTGCTTTTTCCTTGAACACGACCTCAAAATGAAGAGAATAGATATGTCTGTGAGTGGCGGGTTTGTATCTAGTCATCAAGAACATGTTCTGGTGCTCTGGTATATATCTTTGAAACTTAATATTGCACATGCAAGTTTCTATAGTTTCTAGTTTTACCATTTGGTTAAATTAGCCTAAAAAAGTCCAACACACTGGAAATCATACATGCTTTACAAGGTGGCTAATTAGTAAGAATTTGTACGATCTCATTTGTACATTTAAGTAGTTATGGGCTGACCTTTATTGTTGCTTTCTTTTTATGAGCGTGTGTTTTTGTTTGTTTTGTTTTTGTTAGATTAGTTTGATATGTCCACTGTTGACCTAAACATTTTGTCAAAAATGACATGATTATGGTTTGTGGAACTGATGTTGTCCCTGACTCAATTGAGCATACAGAGAAAGCCACTTCTCAGGGCAGAAGTTGTAATTATGAAAGTCGAAATGGATTGCAGCTGTATTAGATTCAAGGCAGAGCTGCTGTTAATAGCACATCTGAACCCTGGCAAATAGCCCTTGCACTAATGTATTTTATATTGTAGCCAATAATATGATCTTAATGGGAGACTAAAGCCATAAAAGTTTTGATTCAAGACTTTAGGGCATAAATACCAGCCATTCAGTGTGTGTGTGTGTAGTTATATTTACTATTTTAAAGCCGTTAAAGAGTTCTTGTTGCCTGGTAATAGCCGTCCTAAATCACTGAAGTGCTTGAAGAGCCAGAATGGCCTCTGTGGATCGGTCATGGCTGATCAAATATTCACTCGCTGTCCACAGTGAAAATTTAAATCACCAAAATTTTCCTCAGGGTCACAGTGTGGGTGGTTTAGATTAAATTATAAATTTCGTTTTTTGTTGTTTACTGTGAAAGATAAGGTCTCAAGACTAACTCAAAACCTGAATAAAAATTCATACGTTTCCATTTTCATATCTTAAATCGTAAATTCCAAGATATGACCACCTCTGGTCTGATGGTGTTTAATAAAAGATTAAAAGGCACAACAAATTAATGTTGTGTTTGAAAAAGATTGCATATGTAAACATGCTTGTGCCTGTCCTTTCATACATATTTATATCAGTGTGAAAAATTAAACTGTTTGATAAGATAAGAATAAAATAATTGAAATATGAGCAAAACAATCGTTTGGCAAAAGTGAAGACCTAGTGCCGTGTAATTCGTTTAAGGCATATTTGCTCGTTTACTGTACTTTGTTTAAGGTCTGTTTGGTGTAATTTACAGTAATGTTGTGTTTGTTGTGTCATTAATTTTAATGTGTTGGCATTTATAGTAATCTAGTAATCTTTTTTACTCTCTTGACAGGAATCTTGGAAAGTCAGGCTTGCGAGTGTCATGTCTTGGACTTGGTAAGCATTTTTTATCAACATCTTAATTATTTTCAAGCGTGAATTAAAAAATTTTTTAACCAAGCTTTTCAGTGGTATATACCAGTTATTAAAAACTTCCAAATCATTTTAAATACCATATTGTAGATGTAATGCATGTAGTGTGCACTGAGGAATCACATGATCCTACATAACCCCCCCCCATCCTATTCTCCTCTCCATTCATAATTTATTTTAAATATAAAATAAAACACCGGCGCGCTAATTGGCTCACGCACTTCACACAGCAGGGGATCAATAGGTTGACGCTGAATTTATTCACTCTACTCTTTCAGTTTTGTGATTCGCTCGTTTCATTTACAAGGCTCATAAACACAAACATAATGACGGTCTTGATGACTTCTATTTGAGATTAAGAAAACATGCTGTGTAAGAGATGAATAGCAGGCGGTTATAACGCCATAGGACTCAAGGACGGCTATGCGTGAGAACCTGCCTGGTTCAGTTCATTCCAAATTGGCCATTCTATATTTATCATGCAAGAAAACAACACAGCCAGCTCCTGCCTGATACTCTGCATTGCTTTCTTAAATACAAGAACCCTAATGATGTATTGAAAACAAAATCTGTGTTTTTCCCCGTAAGTAAAATCTTTAAGATGTTATTGTCTGATATGGTTTGGTCCAGACTGAACTACAGTGGACTGGGTTTTGTTGTCATATGTGAAGGCTTTTAGTGAGACCATTGAGAAGCAAACAACTGTTAATCTACCATGTCAAAAAAAGCCCAGGGCTGATCTTCATAATGAATATGATCTATGATGTGAGATCAGATCTTCCTTTTTCTGTAGAAGTCCTGAATATAAAACTAGTGGAGAAGCTACTCGTACACATTATGAGCTTTGTCGCTTAGAATAATTCAGCTGTTGTTTTTCCAGAGATGTCAAAGGTCATTGCCCCAGGTCAGACATCATCATCATCATTAACCATGTACTCAAATGCTGCTACAGCGCTGAAGGCTAAGCAAACTTCAATACTTTAATTTCCACTGTAATAAAAACATGAGGATGACAACAAGCAACAAAAATCATTGTATAATCTAATCTAATTTTTCTAATCTAACATTGTATAATCTCTAGTTTAATTTAATCCAAAAGTTGGGTTTTTCGTGTCTGACCCAACATGAGAGCATGCCTAAAATTTTTAAATTAGACAAATTAAGATTTGACTTCATTGATGCTAAGGACCTGTTAACCTGATAACTGTCACTGCACATATTTTAGATATTTAATTTGTTTTATTAATTGTATTCATTATTTATTTTATGAATTATATATTTTTATTAATTATTATTATTATTTACATTTTATATATAAATATTTCATAATATCAATAACACTAACATTTCTTATACATTTTTTGTAAATGTTTATTGTTATGAAAATGTGTCAAATATTTATTCTTATACCTTTCCATCAATATATAGTTTGTCTTGATTAGATTAGAATTTAACGATTAAATATTAAAGTGAATAGTAAGAAAGTGTTTTCTCCTAAAGAACGTTGACAATTAACAGGTTTAATTGGTTTTGAGAAGATCCTGATATTCTCTTGTTTCTCTCAGTTGATGAGCTGCCCAAGACTTTGTTGCACGCTGTTGCTCACAGTAGCTGTACGCATACAGTTATTTGGCAGGATGAAGACTGTCACATATCACGTACGAAACGCAAGAAAACTGCCAAACGCCCCTTAACGCTGTGCAGGTGTCACCAAGGGAACGTAACACTTCAGTCACCCACACTATTTCCTCATTTATCCCACAACCCATGGCCACTTGATTGCCATGGGAACAGATGATGGGAGGTCACCCCAGAAGAGTTCATCCACTCTGTTTGGGCGTTATATAGAATGCCAACCTAATTCTGGCACCAATAATATTAAAATCCGGGATGCCAGAGGCCTGCAGGAAAGATGCTCAACCCGCAGCCAGAAGCAATTTTCGGGTGACGGTAGTTTTTTCTGACATGGAAGTGAGGCGGTGCACGTTACCTCAGTGAGTCTTGCCCTGACAGCAATGAATCATGGGTGTTTTTCAGTCTGGATGAAGTATGAGTAAGGCCAAGAATAACCAGAGTCCTCTAGAAAACACAACCTCATTAATGACTCAAAAAAGCTGCAAAGTATGAGAGTTTAGACTGCTAATACACATGTATATGTGCTTACCAAAGTGATTTCTGACCACTTGTCAATGGCGGACTTTATAATCTATTTTGTATAGATTACATACAACATTTACATACATAATAACCTTATTGTTTCCTACAGGTGAGTGGGAAGAGTCTGAAACTTGAGGGAAGCACAATATAAACTTATTAGCTTTGCTCATGAATATTAATTTGGTGACTCATTTGCTCAAAGGCGAACGTTGAATAGGTGCTAGCCAAAATATGATTACAACTGGCTACAGATGGTTACAGTTTATGCAGTTCAAAGTACTGTATATCTGATCTGCACTTGTGAAGAGTGAATTCATGTACAGGTGTAATTAAAATCTTAAAAGATGTCAAAAGGTTTCCCAGTAGGTGAGTCAGACCTTTGTGTTATTAGCGATGATATTTTTATATAATATAGATTTTTTTTTTTTAATACACAAAGCACACAAAGCGTATTATATTAAATGTTATATTAAATATATAAACAGTTTTTTCTATTGTAAACAAACATTGCAACACATTTGACTTTTATAAAATACTCCCTTAGATCAAGCCCCAAGATTATTTTGCAAAATAATACAATTTTGAATGAAAGATTTGCATGTTAATAAAAAGGGTGTGCGTGACTTTCAATGTTTGTTTGTTTTTTGCTTTGGCTAGATTTTGACTTTTAAGTTGTTTTCTTCAGTTCTACACAGACACCAAGTCCACTGAATAACAGTAAAGTGTAGCAGGTATCAAGAAGAACAAAATGATGGTAAAACATTCAGGATCAGTCAGATGTTTCTATGACAGGAACAATCAAGATCTCTTTAAAGTAAACTATGTGACTGCTTGACCTGACACATTCTCTGTTTCTTTCTCTTATTCTCTTGTAGGCACGTGGGTGACATTTGGAGGGCAGATTTCAGATGAGGTAAGTGAAACACATTTAGATATCAGTGGCTGGTTTTTATTTGAAAGCTTTAATCCATACAATCTAATGACAATTTGTAGCAATTTTATGAGCTGGCTATTAATTTGTATGTTTGTATTTAGAGTAGTCTACTTTTCCACAGTGATGTTGACTTTAGGGGCGGGGTTGGGGTGTTGTTTCAGTCGTGGCTTTTTTCTAATTATCATACATTTTTCACATCCTACTATTTGAATTTCACATCCTACAAATGTATACGAAATCATCACCTTATAAAATAGTTACATTTTTGCGTAAGATGAGGTTGCTATAAACCGTTTTGAACATAAAATGTTTAAACATTTTACCTTGCAGTAATAATTTATTTATTTTATAAAGCTTCTTATTTAAAAAGCATTAACTTTTTAGATTTTCTTTTGTCTCAAAGCCTACTACTATAATAATCTAAACAGATCATTTTAAAAGTAGTACACCATTGTGATACTGTGATGATTTATATACTTTTTTACACAATTTATGACAGCCTCTCTTTTGGCAACAGTTTTTGTTCTGCATCATTAAAAAAAAAACGTCAGTCAAGCTAAGCATATCCTGTGTTTGACAATCTCTGAGGAGAGGAAGACTCTAAACACATCATGCTGTGCTCTTCCTCATTATTCAAACAATAACATGCCATGACTCCTGACACTCACCCAGGGCAAATGCACGAGCGCTTACATCATTAAAGTCCCTGTGGTATTGACTTCCAAAAGAGCCCGGTTTGTCCCCAGAGTCGGAGTCTCCTCTATTGTCCAATCATTTTTGTGTCCCCCTTGTCCAATCAAATTACGCTGGATGTGGACGTTTCTGTTTTGCCCTCATCCCCACATGTCGTAAGTCGTCTCATCAGCAGTGGAACAGACGGTTTTCCCTCGTTGACCCACCAACATACAACTAATGTGACAGAATGAATCACTGTCACTCATACGGACAGCTCTCCATCAGAGAGAGAGAGAGAGAGAGAGAGAGAGAGAGAGAGAGAGAGAGAGAGAGAGAGAGAGAGAGAGAGAGAGAGAGAGAGAGAGAGAGAGAGAGAGAGAGAGAGAGAGAGAGAGAGAGAGAGAGAGAGAGAGAGAGAGAGAGAGAGAGAGAGAGAGAGAGAGAGAGAGAGATTTTAGGCTTTCTTTTCTGTATATATATTGGAGAGAATGAACAGAACTTGTTTTACAATTTCATTAGTTTAGTCATTGGTAACATAAATCCTTGTGACTCAGTATAATAACAGCTTGTGCATTTAAATGTTGAAAATGCTAGTGATTGCGCTACAGTTTAAGTCATTTTGAAATGCTGTTGTGTTACTGTTTATAAAATGATAAGCATAATTTCTGATGCATACTTTTATAGAGCATTCGCGCATAATAATCATCTTTAAACATGCACATGAATGACATTATATTAAATTGTTTATCTGCCCGGAAATCTGGTTGTTTATACTGTATTGTGTTTTATGGATAATAATACGTGTTTTTTTATTCTTACCCCAGTTGTTTTTTTTTAATTCAACAACATATTGTGAGGATTGTATTTAAAACAAGAACAATGTGCAATCCAGATTTATTTTTATATGTTTGTGTGTGTTTGTGTGTGTTGTAGGTGGCAGAGCAGCTGATGACTATAGCTTATGAAAATGGGGTCAACCTCTTCGACACTGCAGAGGTCTATTCGGCTGGGAAGTGAGTTTGACCTTTGACCTTTGACCCAGCTCTACACATGTAGAAGTCAATAGACGTCCCTTTGCATGTTAAATTTCCTCCTGCTGTCTGTGGGAACTGTTAACTGTGTCAGGCAAACAGTGTTGACGTATAAATCAGCTGCTTTTCATGATGATTCTCTAGAGAGGAAAAGTGGTGGCCTGATGAGGATTAACAGTTATTGAAAGTGTGCAGTTATGTAACTGTTTATATCTTCCCAGAGCAGAAATGATCCTTGGAAACATTATCAAGAAGAAGTGTTGGAGGTACTGAATCTGTGTGTATGTGCATGTGTGTGTCCTGGTAAACCCTACAGTGTACAGAAGTAATTTTTTAACAGTTTGTACAGTATAAAAGTCATTATGTCTATGGAAAGAGTACATAATACATGGAAACCCAACATGTGTGTTTGTTTATGTATGTACAGGAGATCCAGTCTGGTCATCACCACCAAGCTGTACTGGGGAGGAAAGTAAGTATTCAATGTCGTAAATACACTCATTCACGCATACATTCATCAATTTTTTCAAAGTTCCTCCGTCTTTCTCTGTCTCTGTCTTTCTGTTGTGTAATCTATCTCACTTTTTTACAATTTCTTCTCTTTTCAGGGCAGAAACTGAGCGCGGGCTCTCGAGAAAGCACATTATAGAAGGTAGATATTCTTCTTTCTTCTAATTCCTCTGTCGTTTGTAATTGACCTAAACCTTCTTTCTTTTCTTTCTCCTTCTCTTATTGATTTTTTCTCTTTCACTGCAGTAGTCTGTGTGCGGCCTCATTCCTAATAAAAGCTCAGCACCCACACTATCATTCTTAAACAGTGTGAGATTCTCTCTGTCTGTCTCTCTCAGTCTGCCTTCAGAAATGCTTATATACACCAAAACCAAAATAATTCACACTGCAAAAAATATATTTATAAAAAAAATTAGTATTAAAAAAAGATAAATTTACCTTAGAAGTTATTGTGCATTTAAGGAATAGTCTACTTTTGTTGGTCATTTCTTTCAAGCATAAATCTAACAAAATTCTTACAAGGGTTTATGCTTAAAACAGGAAGAAATTGCCTGTGAAGAAAACTCTGCATTGAAGATATATGGTCTGAAAACAAGCCTTATTATTTTGCACAATTTATTCTAGATTTGTTTGTTCAGATTTAGATTTTTGTCTGTAAAAAATTGTAAAAAAATTTTTTTTTACCATTAATTTAATGATTGGCTTTCTTCTTTTTTGCCTTTTTGGTCTTTGGTCTTTTCTGTTTTATTAACCAGGTTGGTCCCATTGACATGTAAAATCACTTTTTAAGGACAGACTCAACCATCTAATAAAGTGAAATGAAATAATCGACATGTTTTAATATTGTAGTTTATCCATGTGTTGTAATGTTATTTTTGTAGCATTTTAGATTGAAACATTTCTCTGTTGGTATTAAACCTGACGCGAACTATGTCCATCATTCATATTTTCTCTTTATCCCTCCATTGCTTTCTCAAAACAGAATGGTGTACTCCAGGCTGTGTGTAGTTTTCCTTTCATCTGTCTCTGTTCCTCACCAGTATTATTTGTGGGCTAGAAAGAAAAGTCTGTTTATACTTAATGTGCTTTAAATAAAGAAGCCCCCCGCTAAGTACATCACCTCCACGAGCCCAAAAAATCCCCCTGATTTATTCCGTGGTAGATACGAGAATGCTACTGTGACCACGGGTCAGATTAATGAGTCTGGGATTAGCAAGATTAAAGTGACAAGAATCTGGCAGATTAATTTCAGTCTGTGATCAGATTAATACACCTGTGTCTGACAACTTTGTTTTGTTTGAACACACCTGGTGTGCCAAGATTTATTGGCATGACTTTAATGTATGTACGACAGTCTTAATGATTCATTCTTTTTCAGCTTTCTTTCTTTCTATTCCTCTCATGTCTGCAAAGCTGCATTTATTTAATCCTCTCTCTCTTGTTTTTACATTTGCACGTATTCTGTTTCCTCTCTTTTTTTCTCTTATCCCTCCATCTCTTTTCACACCTCCTGCTGTCAGTTAGCAGCTCAGAACGGCGTCCTGGTGCAGCTGTGTGCGTCTTCATTTGTAACGTTGCTAAAGGGATCTTGTATGTCAAAGTGATAGTTGACCACAATTTAATAAATACTCACCCACATATCACTCCAAACCTGTATGACTTTATTTGTGTAAGTTAAACACAAGAATGTTTATTCACTGATCTTTTTTATACAGTAAAATAAATGAAGAATAATTTGCATGCTTGTTATTGAATACTGCAGGTGTTTTATGTTGACCTTATAGCGGTTATACTCCTATTATAAGAAGACGTCATAGGTTCTCTAATACATTGTGACACAGGTTTAAATGTGTTAAATTGTGAATTATATTTGATACCAAAGGCAACATTGAAATTGAAGGTTTTTCTCTTGCTCTCTCTCTCTTCGCTCTCTCAATCTCTTTTCGCTCTCTCTCTCTCTCTTTTCGCTCTCTCTCCGCTCTCTCTCTCTCTTTTCGCTCTCTCTCTCTTTTCGCTCTCTCTCTCTCTCTCTCTCTCTCTCTCTCTCTCTCTCTCTCTCTCTCTCTCTTCTCTCTCTCTCTCGCTCTCTCTCTCTCTCTCTTCTCTCTCTCTCTCTCTCTCTCTCTCTTCTCTCTCTCTCTCTCTCTCTCTCTCTCTCTCTCTCTCTCTCTCTCTCTCTGTAGGTCTGAAAGGATCTTTGCAGAGGTTACAGCTAGAGTACGTGGATGTGGTTTTTGCTAATCGCCCTGACAGCAACACACCTATGGAGGGTAGGTGAGGCAGTGTTTGTGTGTATCCTAATCCCAGTGTAACCTCTATTTTCGTTTTCAATTTCTAAGGCCCTGCAAATCTTAGGACCCTCTCTTTGACTCTGTTACGTCATTTTGTTACATCTCTCTCTCTCTGGATTAGAGAATTGCCCATGGGGTACATAGTGTATTTTTAAGATTCTCTCTCTCTCTCTCTCTCTCTCTCTCTCTCTCTCACACACACACACTCACACACACCCCCTCACAGACACACACACATGATTACCTAACCATCCAAAGAAGGACATGTCAGTTCTGCAGACTAATCCAGACTTGAACCTTAACCCAACACCTAAATTAAAAAGTATAGCATTTAAAAAAACTTTTATAACTATTTCCCCCATTACATTATTTTGAGCGATTTCTTGCTTCTCCTTTGTATTTTCACTTCACTTGTCTAGAGTTACAGATAAGATCTCTCCAGCTATGCTCAGATTTTCTGTCTGCCATCCATGGAATTCTCTCAGGAGCAAATTATCTAGGCTACGCTCTCCACATTAATGAATTATATCTCTCTACTCCTACTATAATTATACACTATAGTCTATGTCAACAATTGTGTCACATTTGTCTATTTTTATTTCTCCTAAAGCATTTTAGTAGAAACATCTGACAAAGAGATGATGCTTAACATAACTGACAATTCAATAAAGCGTCCTGCAGAGCAACCTCTTAGCACTACAATTTTCCTCTGGGCAGAAGTGTGTCCTTATTTTTCTGTATGTGTGAGGAATGCCTTATCAAGCGGTAAACACATTTTACATCGGGGTTACAAGCTCAGCACAGCAACTCATCTAGTTCATGTGGTGTGAGGATAATCTGAAGTGGAAAACCTCAATACAGATCAGAAGCTTAGAGACGCTGCTTCGCCCTGCTTGAGGGGAAGAGCAGAAAATATATCAAAGCAAAACTTTTAAATCATGCTTCTATCATGAAGACACGACTGATTTTAATCCAAGCGTTGTGCAACGTGTTCTTGCCGCACACTGTTCTTAATTCTTGTGGGAGGATAATGATAATAGGGCATTTTATTAAAAGAACATGCTGAAAGAACTGACAATGAAGAGCTCATTTCGCTACACGTGGTCTCCCTGGAGATCTGCATTGTTGTGTTCATCTTATATCCATGCTTTGTGTGACGGAATTCATGAGATCATGAATGTAATGATGCTGAGAAAATCGTATTACATGGTTTTGTTTTAACTAAACAATAGACAATAATTTGGACGTGTAACTCATTTCTTCAGAAATTCTCGTAACCTGATAACTGTCACTGCAGAAATTAAGTATACAAATGAAAATGCACTTTTTAAACATTTTTAAGTCTTTTTTATTTTTTTCATTTTAGGTATTTTTATAAAATACAGTACCATAAACATTATTTTTTGTTAATGTTTATTGTTATGAAAAATTGTCAAATATTTAATCTTGAGTCTTATACCTTTCCATTATTTTATAGTTTGTGATGCTTAGAATAAAATTCAACTATCTAACATAGGTGTTCCTCCTAAAAAACAGTGACAGGCTTTAAATAAAAATTTTAGAAAATTGCAGGTAATATTATTGTAAAAACAAGTATTTAGATTGTTATTGAAAAAGCTATGAAGTTGTCCAAATCAAGCGGTTATATTTTTTATTTTGGTCTCATGTTTTACCCATAGTCTGTACACTGTTTACATTGTACAGTAAGTGCATTTTAAGTAAACAAATTTTTATTTTTTTTTGTTGCTTTTATTAAGGAACAACTCAACATTATTTTCTGCAATATATTAATGAGTACAACAAAACTCTATAATGTCCTAACAGTAATATCTGTTGCCATTACAATAAACACAGAATCTGACATTGGACATTAACGCTTATGGCTCAGATGACCTGTTTGAGTGGTTCACATCAATCCACAGTAGAGATATTAAACTCACTAATCAAAATCATAAAGCACCTGTCTCTCTTTGTCACGCACGCACACACCAATTAAATTAAGATCACACAACACATTCAACACAGAATGACTAACCCTCTAACAAAATTGCATAACTGTGGTACAGTGATGGTATCAGATGTTAACACCAGATTCTTTGGTGTCTTAATAGTAATGTACCATGTGTTTTACTTTAGGATACTTTAAAAGAACCATTGTACAACCATTATAGATTTTATTAGAAGATTATTAGTTATAATTCTGTTTGCCACTTGTGTCTTTGTCCAGGTGTATTTAAGGTAGAAACCAGCCCTGTTGCAGAGCTTGTTAAATGATGCCCAAGTGTTCAAAATGTTTGCAGTGATGGATGTCCTTTCACCCACTGACACCTGTCGCAGTTGGACTAAAATAAGATATTCTCCTCATATTAGATTTATACGTTATGGTTCTGCTGTTCAGATGATTTGGGAGATCCATCAGAAATGTGGTGGACCTCAGAGTCCAAAAGTCTGTGAGTTACACTATACAATACTTTGCTGAAAAAACTAAATTTTCTTTCACAAAAAAAATGAACAGTCCCTCTGGCTTCCTTTGTTTTTGTCCTTCTCTTTCTTCTCTTGAGCAGATGTATTGTTATGGTGTGCTGACGTTCTGTTCGTTCTCTCTCCTACTGTTCTCACCCACACACTCGTGTTTCTCTTCATTCGTACGGAGTTTGTAATAAGAGAGTGGGAGTGAGCTTTCATTTTCATTATGTGCTGAGGTAGATTTGAATGCTATTTTCTTATTTTTTATTTTCTTTTTCTCTTAGATTTTCATTTTTGTCTCATGTAGTCTGATCTTTAACTGTAGTAAAATGTCTAGTATTTTGTGCTGCTTAAAACTGTTTACCAAGGACCGCCCACTTAGACAGGAAGTGCAGTCTGACTGGCATGAAATGTGACCAATCACAGTTTGATTTGTTTTTACCTGAGGGAACTGGGTTTGTCAGATATATTTAACAGTACCACAATAATAGGCTGATGTAAATAAAATATAAATAAATATACATTTATTTATGAAATATAATATAAATTTAGTAAATGTTATATCAGAAAAGTTTTGCCAAATACTATGGGTTTACATGTACAAGGAATGTTCAGAAAATATACATTGTTAGTAAGAAAAATGTGGAATATTGTCTAAATATATGTCTATATAGAATAAAAGAATATGAAAATATCTAGCATTTAAAAAAAAGATATGCATACCCTGTCAGATGAAGAGCAACCTTCAAACATTATTTAATGATGGCATGTGTAGAGATGAAATGCCAGGTCAGTGGACACATACAAAGCTTATATCGTGGTAGAGTAATGGCCACAGTGAAACCCCTCGGGCCAAACACACACCAAGAGCAAGCCAACAATGAGGCTGAGAATAACAGCAATGTTTGTCCCCTCAGCTGAAGAATCTGAATGTTGAAGCTATAAACTTTATGGGGTCATAATAAAGGCATTTTGAAGCCGATCTGGTACTAGCCGCTCTCACCCAAAAGCTAAGAGCCGACGCTAAACTGAACCCAGAACAGCAGTAAACAGCTCCAGTAATACTCTGTAATGAGGCAGAACTATATTGCCTTGAGCGTGTCAGAGCAGATGGTCTTTCTGTCGGCTGCTGGAGTGATGCTCTGTCAAACATACAATACACAACGACATCATACACACACGTCTGACATTAACATTATTATAAACACTGATCTTTTATGTACTTATTTCAAACCTAAAAAAGTTACAAATTGCAGCTATAAGATAATAAGATAATATAGTTTTATATTTCCATAGAAACCTGACATATTACACAGAAATCTGATCTATTAAAATATAAAGTTAATATATAGCAATATATCAGATTTCTGTGTGGGTTAAAAAAGACAACTCTTAATGAACCTAATTCAAGATATATTCTCTAGAAACAAGTTTATTTTTCAACCATTTTTGCTTTTAATGTAAATTTACATTATATTTATGCATTTGCCATATTATTATTATGTTCCTGGGAAACAAACCCTTATGTTTTGTGATGTTCTATTGATTGCTCTATTAAGCTACAGAGTTGCTTACCATAATACAAAACTACTGCTTACACATTTACCTAGTAAATGTAAATATGTAGACTATGTTAATCAGCTGCAAAAGTGTTTTATAGCTTAATTTGTTTTAAAATTGTGGTGACAATTAAAAAGCAAAGAAGCAAAGCATCAGTGTAATATGACATGAATGTCTATTTCCTGAGTGTTTTCTGGGTGTTTAGTAGGAATGCAATGCGCCTGCTGATACAGCTGTTTTTTTCATGCATTGTTTTAGAACCCAATCCACTACAGGAATTATGCAAATCATTGCTACAAATGGTAATGGTGCAAACACAAACACAAAATTTCTGCTGCTTGCAACACACGCTGAGCAATTCCTGAGCTTAAAGGATGCAGTGGACCAGAGTTTGGCACATTGTGCTGGAAGTGTACAGCATCACGCTATCACTGTGATCCAGGTGCTTTCTTTAAAATGCATAGAGCTCTCGGCTGTATGGATACATTCCCATAAGTCTTCATAAGTGATCATCATGTGATGAATTACTGCTGCCGTGATCACTAACAAAGTGTACACAAACAATTTTTTACTAATTTCCTGCAAGCTTTTTATTGTGTTTGCTTCAGGCTTAATGAGCCATAGCTGCATATAAAGGTGTTGTGTTTGCCCAGAAATGAATGACAGTGACTTGTTTGAAGGCAATTTACTTTAGGAATGCCACACATGAAATGTTACTATTGTCTAAAAGATGAGTAGCTTGTGCTTTTCAGCCACATAACTAACCAATCAAAAGGTCTGCAAACCATTTTGTACATTTGGAAAGGTTGACAGGTTGTTGGGATTTGCAAATAGGGCATATAGTTATGCGTCTTCCAAAAAGATAAACAATGATTCATTTAGTATATTTTTCACAACTTTAGAATATCATGGTTGTGCTGTTTTGCTTAAATATATCATTTAGAGAACTATTAAAATATTAAACCTTATCATGTGTTACGAGTGTGTGACCCTAGGAAACGTTCTTAGTGAAATATAGAGCCGCTGTCTCATTCTGACTCACGGTTGAAATGCCTCTCATGTATAATCCTGTTAAATAAGAGGAGTGTGAAATAGCTTCATCTCTTTAACATTATTAGCATTTATTCTTTGTGAATTCTGTACATGTCCAGCACAACAGAGGATGAAGACAGTGCCATCTAATGGTGACCAGACATGCATGAGTTTAGGTAGTCCTTCATCAACACCTGTATGTATCCAACCTGTATATGTGTTGCTATTTATGTATATTATATTATAAATTATATTATTATTTATATTATAATTTTGAGATTAAAAGTCTCAAAGTAGTCATTTCGCCATAAAAATGACAAAAATAGGTAATGTGTGTTTATTGTTGTAAATGATGGATTATATCATTTCTATCCAGTACTTTTCCTTTATAATACTAAAAATCATTTTAAATACTGAAATAATGATTTCAATCTTTTACATATGACAGTCAATATTAAAGATAAAGAATAAGATAAAAGATTAATGGAAGATAAAAAGATAAAGATTAAGAAGTCCAGGGCATTTTCTGCTAATTAAATCATTTGCACTTTTTGAATGGCTGTTACATTTTAAATACAAGTATTAAATATTGCCCATGAGCTAATATGATGTAATTTGTACGATTTTAATGAGAACATACTACTTACAGGTGATAAAGACTTGTTCAACATCTCTGTTCTTACTCCTGCAGTATTTCTCAGCACAGAGGATCTGAAAACCCTTCCAGAATTAGCCGATATTTTTGTCTGTGTGTTTCAGAGATAGTGAGAGCCATGACTCATGTCATAAATCATGGCATGTCCATGTACTGGGGAACGTCACGCTGGTCGGCGATGGAGATCATGGTGCGTGATGCATGAAAAATGCATGATATTTTCATTCCTCTCTCTTTCTCTATATAACCCTGACACTTGTTCTGAGCACCTTTAGCATTTTTTTTTTTTAGCTTTCTTCGTTCCTTTGCTGCTATTCATGTCTAACTTTGTAATGATATTATTTTACACCATAATCATATTTATTGCATTTTCAGCCTTTTGATATGAATAGCTGGGTTTTTTACTGTTCTGTTTTTGATATTGTGAGTGGATGTTGTCTAGATGTTTGGAGACTGATAGGAAAAAATGAGATTTGAGTTTATTTGTCCCCATGCTCTCTCTCTGTCTCTTACACAGGAGGCGTACTCTGTAGCGAGGCAGTTTAATCTGATTCCTCCTGTGTGTGAACAGGCAGAGTATCATTTATTTCAGAGGGATAAAGTAGAGATGCAGTTGCCTGAGCTTTACCATAAAATAGGTAAAAATACACAAATATGTGTAGAAAATGTACCATTTGGGGTTTCTAAGATTGTTTGAGGTTCTGCAAAGTTCTCCAAAGGGACATCTGAGGAACCCCCAATGGTTTCTTTTAATCTTTTTGCACTTTGCACATTGTTTTCATGTACACATACATTAAGCAAGCATGATTTAAATAACTTTTTTGGCTTTTTACTTGCCCTTTAGGGGTTGGTGTGGTATCCTGGTCTCCTCTGGCCTGCGGGATCATCACAGGGAAGTATGAGAACGGCATCCCAGAATCCTCCAGGGCCTCTTTGAAGGTACTTGGCTGGAATATCAGAAGCATCTACAAGACAGATGGAAGAGGATATGTTGAGTTAAAAACTGAAATAGTGCCAGACATTAAAAAAATATTTAAAAGTTAGAACCAGAATGTATCTGAGGTCAGTAGGAAACATAAGCATGTTTAGATCTGAAGTCCAAACCAAATAAACCAGTATTATCAAATTTGAAGATAATACAACCTAAACCCTGATTTCTTTTAGCATGTTGGTGTGATGTATCTTGTTTAGAAATACAGAATTATAATCACACACACCTACACATGACTAAAATTACCTTTTCATTAGCAATCCACATGCATAAGCTTCACCTTCCACCTACAGCTTTAGCTACAGGGATGATAGTGTCAGCTCTGTCAGGCCAGGTTTGCTGTGTGGGCCTGTATCACTATCTCTCTTGTCTCTGTGTAGTCATACCAGTGGTTGAAGGAGAAGATTTTGAGTGAGGATGGCAGAAAGCAGCAGGCAAAGCTCAAGGAACTGACCCACATTGCTGAGAAGCTCAGCTGTACGCTGCCACAGCTTGCCATTGGTAGGTCAAAAGATCTTCAGGTGTTCTCACTTAACTATCACAGATTATCATGGCCACAGAGAGTTCTGGGATTGCTCAGTGGATTAAGGAAATGATCTCATGTATTTCTTTAGAAACAATATGAAACACAAAATATTTTGATCCAAGCTTTTTTTAAGAAAACCTTTATGGTGACAATTTAACAAGCTTATTTGTAATGATGTATGGGTAATAACTGAAAATATAGTAACTGTATTGCTTTTCTTTTTTCATTTTAAATGTATTGTGTTTTTTATTTGTATTGATTTTCTAATTTTCTGTCCACTATGTCTAATGGTTATTAATAACAAAAAGACTGAATTGATATAAAATGTATGTGATCCCTGTCTGTAAAAAGTCTTTAAAAATAATTATAAGATTAAAAGTAACAACAGCCATAAATATAACGAGAATAGCTCATGTGTGCCTATCACTGTAAATGATATTAATAAGATTATTTGAGGATTTGAGAGATTTGAATAAGATTATATTATATGATATGATATGAAAATGACTTACATAGACAGGGTCACATGTAAATACTCCTTATATGTTTGTATACAGCATCAGACTGAAGATCCCCAACACAGATTTGTTATTAATCTATAATCTGTGTTTTTCTTTCTGTAGCCTGGTGCCTCCGTAATGAAGGAGTTAGTTCAGTTCTCCTCGGGACATCCAACCCAGCACAGCTCACTGAGAACTTGGGTGCAATACAGGCAAGAGATTTCTGATGATATCTCAAATAATTTTTAAAGGGCATCTAAAACATCTGGGATTGTATATCATATGATTGAGTAATCTGATCATGTCATGTTCTCTGTGACAGGTCCTTCCAAAGATCACCTCTCACGTGGCCTCGGACATCGACAAAATTCTGGGTAACCGTCCCCACAGTAAGAAAGATTACCATCATTAGGCCTTTCTGTGAATCCATATGCCTTGCGACTCAGGATCCCGTGCCCTCTTGTGTCAGCGGGTGTCCCACCATCGTGTGTCTATCTCAACTTCGGCAGAGATCCATCGTTGCTGTTACAGTAGAAATGCTAAAGTGTTATGCATGCTTCTATTCAACCTAAACCTGAGCTCAATCTAAAGATCTCTGTGGAGACACACCTGCCAGTAAAGCACAAAAGCTCCTAGACTTCTCTGTCCGTGAAATATGCATTCAGCTGTTCATCACCCTTATGTGCCAAAGTGAACCCTGGTCTTGACCCTTGACCTCTGGACATGCTTTTTGAAAAGGGCAGGTGAAGGGATGAAGTGGCAGGCTGTTAAGAACAGTGTATGTGAGCGATGTGGAAATGAAAACAGACCGAAGTTAAATAGTTTTAACCGGAGCGTGGAGCTGTTTTTATTAAAGTAGGACAGCTGGCATTCTCTATCTTTCTTTGAATGTTAATGGACATTAAAGGTGTTAAAGGTGCAATTTTATGTCATGTTTTAAAGAATTACATTTTTGGGAATTAATAGAATTATCATATTTTTCGAAAGATAAATATCAACAATATTTATACTTATTATATTATATTATACAAATACTAATATGAGATGGTGAACTTGAAAATGAATTAAAAGTTGAGACTTGACTTTAATGATGACTGTCCTTCTCATATGAAATATAAATTTGAAGGCTGATGAAGGCTTTTTTATTCAGGTGTATAGTCTGTATAAAATGATAAAGGATGACAAATTTCCACCCCAAAACAGCTCAAACACATGTTTAAATAATTGAATCTGCTCACATACTCTGCTTATAATTGTTCCTGCTTAGGGAAGAGAAATAAAGTGAAGGAAATCATTTGCATATCATGCTGAGAATGTAAAAATTAAGAACTGTGACGTATGACAGTGTGCAGCATGTAGAGTTGCAGAAGCTCTGTGCATTGATAAACAGACATATGTTGGAGTTAAAAGCCATCAACAGCGTATTTGTCTGTTATTGTGTTTAAATGTTCTCTAACATGTTCTGCATTTTGTCTGAAATGTCTTTAAAAGAGCACAAGACTGTTTGTGTATGTTAATCCCTGAATTATGTGATGTGTCATTTGTTCCATAATTTCTTTTAATCCCTCTTGATGAATATTGTAGTAAATAAAATAGTTTGTAAAATGCTGTATTTCATGACACTGGTTAAACACACGCTTGCTGCTGTACTTGTATTTAAACTGCAAAGCAGTAAATACACAGAGAGGTAAAAATCCAGTACTAAACAACTAGTTAATGTCTACAAATGAGGTCAAAATGTTTACAAACTTGAAAATGAAGCTGTTATTTAATGCATTGTGCAGAGTGCTTTAACATCAAAATAAAATGTGCATCTCATGTTTTGTATTCTTATTTATATTTTAATAATGGTCTTTCTAAGACAGTTCCTGTAAAGCTATATTGTTGAGGTTGCTAAAGCACAGCTACAATAAAATTGCAATAATAACCTGCAAAATGTGTGCTAGCGTTTAAAAAATGAAGCAGCAATTTCAAGTTCCATGTTACAAGTTTTATTTTAGCAATATGCACAAGATGTCAATGACAATTTCTTCAACGAAATGCTGTTAATTTAACACAAAACTAGGGCATAACTGAACGCAGCAAACTGCGTCACGAATAATATAAACACACCCCCCTTCATACGTCTCCATAGAAACGACATGGCTCCCATTATGAGACGAGCTCCGCCCACCAAAGTTTTCTATTGGATAAACTCCCTGTCAAGTTTCAAAATTGTGCGTTTTCATTGGCTCTTTCCCGCTCGTCACCTTATTTCGATTCCACACGCGCCAAACAGTGTAGGCCATGATATATTTGACGCAAGCGCTCCAAACGACATGTTTACGACAATGTTGAACCGAATGTCCTGATTTTTTAAAGCAATTATTTGTTTTGTTCGTTTTATTTGTTGATTTTACTTATTTTAAAGCAAGGAAGAAGACATTCTTCGTTTCCAAGGCAGCAGGGAGTAAACTGAAAGCGAGTGCGAGTGCGTGTGAGTAACGCTGTTTATAATCGCATAACAAATCGCGGTACGTTATATAAACATGCGATGTATTTTTACGTCACGAATTTTGTGAAGGCGTCGTCTTGAATGATTGTCGTAAGAACGATATTAGGCTAATTATTTTCCACATTCACCATACTGAAAAACGCTACAAATCCTAATGGTTCCTATTACAGATACGAGTTTACCATTATAACCATTAAATCCACTGACAATCTGTTACGTTTTTACTTATATCCAGTAGGGCATTTGTACATTTGTATGCGGAGATGTGGCTGACGCAAGGCAGGAGGAGCAGCAGCCCCATGGGTGATGGTTTGTGTGTTGCTGATGGTGACTGTTTTACCAGCAGTCTGATGAGTGATTCCTTCTGCATGAATCAGTCCTTTCCCTCTGCAAGGAACTGCACTTTGAAGCCCCTGGATGCAACAGGTGGGCCAGAATTAGCTGACACTGAAATGGTTTTAAAAACTAAATAATAGTCTGTTTCTGCTGTGATCTGAACACTGGTACCAAAACACACTTCTGTGCATTTTCCCAAAGGTGATTTGTACGTTGGCTCATCAGTGGCGATGAGGAATCTCCAGATATCGGATCTGCATGACTCCCGCCCTGTATCACAGCCATCAGTTCAGGGTTCTGCTGTGTTTCAGAGCTCTCTACTCAGACAGCTCACCTGTTACGCTCCAGAGAAGAGTGGGACGGCTCTCAGTCCCAACACAGCCATACTGTCAATTAACCGCATCACATCACAGGTATTGTTTTTTTTAGGCATTTACTAAATTTGCTTTAAACGTATAGGGGATAGATCTCCACAAATGAAAGTTCTTTGATCATTTACTCAACCTCATGTTGAGTAAACTCAATGTCATTCCAAACCTGTGGAACACAAAAGAAGATATTTTGAAGAATGTTGGTAACCGTACAACCCCATTGACTTCCACTGTATAAATGCAAAACCACTGAGAAATTTCTCAAAATATTCTTTTGTGTACATTCTCACAGAAAAAAAGTTGTATACAAAACATGAGGGTAAATAAATAATGACTGAATATATTATTTTTAGTTGTGTTGTGCAGTGTTTTGGTAATGTTGATATTTATCCTGTGCTTTAGTATCCACTTGGGTTTATGAAACTACTCAAAATATTTAGCATTTTGAAAGAATTTTCTCTCTTTGCAAGGTTGTAGATACCAACGATTATGCTTGTAAGCTGTTTGAGTGTGCCTATAGCGATTTGATTGGCCGGCAGCTGACCTCTCTCCTAAGAACCAATCAGACGCTAGAGGAAGTCCTAAAGGAGGAGACTCTAGACTCCGCTGGGAGTCTTGCTACTGTTTCTGCAAAAGTGGTATGGAACAGAGCCATATCTCTAAAGAAAATTACAACAACAATTCACTTGGCTGTCACTAACACTCCCGTCCCATGAATATTTAATTTCGAAACACACTGTGGCTCTAACTTCTGCCTTCCTGTGCTGGATGTGACATTTATTAACAAAAGCACGGCTTCATCTTGTTCTCTCGGGCAGGTGACCGCAGCGAGTTTGGCTGGTGCAGAATTTCCTGTGTCTGTGTGTTTTCAGACACCCGAGCAACAGCAGGTTGTTGAGCTTCTCCTGGAGAGAGTGGAAAGGATCACGGCACACGTGACTTTCACTCAGAATGTGAGATTTGTTTCATTGGACTTTCTTGTGAATGTTCCTGTGTTTAATATGTATTGAGCCAACAGTGTTGCATATCTGGGGTTTTTATATTAAGAAAATGGTTATATAACTGCCAAGTAGGCCAAAAGTTACAGCTGCTGCTTCTGTTTCTTCAGGGTGGAATCCTCAGCTGTGATCCCACTTTTGCACATCTCCATGGTTACCACACTGCTGAAGAAATGACAGGCCTGTCAATCATGGCTCTGATGCCATCTCTACAGATCCCTTTCCACTGCAAAACAACTCCTAAGGTTAGGTGCTTTCAAAACTTTGGGCATGCAGCATTGGCTAAATCATATTTGGTTTTGATTTGAGGCTAATCAAGGCAAATGGCGAAGTATTTTGGCTATTTTGTTTAGCGCTATGCTATTAGCACAGAAATTACACACTGTTAAATAAAATGAACTTGGTTGATTATGTATCTTCTTATAACAGTTCTAATAATAATTGTTTCTTTGTATCTCAGGTGTTGCGGGTACAGAGATTGTGTTTGCAGGACAGGTCTGGTTTGGCAGTTCCTGCATGTGTCCGACTGCAGGCCGCTGTGTCCTGTGGAAGAGCAGTGCATCCAGAACATTCTGACATCTCGCTTGACAGCTCTCGCCGGCTCAGCCGGACTCCATCAGGTCAGTCCTTGGTTGTTTTAATCTAATGCATCATGCGGCACGTTTTGTGCTGCAGTCCAGTCAGCTAATTCCCTATGGATGTTACATTTTACTCTTTCATGTAAAAATATTAGATTTTTTTATTGATTGTATTTGTACTTCCCTTCACTGGTTATACTATAAGAAATTTTTCATATAGAGATTGTTGCTAAAATAATATCAGTAAATTAAAAACCTCTAAATTTAATATTAAAAATTAATAGTATATGAAAGATATTGATTGATTGATTTTTTTTTTTTTTTTTTTTTTTTTTAAGCTTTCCCTACCTAATAAAAACCTTAAGACCAAAACTCTAAAATATTATTTTTATTCTATTAAATTGTAAAAATATGATTGTATTATAGAATAAAAGGAAATTATACAGCTGCAATGTAATGATGATTATGTTAGCCAGCAAAATAAGATTTCCTTTTAGTGGCATGTGCATGAATTTATACTGCTCATTACATCACAACCAAATATTGTGAGTTGCAAGACATAAAAACACATTCATAATCCATAAAAAGTTAAATGTACCAAGGCAGCTCAATAAGGAAAGCGACTCTCATCGGGCCATTCATATTGTTATTGGATTACAGCTTCAGGCAAAGTAAGATGTTCGTTTTCCTTCTGAAGGAGCCGAGATGTAATATGACATTCTCTCCAACTTCATTACTGCAGATCAGACTTCATTATCATGAATCACGTTTCATTACTTCATAACTCTGAATCAGATTTAATCAGATTTTGAGCTGTTTCTGTGGTATTTTATGCATTGCCCTGAGCCACTATATCCTCAGGGAAAGCCATGGGGAATTTTTAGGACTTATTGCTGCTTTGGTCTGACACAAAGAAAATCTGTTTGTCACTTGTGATATTGGTCATGGATCTAATTAATGAATTTCATTTACTGCTTAAATTGCTATTGATTTCAGTATGATCGATACAGAGCCCTGGCACTCTTTTTGTCCTTCAGGTGGTAAATCAGGTGGTGGTGATGTCATGTCCCCCGGCTCAGGTGTGCTGTACTCTGGATCAGTGTGTGTGTTCGCTCCCAGTAGCTGTCTTCTGATGCTGTTGCCCAGTGGGACCATTCACAGTCTCAACAACACCTTGAGCTTTTTATTTCTTGGATACAACAGCAGTCAACTGCTTGGCAAGGTACAGATGCTGTAACATTCCCAATTATTTTACCTCAGTTGTCAGATCTTGTTGTTTTACATACAACTGTCCACCTGTATGCGCAGAACATCACATACCTCATACCGGCGTTTTATGAGCGAGTTCGTGCCGGAAATCAAAGTAACCACCCTGCATCTCATCTCAATGACCCATCCAGCCCAACCGGTATAAATAATTTAGATTACTCACATTTATTTAGCTTGGATGTTGTGCTGAACAATCCCCTATTTTCTCGTAGATCCTTGTAGATGTTCTGCTAGTGCTAACTGTCAACCTTCTGATGTTCTTACTCTCTCTATTGATGCTCACTCAACAAAAGATGATCAACAGGACACTTGTAGTGAGTTTTTTAAAAATTCCTGCTGTATTTCAATTATGTATACATGCATACAATAAAAAAACTGTGTGGAATATTTCTGGGTGATCGATTGATTGTCATGCACAGATCCAAACACACTGCTCGCTGGTGATAGTGTGATGGTACATCTGGCCATGCGAAGGAGAGCAGGACACGGGAAAGGAAAGAGGATCTTTACTGGAACCAGTGCTAAACTGGAGAAGGAGGGCAGCGTCCCATCAACCATGACCTCTCCTGCTGTCACCTCTACACCACTAAATGGGTAAAATACCTTTTATTTTTGTCACAATGAAGTCTAAATTGACTTTTTTATGGAATATTGTACTATATTGTGTATTGTTTTTGATTAATGTGCTCTAATCTTTAATCAAAAACATTAACCTCCAACCTCTTTGACAAGACTTAAGGGCAAGCTATTGGGGACTTGCTGCAGTTGATCATCCTTGTGTTTTGTTTGCAAAGCCCAACCGTCCAATCAGTTCTGGATAGACTAAAGCCTTTTTAGAAGCCATTTCACTCTAATAAAAAGCAAAAAAGCTTTTGCTAAAAATATTTGTATACGTTAAACTTAATGATGTAAGAGCAAATCCCACAGAAACTTTAAGAAACCTGTCTGGGTCACACCCCTTAATTTTTTGCAGTGACCTGTATAGAAATAATACACATTGTCGTGCTTAGGGCAGATTGTGTTGGAGGTGTTTATAAATCATGAGTTTGTGTGCAATTCTCTCTGTTGATTTCAGGTTGGATGATACTACACAACTTTGTGAACAGATTGTAGATGTGACCGCACAGGTGTCCGAGTCGGACTCTGCCAACTCCACCACTGCTCTGCTACAGACCTTTGCCTTGGTGGAGTCCCAGGAGGTCCACAATATCTGCCTCTTTACCAATTTCTCTGCTCCTGGTGGCCAATCAGAGCAGCCTTTCACTGGGCAAGATGCCTCTAAGGCACCTCTAATACAGCGACTGCCAAACCCAAATTGTGAAGTCGCTGCAAAGTCCTGTGGACCACATGCTGAACCTCATAAACAGTCTTGTCAGTGCTCGGACAAGGCCCAGCTTCACGACTCTAGCTTTGAGGTGATTTCCCTAGGCAGCGGGTCATCCTCTGGTTTCTGTGAGAAGTTAGTAGGGGGATCTGGTCCAGAAAAGCTTGATGAGTCTCAGCAGGGACGTCAGTTAGCAGAATCGGGGAGCTGTTTCCTGGACTTGAACTCTAATGGAGATGAAATTGTTCATGCCATGTCAGAGATGAACCTGAACGAGAGCATTGAGATCCCAAATGTCCCTGTAGATCTCGACCATTCGTTGACTTCATGTGATACTGCTGAACTTCTGCGAACACCTTCACCCTTCATTGTAGAATCAGAGCTTGAGATTGAAGATGCGACCCATGGAACTGCCCCGTCATTGAAGGAACAAGTCGATCAACAAAAGACTGTAGAACAACCTGCAAAAAACCTTCTGGAACATTGGAACTCATCATCTGCACATGTCGTGGGCCGTGTTCTAGATCTCCGGAGAGGAAGTGGTGGAATGCATTTGACAGGAGATGCTCCTGCCACCTCTACCCCTAAGAAGACTCAGCCAAACTCTCATATTCCAGAAGGGAGGTTTCATGTCACCTGCTACCACAGAGATGGAACTCCAATCGGTATGTCAGCTGTGTCCCTCTGACTCGCCTATTTAAGTTATAACGCTAGAAATGTTTTTGTTAGATTGCTGATTAGTGTAACATCATGTGTTATTTGCTCTTGAGTTTAAACATGTGCCTCTTATTAGCTCTAATGAAAAGTGCAGTACAACTTAAAAACAAAGATCTAAATACAATATTTCTTTCTCTCTGTGTGTAGAGGTACAGTGTGATGTGCGACACGCATCCTTGTCCAGTGGCAGATTTCTTGTCTGTTTATGGCTGAGTGGAAGTCATCTTTTGCTCCATCATCAAGAGGCTCTACATAGCACAATGTCTCCCACAGTGAGGACAGGAGTCCCAGAACAGGAGGCCGGTGCCTATAGCTTTGCTGAGGTGATATGTCTAAATGATGTACTTATTGAGTTTAAATTTAGCTGTTTTACAAATTTATATAGGATGTTATACTTTGTACTTTTAACTCTCTCAAGGCCCTGGCATGTTTTTTCTTTTCATCCAGGCAATCCGTTCTGATGCCTTACACTCCTCTGTGAACCTGGAGCACTCCAGAGCATGTGAGGGACAGTTTGAGGAAGACTACCGTCCTCTGCGCTCCATTGGCAAGGGAGCCTTTGGCTTTGTTTGGCTTGCTTCAAGGCGGAAAGACGAACAGGAAGTCAGTGACTCTTTTTACAGTTATTCATGTTAAGATGTATATTGATCCAAAGCAAAGATAATTATCTCATAACTGTGTGTTGAACCCTTGATCAGAAATCTAAAGAGATGTTTATACACTGCCTCACTTTAGATACTGTAAACAGTTGGATGTATGTAGTCCTTTTTAGACTGTTGCACCATAAAGCTGGTACAGAAATGCTTATTTTGTGTTTCTGTAGCTGGGTTTCAAACCCTTAACCTCCACAAATCAAGATGAAAAAATAGCTTTGGATAAGTGTCTCCCAAATGCATTAATGTAATAAAAAACGTCTTGAACTATTTCAGGTTGTTGTGAAGTTCATCAGGAAAAGTGCAGTGGTGAGTGAATGTTGGGTAAATGATCCAGATCTGGGACGGGTCAGTCAGGAAGTGGCCATTCTTGCTCGTCTGCAGCACCCCAACATTGTGAAGGTATATTAAGAAATCAGCTCAAGTTAATCTGGTGCCATCTGATCAATTTAATGGTCAGTGTTGTCAGGTTTTTTGGTTTGTTTCTGCAGGTGCTTGAAGTGTTTGAAAATGAAGGGTTCTTCCAAATGGTCATGGAGAAACACGGGGATGGACTTGACCTCTTTGAGTTCATCGACATGCAGCCAAGACTGGATGAACCTCTTGCAAGTTACATTTTCAGACAGGTGGGAAAGCTTTTTATTGGATCATTTTAGAGGCAGTGGTCATAATTTATTAAGAGGTCTTCTGATGTAAGCTTTTGAGTTTCATTCAGTAATTCTTTTTCTCTTAATCTGTTTGTACACAGCTGGTAGCTGCAGTGAATTACCTGCGGGGGAAAAAAGTGCTTCACAGAGACATAAAGGATGAAAATATCATCATAAACTCAAAGTTTCATATCCAGCTTATTGATTTTGGCTCTGTTGCCGTGTTGGAACCTGGACAGCTCTTCTACACCTTCTGCGGGACTCTGGAGTATTGCTCACCTGAGGTGCTTCAAGGAAACCCGTACGTACTGAAGCTTCAGACGCTCAAGTCACTCTCAACATTCTCAAGTTCAGTGTTTGGATAAAGTCATAGTTCATGCAATTCTGTTTGGGGAAATTACACACAGTCGTTTTAAGTAATTTCCTTAAAATACATGTTATATGAATACAATCTTACTTGAAAGTAATGCTGTATGTCCACCCATCTACTTACAAAAAAGGATGTTTTTTAAAGACTGATGTACAGGCTCCATATTTTATTTTGATGTGTTTGTGTGTATAGGTATGAAGGTCCAGAGTTGGAGATGTGGTCTCTCGGAGTGCTCTTATACACCTTACTCTTCAGTGAAAATCCATTTTGTAGTGTGGAAGAGACGTTGCAGGCCCAACTCAACCCTCCCTGCCAGATATCCACAGGTCTGAAGCTCTTTTTGATCTCAGTTTTAAAAAATAATAATTTTCCAGATTCTGGGTTTTTAGCATAATAAATTGTATTACGGTTCTGTGTGTTTTAGAGTTGTATGGACTGTTGGCTGGTCTTTTGCACCCAGTTGTTGATCAGAGAATGACTTTGGATGAGCTTTTGGAGTCGCCATGGTTACGGCAGCCCATAAACCTAGCGGAGTATTCATGGGAAGAGGTCTTCCCCTCTTGTAACGGTAAGAAATAAAGCTTGTATCCTGATTCACAGACTCTCAGACTCTCTCTTGTTTGAAAGTCTTTATATAAAATGACATTCTACAGATTTAACTCCTCAAAAACAGTGCAGAAAATGCAAGTCCACAGATGTTATAAACAGCTTATGGGATAATATTTTCCCCCCTCAGAGTCTACAGAGCATGTGGAGTCCAACTCTGGTGTCCATCAGGCAGACATCCTCTACCATGACCCCGACAACGACTTGAACACATTTGAGGACACGCCTCTAGAGGATGAAGAAGAAGATGAGGAGCAGAGGAGAACAATGGCAGCACTTCAGTCTGAGCTGCTGAAATATCTCACTGATGAATAAGGAACTATCTGTCTATCATGATGCAAATTCGTCCAAAGAGTAACTGTGTATGGGAACAAAACAGCTTTAAATCTAGGTTTAGAGGAAGGAATAAGAGCATTAAGATTGTTTATCAAATGTTATATCACCTAGAGATTGAAAACATTGTATTCTGTTGTGTAGAAATATCTCTTGCTGTAATGCTATGATGTTTCTTTTGAAGGAAAACATCAATGATTGTCCTGTTAAAACGTATGGCACATGCACTAGACCTGGTTAAGGGTCAGCTAAGCTTTATAATAATCTGTTTTTAGGCCTGCAGAGCTTTAAATAAGCAGTTGTGTAAACAACTTATTTTAGGTTGATTTTTAACCTTTTAAATTATGTATATTTTAATTATTTTTAAAATGTCTATATTTATCCTATGAATAAATTGTCATTGGCAATACTTTTAATTTTTTCGATATGTGCACAGGCTTTGTAAAGCCTCTGTCAATTACATGTCACTGAAATTATCCTCAATAAAAATAGTTTATAAAGTGCTTTTATTTCTCTGTTCTATTATATGATTGTGTTCTTGTGGAACCTTTGCTCGCAAGTTTCTTGTTTCTGTCCGGGTGTATTTTGACGCAGCACACATGGTTACACACGCTTGCCGACGACAGGTGAGGACGAAATGACAAATCTTAAAATGTACACCAACTACTTAATATTTTACGCACTGGATATAATGATGTTGTTGTGCTTTGCAAATATATAATAATATATAAATTCCATAAAATTAAACGATTCGCTTGTAGGAAGCGGATTTGTTTAGCTGGAGTCAAATCAGTAAATGCATTTAAGATAAATATCTTAAATATCTTAAAAACATAATAAATGCAATGACAACAGCCTAAATAAAAATAATCATTTACATACGTGTGGTTTGTGCCATGACGTTACTTACGAGACATTGATGAGACATAGGCCTACTTTAGCAACCTAAAGTATGTTGCATCTCAATAACGTGTGTTCTCATGTTGTGTCACATCCACAACGCATGTTTAATTTAAATAGACGAACGTATAAACTGGTATTTTCATCAACATGGATTTAGTATAATATAAACAGATTCAATATAATCTTTATTATGAATGACATTTTTTTGGACTAACAAATGACTTATGGAGAAACCATTGTATGAACTTGTAAGGTCACAATTATTCCTAAAGAATTACTCATTAATTTTGCGATCCTAATATTTTGCGTACACCAGGCACACATTAACTGCTCACATTCAACAAAACAATAGTGCACACGACTGCTGTACAATGAAATAAACCATTTTTTCCCCTCTGGCTCACAGATAGTACGATGGATGTGGAGATGGAGTGTATGTCCTGTGGATGTGAACAAAGGTCATATGTCCTTCTGCTCCACCATCCAAGAGCCCCATCAAGCACTTCCATCTCACGTTGGTCAGGTCACGCACCGGCCCGGGGCCCAGCTAACTGTACGCTCTCTTCTCGAAATGGGCTTTTCAGATACTCAAGCTGAAGAGATGCATGAAGGCGCGTTAAAGAGCCGTGGGAAACATGTTCCTTCAATACTGACAGCACTGTTAGTCTTAGGATTAAATCCTTCAAGCATTCTCAGAATAATGCAGAAATGCCCAGAGGTGTATTCACTTAAAGGCACAGAGATACAGCAGCGCGTCAATCATCTCAGGAAAATGGGATTGGTTGAAGGTGATGTGTCATGCTTATAATGCTCTTTGTTAATGAATTATCTAAATGCTTTCATATTACAAGACATATTCATATTTTCAGTGCTAGTCAATGCATTCTTTTTGGCTGACCTTTCCCCATTTTAAGTGAAACTATAAACCATATTTTAAACCATAGTCTATATACCTAAATAAAACTGCATTGTAGTTTATAAACAGTCTACAGTTATAGATCATTTTACTAGCACAAAAGTAGGTGTGTAATGTAAAGTTTTATGACTCGTCCACAGGCAGTCTACAGAGGGTGATCAGCCACTACCCCAAGGTCATGACCGTGCCAATCAAGAGAGTCAACATGGTGTCTCGAATGCTCAGAGAGAAATGCCACTTTACCACCCAGCAGGTCACAGATATCCTCAGAGACTCACCTGAAGTTTTGGAGGAGGATTTGGCCCGTTTGGAGTACAAATTTCAGGTAGAGCAGGTGTTACAGGTGTAGTCTGCAGAACAAAGTATTCCATAATGCCACAGCAATGTTGACCTTGAGTGATCCTCTGTCGTTCCATAACCGTACATGTTTCCTTCTTATCTGGAATGCAAGAAACATGTTTGTCATGGTTTTATATGAACTAAAGTTTCATATGAAGTATTTTCATGAATTCAACTGGAAGAGCCAGTGCTTATAATGCCAAGTCATAGGTTTGATACCCAGGGAGCACATGTACTGATGAGTAAACGATGACAGAATTTAACAAATTCTTTTACTTTTAGGTGAATTATTTGATGTATGAAATACAGATTTAACTTGTTAGTAAAGCACTAAAACACCTGAAATAGGTCTGTCAGATGAAGTACAATGAAAGCTGATAGTGACTGTGGCTCTCAAAGTTTGATCTAAAAACCACCGGATTTACATCAGATTGTAATTGTACATCTTTGTTGGTGTTTGATTTATTTCTTTTGTGTGGTGATTGTAAATAATATAGTTGAGGAGAGTTAGTGTTTTGTTGATTTAAAAACTGATGCACGCTTTCCCCCCGCAGTATGCATATTTCCGCATGGGTGTGCGGCAGGCGGAGATGGTTAAAGCCAAGCTGTTTCGGACGACGCTGTTGGAGCTGCGGTGTCGTCACTGCTTCCTGGAGAGGAGAGGACTGTACCAGACGCCAGACAAGAAAGGCCAAACGCTCATCCTTAACCCATCACTCAAAGACTTCCTCTGCGTCTCCGAGGAAACCTACCTGACGCAGGTCGCCATGGCAACGTCTGAGGAGTTCCACATATTCTGTAAGATGATGGAAAGAGAGCAGGAAGAGGAGTTCAGCTATGATGAAGAGGAGGAGTTAGATGAGGATGAAGATTATGAAGATGACGACGATGAAAAAAAGAACAGAAAGAGCCATAACTGGAAAACTGGCTACAAGAGGGACAGAAAATGAAAAGGCATTCTATACCAGTCACTATTTTGTTGGTAAAAATTAATAAAGGAACTACAGTATTTCATTTCAGCGACCCTATTGTTTGTTGTTGATATTAATATCTGATGCAAATACAACATATGCAAACCACTAGCATACGTTTTAAAATTAATCCACAATATTTGCCTAGGAGCTGGTGGTCATGCCAACATTCTTGTATATTATTTGTTTAACGCTTGATCTCATTTATAGCTTTATAAGCTTTTACCCCGGATATGAGGTGCGTAGTAGTGGGGAGGAACATTGCAGTATTAATGGTGTTGGTGTTAGTTTATTTAAACGTCTCGACATGGCGAAGGGTCAGCACAATTTACACCAAATGCTAAGTAACCATGGAACATCTGAAGAGCGTTAGTGCCTTGTGATCATTTACGGATCTGTGCGCATCAGTGGAACGCCTGCTCTGTGATAACAAGGGTGCAGTTGGGAGGTATTGATTTGGGATGACATTAGTCTGATGGAGGCCTGGATGAAAGCATACAATTCTGCATATATGGATGTGTGGGACAGGTAAGTGTGTCATTTTAACTCTTGTTAAATCGATTTTTCATCGATGTGTATGTTTTTCATTCTTCCTTTTCAGGGCGTATGTGATTTGGTTTTAGTCACGCGATTTGTTGATGGAAAATGCTTGCCGATTGTTTTTTTGATATGAATGTATATGTTAATCATTGATTTTACATTTAGAAAGGATCTCCACAGTACATCAAATAAGCATTTAAAGGGATTTAAGTTCACCTAAAAATAAAAAAAATCGATCATTCATGATATTCAGAACTTTGACTGACTTTGGCAAAACACAAAAGAAGATATTTTGAACAATTTTGATAATTAAACAACATTGGCCCAATTCGACAAAACCGATACATTTCTCAAAATATCTTCTTTTGTGTTCCACAGAAGAAAGTCTAGGTTTTGAATGACATGGGGCCGATGTTGTTTGATTACCAACATTCCTCAAAATATCTTATTTTGTGTTCTTTCAAACAAAGAAAGTTGTATAGGTTTGCAATGCCATGAAGATGAATAAATGATGAATGTTCAGAAACATGACTAAGGTCGCTCACTTTCTTGCTTCTCGCATAAGCTGTTACACGTCATATAACATGTTATTGTATGTAAATTGTATTTGTAATTTTTCATCGTCTTTGTTTTATAGATAACCAAGCCATTGGGGTGACTTTTCCAGCATCAACAAATAAAGGTTTCAGGAGTGATCGCTCTTCATCCTCTCCCCAATTATGAGTCAACCTCTCATCGTTAACATCTCTAGGGAGTGGTACATCATAATGAAGAGCAAACACATGGATCTGTTCCTCATCCCCACTGTTTTGCTGACTTCCATCACTTTGCTGGTTAACCCCGTGTTGTTCCTCAGCATCCTGTGTTTGTCTTCGCTGCGTCAGGAGACGCGCTACCTGCTCCTCGCAAACACGCTCTTAGCTGACATGCTCTTCCTCACCATCAACCTCACAGTCGTCTCCTGCAACACAGTGGGCATGGACATGCCCCATATACTATGTGAGTTTATGCTGTTGAGCACAGTGACAACATACAGCTGTTCCGTGCTCACAGTCACGCTGATGGTCGTCGACACGTTCGTGGCTGTGCGCTGGCCTTTACGTTACAATGAGATTCTCCCTCCATCCAGAGCCAGAAAGATAATCATGAGCTTATGGGCGCTGTCTTTAGTGTGCCCTGTCTCTTTGCTTGTGATATTTGAGGTGGTGCACAGCGAACATTATCCACGTCAAGTGTGTTTGGTGTTGATTGCTCTGCACTCATTAGGTCAGAAAATGACAGTCGGCGTTTACCTGTATTTCATCATTGCAGTCATCCTCTGCACCGCACTCATTGTTTACTGTTACATCCATCTCTACGTCATCACCAAGACTTCTGGTATATGGCGTAATCGCTACTCCCGGGCACGTATGACGCTATTGGCCCACGCTCTGTTGCTTATGATGTATTTCGTTCCGGCGCTGGTCTTTGCTGTCGAACTGGCTCTTTTAAGGAGAGATAAAACCCTAACAGAAGTGGCAGTGTGGTTTAATATGGCAAACATGTGCGTGCTAATGTTGCTGCCCCGCTTTTGCACTCCTTACCTGTACATCTTACGCTATCGTGAGATTTATAAAACTCTTCAGCAAGTGTTGTGGAAGAAAAGACACCTCAGTCAGATAAGCGCGGCCTAGAGCAGAATTCATAACACTGGATTTGTACAATTTCTTGTTTTTCAATAGCTGGAGGATACATTTGCTAAAATTGAGACTATCTGAGGCTTGTGTCTCTTAACTAAAAAGTAACTGAATTTTGAGAATTTTTTTAATTAAATAACTCTTATTTATTTATTTTATAGTCCATGCAGCCATTTCCATCATTTCTTCCAATGTTAGGCCTAAAGTATTAAACATCCTTACTATATATGGACAATTCCAGCTTATAGATGTGACATTTTTAGTCAAAACTTAAAAACTCAACAACAACAAAAAATTGTTACCAATTTACTGAACCACCTGTTAATATTTTCACAAACCCCAGTCCAGACATCAGAAAAATATCAGTCTTTACACAAATAATATACATGCACAATGGATGTGACAAAAAAGGATGCATGTTTTTGAGAGGCTTGGTTCTACACAACAAATGGACAAAAAACATAAAATAGTTTATTTCATTTTTCATGTGCCAGTTTATGAGGAATATAAACTGTTATAGATGTGACAATTCTGAAAGCAGTGCTTTACCTGACTATAGAAAATCATGCTTTAAAAAAGAAAACTTTGAGAGAAACTTCACATGGGTATTTTAGCCACCAAATATTGACATCTGAGCTATCAGTATGGTGAAAACATGCATGAAATTGTCCATATGCAACTAGAATATATATTTATTTAGTCATGATCTGCAAAGATGATTGTTTATTATGCTGTTCTGTTTAACTGATAAATAAAATTTAACTCTGATTGTGTTTTTCTCCAGTTACCTATGAGAGATCAATCTTTAACTTGTGTGCTACTTAGGCCTCTAAGTTAAACAATCAATCAGTCCAAAAATAACAGTGTAAATGTTACGTAATGATTCTGATTCTAGGAAGACATCAATATTGATGCCTTGAGTGTCTTTCGGATCCATTTAGCTGTGATGTGATGTTTACCTGTTTCTTTCTCTCCATGGAAATAATCAACAAGTGTGTCTGTGACAAATCAACACCTGCACTGTTCACCCGTCCCCTGAATCACTTACCACAGCTCACAGGAAGGAGAGACACATTTACCCGTCTGTGTAGGACTGGACTCGCAAACACATGCCAAGAGATGGAAACTCTGATGGAGGGAAAGTCAGAGCATTTGTTCCTAGTTGCAGAAGACCTTTTTTTATCTCTGCTTTGTACGTTCAGCGATTGGTACAACAGGTCAGGTCGAGCGGAGCTTCATAGACATTCTCTCAAATCATCAAACTCCTCTGAAAGCCCTGTGGAGATGTTTGCGCACGAGTGGCACGCGTTTATACCTACCTACCACACAAAGGTCATTCAGATATGCCCCATTTTGGCCCTCCTAGCCATGCTGTTGACCACACCGGTTCTTCTCGTACGTATATTGTCTCGTGTTGACCTGCGGCAGCAGACGCGTTACCTTCTCCTGGCTAATGTTCTTCTCAGCGACCTGCTTTTTGTTTGCATTAACATCCTGAGCGCATGTATCAACTCTGCTGGTGTGCTGATGACGGAGTGGCCCTGTGCCGTGGTCCTCTTCCTATTGGGCGTCTTGTACAGCTCTGGGGTGCTGAGTGTTACGGCAATGGTGCTGGATACCTGCTTTGCTGTGCTAGCTCCTCTACGCTACCTGGCGCTGTGGCCCGTGTCCCGGACCTACGGAGCAATTGCTGCCATCTGGGCTGTCTCTGTCTTCTTCCCCGCAACATCTGTTGGCATTTTCCTGTGGTACCACAGCACAGGCCCTTGCGCCGTCCACATATGCTCCCTGCCTTTACTGATGGTTTTAACAGTCAGCCACTTTCGCCCACTGTACGTCTGCATGTTGTTGACAGTGGTTGGTATCCTCGTCATACTCCTCTTGGTGTTTGCCGGGTACCTCGTCCTGTACTTTTATACCCGGAGTTCAGGGGTGTGGAAGGGCCACGCATCGTCCCGTGCTAGGGGAACATTTCTCATCCATTATCTCCACCTGTTTCTTTCTTTTTGTCCCATTCTGGTTTTAGTGATCGAGCTGATGCTATACAGCCACCAGAGTGAGACTTTAGATCTCACAGCTAATCTGTGGGTGTCCCTGGTGGTGTGTAACGTTTTACTAATCCTGCCCAAAGGCTTGGCACCTTACCTGTATGGTCTGCGCTATAGAGAACTGTGTGGAGTGTTGCTGGAGTTTTTTAGACTGAAGAGGCCAAGAACCATCACACCTGTGGTATAAAGACCATGTGGCATTTTTGCAAAAAAATTAACTGTGTAGATGCTGATTTGAGGCCGTGAAAGACTTTTAAAAGGAGTATTTTTTTAGCAAAAAATCAGTCAACACCAGTGAGGTTAAAAGGTTTAAGACAGAGGTGAATTGAAATAATGGTAAAATTCACAATATTCAAAATGTGATTTTCAGAATAAATGTATCAAAAATCTAAGTTTGTGAATTGTAGTAATTGTAATTTTTATATGTTTATTAGATGCTGTGTATTCTTGTAAATACTAAAAAATGTTTTTAGAATATCAATAAAAATACTTACTTTAAAAATAATTTCTATTGTAGTTTTCATTTTTGTATTAAATTGTTTTCATTGTATCTAGAGTCAGAACCAATGATGTTGACATCAGCTTGTCCACCTCTTACAAAAAGGTTCTGTGTTAGTACTATGGTACAGTAATGGTATCACACCATTGTATTGTTTGTTTTATAGTATTTACATGGTATTCAAAGGCACTTATAGGAATACTATAATACACATACAAAACATATAATATTTGTTCTCTGTTAAATAGTGTACAAAGCTTTCCACGGGTTATTTCTTTATGATGTGGTGGCTAATAAACAGTTCAATTATTGAAACAAAACGTTAGTGTTCATCGAAACCACTGAAACCATTGTATTTTTAATTGGTGCCTCAGAGACATTTTGTAAAAGATTTTGTTGATAAAAAAGAGTTTTGAGTTTTTAAAACTTACCAGAATAGTCATTATGCTTCCTCTCGTGAGACACTTTCCCTTTCGGTCATAAAATAAATATTTTCTTGTTTCTTAGCTAGTTTTATTTTTGTTTATGTAAAACGGTAATTCAGTTTTATTCAGGTTTATTCATATTTAAAACATGATCTTTAAATGTCAATGCTAGTAAAATAGTCGTGATTTTTATCATGACCACAAGATGGCGCGCTTTGTGCTTGCCCAACTGTTTTGTGGCGAGATTTTAAAAACATTTTTTATAAAAAAAATATTTTTATAGTTATCTATTATTGCGTCCTACATTAAATGTAGACGTTCATTGTTTTTTCATATTATTCCAAAATTAACATTCGCATTTTAGACGTTTTGACAACATCAGGAAGTTCGTCACGCTTTGTTACGCAATCTGTCCACGGAGAACTGCGTTGTTTTCACTCTCCTGTTACAGCAAAATCAACATTACAAACCTTTAAAACGCATTCGTTTCAACACAAAAACAATATAAGGAATTAATCGTCTTTACTCTCAAACCACTCTCAATTTTTTATTTTACAACAACATTTATATTTGTACTATGTTTAAATGACTATTCAAGCCTAATGAACGTGTGATCCAAACGCCAATTACACAACGTTTTATAATCATAATCCGATGTCCTCATTTCTCAGCTGTTAGGGGTTTTGTTTGCAAACAACGGCCAGCCACATGGAAACTCTGCCGCTATGAGTTATAGGATATGTAGTCGTTGGTTGGTTTGGCGATATGCGATTATATGTCGACAAAACTACAGTTCCCATGAACACACGGGCGAACGGTTGACAGGAGAAAAACGATCGGCGAATGGCACACAAAGCTGTGTATGCGCTCTTTGTGCCCAAACACGCAGTGAGTGACTATGAGACGGACGCAAACAAAGAAAACTTTACAGTCGTGTGGATTTTTGTGTTACAAACAAGGGGATTTCACATTAACTTTTGATAATATATAATTTTGGCAATTGTCCTTAATGTTTTCCAGAAAGTTGGCCTCCTGGGGATAAGGTAAGAACAATTATATTAAAACTTTTTGATAGACAACATCATTAATCGAAATGAGCATTTTAGTTTAACGCGATACGATAAATTCCAGACATTATGTACGCGTTTACTTTTTAAGTGTATTTTTAATGTTGCTTATCTTCTGCGTCTTGTTTGTTCATGGCGCGCGCTTCGGTTAATAGACTAGCATGTCTGTTCATATGCATGTGCGTATGTATGTATGTATATATATATATATATATATATACACACACACACATATATATATATATATATATTCATATATTCATAGGGGGTTCAAGATGACTATATTGTTTAAAATAAGAAAAAAAATCGAATATATACTTGTATACTTACTATAAGCTCTAAAATATTATATTGGGTAGAAACTGTGAGTGAGGTGGCCTTGAAGTGGCCTGTAAAATAAACAGCTTTACATATTATTTTTATTTTTTATACAGTTATACACAAATGATCTCATAATTTCAGTCCACGTGGGACATATTTTGCCATCAATTTTTTCAGCTTTAGAGGAAAATTGAGCAACAGTTCATGTTCCTTTATCTCTACTTCCACAACAAAACAAACCGGAGTGACTTTTAAAAAAAGATTGTGAAAATTCTCGCTCTATTTCCCTCTGTCTTTTGGCTCCTGAGAATCAGTGTCCTTTTTTATTCATGCTTTATTATTGCCCTGAGGAATACTAGGTCACATGTGTTGACGTTTTCAGTGTGCTCTAGTAACCTCAGATATTTATGAACTCAGTGCCTCATCTTTTCTGTGATGATTGTGCAATAGTACAATAGTTTGCCTTTTAGCCTAAAACACTTCATTGTTTGAATTAGGTTTGTCATGACCCTTGTGACATACTGGGATTTATTTATCTTTTTTTTTTATTCTTTTTACAATTTTAAAGAATAGACCTAGTTAGTAATCTTTAAAATACCCATTAAATCAAAATTCTATTTACTTTGTTAGTTTATGCAGATTTCACCTAACAAATTAGTTTTTTTATTTTATCTTTCTATTGGTTTACTATTTACCAATGCAATACATGTGAAATATATGTGAGTGGTGAGGTGTGCTCAATCTTACTTCCAGATAATCAGACGTAGTGACCGTATCAGCTGTCTCCTTACAGGTGTTGATGTTAGCTGATTGTTTTCTTTCAGGAATCAACTGTGATTGCTAGTCATAAAAGGAGCTCCTGTCAGATAAAGCCATGGTACTCATTCTGGGTCGCCGTCTGAATCATGAGAACACTGGCGGTGTGCCAGAATCTCCGGCAATCAAGCGTAAAGTCCTTGAGATGGACTCCAAGAACCTGAGCGACGTTTACAACTTCTCTTCCAGCCCTTCTCACGCTGAGACCGTTCTCCAGGTCTTCAACGAGTTCCGAGACAGTCGTCTCTTCACGGACGTAATCATCAGCGTCCAGGGTCGTGAGTTCCCCTGTCATCGCGCCGTACTATCGGCATGCAGCAGCTACTTCCGCGCCATGTTCTGCAATGACCATCGGGAGAGCCGGGAGATGTTGGTGGAGATCAATGGCATCCAGGCAGACGCCATGGACACATTCCTGCAGTATGTTTACACCGGACGTGCTTGCATCACCACGCACAACGTCCAGTTTCTTTTTGAGACTTCCAGCCTCTTCCATATCGTCACTCTGCGGGACGCGTGTGCAAAATTCCTGGAGGACCAACTGGACCCGTGCAACTGCCTCGGTATCCAACGCTTCGCAGACGCCCATTCTCTCAAACAGCTGGCCAGCCGTTGCCGTGGTTTTGCCCTGCAGAATTTTCCAGACGTGGCACAGCATGAAGAGTTCCTAGACCTGCGCAAGGATGAACTTGAGGAATATTTAGGTAGTGACGAGCTGTCCATTGGAAGGGAGGAAGTTGTGTTTGAGGCGGTGATGCGTTGGGTCTACCACAGCATGGAGTACCGCAGGCCTGTACTGAAAGACCTGCTTCAACATGTCCGTCTGCCTCTCCTGCACCCAAACTACTTCGTACAGACGGTGAGTGGTAAATCGGGGCAAATGGAGGTTAGGGTTGAAAAAGGAGAATCTTTGTTTAAAGTCTGTAATGCAATCTTTGTCATTAATTTTAGAAATTCTTGAAAGTACATGTCTTCTATTGGATCAAATGACCCCCAACAATGGGCATATTTCTAAAATTATAAAATGATATCAAGTTCAATCCTGAAGATCTGGTTTTCTGCATAGTCTGAGCTCCAACCCTTATCAAACACACCTGAACCAGCTAATCAAGATTCTTTATTAGAAATTTTTTATCAGGTGTTGCATTGAAATTTAGCTTTACAGGAAGGTTAAAGAGTTAACATGATAAGATGTTGATAATAAAAAAACATTTATTTTCCTTTCTGCAGGTGGAAGGCGATCAACTGATCCAGAATGCTCCAGAATGTTACCAGCTGCTGCATGAAGCACGTCGGTACCATGTTCTTGGCAATGAGATGATGTCACCACGTACCAGACCCCGCAGGTACAATATAGTTCCTGAATAAAAATTGGTCAACTGGGGGGCGAGTTTTATGTGCTCAAAATTCTTTGTAAAGACACAATGTTACCTTAAAGCCAGATTAAATTTTGCTGTGAGAGGATGCTGCCTGCCTCTATTCTGTGTAAATCCAACGTTACAGCAGCCTTAAACTTTCTGTCTTGTCATGATCGATTTGCAATGATTTGCAATTATATTTTTGCAATGATTTCCTATTTTTGTATTAATAAAAAGCAGATAAGCAACCCCATAGCAACACCCTAGTAACCACCCAAAAAGCCTAGAAACAGTGTTGCCTACCACTCAGCTAAGCATCTCAATACAGAGTCTGTATCTGTATTTGTAGACATTATCTGTACTTAAAGAAGTCTGACTATGAACTCTATCTGTTTAGAAGCAGTATCTGTGTTTGAAGGCTCTTTATCTCTGTTTATCTCTGGCTTTATCTGTGTTTGGAGTCTGTCTCGTTTCTGCTTATATTGGAGGGGTAAAAGTGTGAACATTTCTGTGCCTTGATTAGACATGATATTTCAAAAGGATTTTTTTTTACCTATACACAACCACACATGCACATACACCTCTCAGTTATTATCTGCACTAGTGGGTTTGTGTAAAATGTGCAGGATTTTGACATCATAACAGTGTTGTCATTGTTCAGATGGATGTTGCATCACTCCATCTCGGTCAGTGGGTCGGTTCTTTGTGTGGGTGGTTTTGGGTCGTTGCATTGAATGCTTGAATTAATCAAAATAACATAAGCAGTCAGCAACACATGTATGCAAGGGTTTTTTGATAACTCTGATAATCTCTCTCTCTCACTCTCTCTGCAGGTCGACCGGATTCTCTGAGGTCATTGTGGTGGTAGGGGGCTGTGAGCGAGTCGGAGGGTTCAATCTGCCCTATACAGAGTGTTACGACCCCGTGACAGGAGAGTGGACATCTCTTGCAAAGCACCCCGAGTACACTAAGTCTGAGTATGCGGTCTGCGCCCTCCGCAATGACATTCTTGTTTCAGGTGAGACCCTTGTGTGTCTCTAAGTGAGTCTGATCTATGTCTTTCATCTCATAATAATACTCCCATGTCATGCTGTATACTCGTAACGTCACGCCTGGTTTGGATAGGGGAGGTATCTTCTGTACTTTCAGTACTGGTGTGTCCTGTACTTGGTCACACTGACTGAGTTTTAAGGCTGGTTTTGTGGAACCTGAACACACACACATATACACTGTATCCTCTTTTGAGCTGTGTTGGTACAAGCACGTAAAAACACCTTTTTCATTTATTTGAAAATGTTTTAGCGAAGCTTTATCTAAACAACAAGTTCTGTTAATGTGTGGATGAGTCGGATAAATGAATCGTCTCAGTGGTGGGCTTTAAAAAATGCTGTGTTCGTGAGGAAATCTCTGGAACAGCTGCTTATGGTTTGAGGAAAATAGGAAACAACATCTGCATCTGACCAGCCTTTGTGCCAAGGGAGGGTTTTCGTTGGCACGCTGTAGTGTTCTATTGGTTGAGAGTTCTGGACATTTAAACTCTGATCATCACGAGGGCAGGGCTTTTGGTGTATTTGTGCCAGAACAGCTTCAGGACAGTTCCAGGGTTGGTCACAGTAAAATGTTTGGCTGCAAAATTTGTTGAGGTTATTGCATGATGTCATCCTAAACTTAAATGTAACCTTTTATCCAGTTCTTGGGGATTTTCTATAACTTCAGCTGTTTACTGGATCAACTTGACCTAAACTCTTTTAGTTCACGTGTGTTTTTTCTTTGCAAATTAAATCAATCTCTTGATTCCATAAAGACAAACACAGAATTGGGTAATTCTTGTTTCTTGGTAATTCCTCCAGAGCCATTGTTAAACGCTTTGAAAACATGTAGTAGCGAGTGTTTTCCGTGAATAGAGCTGTGTTTTTGCTCTTGCTGTATGTTCTCACGTGTCAGATTTGCCTTTCTCAAACACATATACACACAAGCTTCTTATGGCTGCAGTCATGTGCACGTGCTGTTGGATGGCCTCCAGCTTTGGGTTCAGAGGCCTTTACTAAATCTGTCTCCTCTCTGTTGTAAGTCATATCCTGCAGGCTGGCTTGTTCAGCTGTCTTTTACAAACATTACTTAGGGAATTCTTGGAAAAATGGAAATCTTAGCTCTAGACTAGAGGTGTCCAGCTTGCTAAATCATGATCTCAGAGCTGGATTTTAAGGGTGATCAACAGCATTAGATTTAGTGAATGAAGCAACAGTGTCACAGCCAATCAGAGCATTTCTTAGTTTTTGTCATTTGTGACCCCGTTTCTAAAGTCATTTTTTGTGATTTACTGTTTTCTACATAAAATCATTCTACATGATGTAAAGAATATTCTGTGAAAAAATAACCTTGATATCTTTAGTAGTGACTGAGTAATGGCATGTCAAAGATTGAATTAATCATGATATTTATAGGTGAAATCAAACTTTGATGCTTATTGTCTTATAATTTGATTTTGAGACGTTAGCCTGGTTTTCACAGACATGGTCACATTTAAGACTGTATTTTGGTGCATTAAAACTTCACTGTTAATTCTCTTGACGTTACAAATCTATGCTTAAATGTGAAACAAAATATTATTGTTCCAACATATTACTTTCTTTCATTACAAAACTTAAATGCTTACTTTTTTACTTTTTCATTACAAAATGCTTACTTTTTAAAAAAATGTAATTGAATATAAATGTTGGAAATCAGTGACTTTGACTTAAAAATTAAGAAAAAAAAAACTGTCAGTAAGAAAGGAACTCCTTTAGGTTTGTTTTAAAAGCATCTCAGGGTGACACCTTAGTTAGTAAATGCCAAGAAAATATTTCTACAAATTATAGTCAAAGTGTGGTTGTACTAAGGATTGTAATATATAACATGATTTGATTTATTTACATAATTTCTGCAGTTACATTTGTGTTTTTTCGACGACTATACTCTACTATGTGGATAAAATGTAAACGTGTGTAAAATGTAAGTGACCCTAAACTGGCAGTCTAGGTTGCAATTTTTCATTCCAATGCTGGAATGTGGCGAAAGATGAAATTATTCTGCAGTTTCTCCTCGAGGTGCTGGATTTAAGTCAGCAGAGGCCTGTGGCATGCTGTTTAAAACATCTCACTGTCAGAGAAACCATAAATCATTTCGTCCGCCCCCGACTTGAGGCGTGACCAAGTGACTGCCTGTTTTACAATGTGACATTTTAAGTGAACATCCAGTAATCTGACGTTTCCTGTTCACAGTTGGCCATTTCTGTGGCTAATGAGACGGGGCGTTGCTATACATAAATAACATCAGAGGCTGAGCCCTTTGGTGCCATATATGTAGCCATTTACAAAGTTGACGTGATGTGTGATGCCTTAGTTTTGTGTAGTTGTATAGTTTAATCCAGTTCTTAGTGCTTGCAGTGATTTAAAATATATTAAATAAATGAAGGCTTATCATGTAGAGCTGTTACCAATATAAAAGATTTGAAAAAATCTGCTTTAATGACAGGTTTAATGGCGACCTTTAAGTGTCGTCTGGTGACACACTTCGTCTTTAATGCTCGTTCGTCTGGTCTTCAGTCTGAAAGACCTGACACTTAGACAAAGACGAAGGCTCTTTGTCAGGTGATATTTCTGGCAGACAAGTAAGTCTGGCTTTATAAAGCCCTGAAGTCAGGCTTTATTGTGTTTACTCAAGATTAAAGGACAAAACAAGCACATCCCCTTTAATCATACAGAGATTTGACAGGTTTTTTACAGAGTCGTTGCTGAGCTTGTCCTTCCTCATAAAGGTTCTTCTTTTTTCCTTTCTGCCTTTGCGTTTTCCTCTTTGAACTTCTCTTTTTGGTCAAATCTCAACGGTGGAGTGTGTTTGAATGAGTCACGTGATGCATTGGGTGACTCTCTGAGGGAAGAAGTGTTTTGTGCTATTTGAGATGTCTGACACCTTCATTATCTGCATTTTAAAGCCGAATTAAAGTGGAGCGCCCTGCTGCCAGGTGTTAGTAGCGTGTGCGCGGGACTGTCACGGCTTGTCTCATAGCTGCTGTTGAAGTGATAGCCATGTAGTCGGCGGGAATGTGAAGCAGGAGAAAATAGATCAGCTCTCAGTAGGCCTAGTTTACATAACATATATTATTTGTGAACAGTTTGGATCAGAGGGAACCACAGCTGCCATCCCTAAAGCACTGTGGTTTGTTTTATTACAGACTTACAGACATGTTGAAAAACAAACAACCTGTTTGGGTTTGCTAAGCATAAATTCTTTAACATAAAACAAGCAGCTCATAATTAATAAAAGTGGAACAATATGCAGTTGAACCGTTAGTGATTACAAATAATGGTATTGTTGATTATTGGTATTTGTTACAAATAAGCTAATAAAACATTTCAAACCAATATTTCATGTCCAATAATTTCTGTCCTGTGGCAATTGATCATTTTGAGGGTTGATCATTTCAAAATGTTGGAATATTAGTGTGTCACTATTATTTAAAGGCCGTTTTCACATTACATTTACATTGTATGCATTTATGCACACTTCTGTTTGTTAATGTTCTTGTGGTTGTTGTTTACAGGCGGACGCATCAACACCACTTACGTGTGGATGTATAACTCTCAGCTTAACCTTTGGATCAAAGTGGCGTCTCTTAACAAGGGCCGCTGGAGACACAAGATGACTGTCCTTCTGGGGAAGGTGAGAAAATAGTTTCATAATTGAAATAAATGTTACATACAGTATGAAAAAATAAATAAAACATTTAAGATTTAGGTTTATCTTTAAGGTTGTCCTCATTTGCAGAAATTACTAAAATTGCCCAATTTGTTGCCAGCCTTCAGCCTACAGTGTATTTCTTTTAGGAAATGCAAACCTGATTACATTTATAAAGTTTATTACATAAATGTCTTTCATCAGTATGACTGTAATACTCTTAGCTGTACTAACAATCAGCCTTTTGGCTTATTTACAACTATTATAGAAATGGATATTAATTTTTCTGCATTTCACTTCTACTATACAGTAGCTTGTGTATTAATCTCACTAATAGTGTAAACTTGTCACAGTGTAAAACAAATCTTATTGGCTGTTGTGGAAAATGTCTTGTGATGTTCCTCATTTGTAAGTTGTATTGTGTAAAGCTGTCTGCTAATGAATAAACTTGTAACACGAAATCACTGTATTTTAAGCCATTACGTAGATTTTCCCCTGTCATGAGTGCAAAAAAATTTTGTGCAGAAAACATGATGAAGAGTCCATGTCGGTGATGTAATCATCTGGCTTTCGTTGCATGGCCTGATGTTATGATCAGATTTTTACCGCAGTAATCAGATTCTTGACTTGATTTATTTTCAGAACTTATTTCCAGAATCATGCTCCATTTCATCTTCTAAGCACATGTGTGAACACTAAGACCCAAAACTGTTATAATTTTGTTTTGTGATGAAATATTTTATTTTGGATGTTTGTCAGACATATGTTTTTCATTAGATATACGGGGGGCACAGCATTTTGCCAGCTTGTATGTGATAGATTTGTTTACACCCATGCAAGCATGTCCTTAGAGACCTGATTCTCTGGAAAAAGTTTAGACTTTTTCTTTTCTTTGTGTGTGTGTGTGTGTGAGGCTCTGTGTCTTCCTCTCTGGATGTTTACAGGCACATTTCTTGGCTTTCAGGATGTTTTCTTTAGAAGGAGATTATGAAAGAGTTTCTATTTAAAAGGTATAGTTTACCATACAATTTATCCATCCTCATTTTCTGAATGACTTTCTACAGTGGAACTCAAAAAGAGACGTCCCAGATAATGTTTACTTTCCTTTTTCCTACAATGAAAGCATACAGTAAACTTAATCTTTTGTGTTCAGATAAAAGTAAGGCATACGAGGTTTGACATGACACTGAAGCAAATGGTAACGGGATATTCATTTTTGGTTATACTGTCAAGTAAACTGAATGTTTAGTGTGACAGGTTTTAGTATGCATCAGATGGACACTAATCTATACCATCAGTCAACGAACATACGGATCACATGACAATTAAAACAGAGGGTTGTCCAATTACTGGACTAGTGTATGCATTCTGAACCCACACATGCATGTAATTCAGTACAATCCCATTACACAATTTCAGACTCAGGTCATCACTTAGTTTGACCTTTACTCCCACAGGTCAGAGGTCAACTCTCTATGTCTGTGTGTATGTAACACATGATCTTAGGCCTTAGGGAAGTATGTCTAATGTCTGTTGGACAGGTTCCTGTTGAACAGCTTCAATGTGGCTCAGTGTCAGTATATTGTTATCGTGGCCTCTACACACTTCCTCTGTGGTGTCAGTGTGAGGACATGTGTGTGTGTGTGGAAGTAGATGCAGTGTGTGTCCATGAACAGCTACAGAGGCCTCACACACAATCTGTTGTCAGCAGGAGGGAAATGTGATTACAGAGCAATTATTCTCTTATATTACAGGCAATTACAGAGAACGAAAAACTGTCACTATTGGTTAAGTAGTTAATTGAGTAATGTGACAATTTTGATGATTAATCAAAGTAAATACAATGCGTTTTTAAAATCTGCTTTTGTGGTTTCGGTTTAATTTGTGGTCTGTGTGTGTATTTAGCTTTTCATAAAACAGTAAGATTGTATGTTAAGTCTGTGTGTATGTGTATTCCGCAGGTATATGCAGTTGGAGGTTTTGATGGGCAGTGCTGTCTCAGTAACGTGGAGGTGTATGACTCCTTCTCCAATCGCTGGACTGAAGTGACCCCTATGAAAGAAGCCGTCTGTTCCCCAGCAGTCACCAGCTGTGCAGGAAAACTGTTCGTGATTGGAGGACAGCCTAATGAAAACACCTGCACCAATAAGGTGAGAGGGCGACACAAAGTTACATGTCTGTATGTAAATATTTAATTTTATGCAGTATTTGACATTTCATTTTCATGACGAGAATTACGAATTGAGCTTAACAAAACAACATTTTTCTTTTGCATTTATTATCGTAATCACTTGGAATATTGTCACTTTTTGTTTTGATGTGAAAAAAATTGTTTTTACTAAAATGTTACATAAAATGTTACATAATATAAAATCTTAAACTGTGTTAAATGTCTGCTTCATAGAGAAAACAATCCCAGAATCTACTGGACACAAGCATAACAAAAATTCAGTGTCATGAGAATAAATATTGCATTTTATTAAATTTAGCCTAGTTGTTGTCTTCAATATGGATGTGTATCAATAGTTCTGTATTTTTCGGTGTGCTGTATTAGTCTTTCTGGCTAATACTGAGTTGTTGCAATGTGCTAACATGACTTGAATCAGCTGTGAGCATTAGTTTCAGCAAAACTCACCTGTAATTTCCGCCTGTCCTAAACCCTGAAATTTGGGCATCTCTTTGAACAGAATGGCTGTTAACAGCAGATGGGGACTGAATTTATGTGTGTGTGTTTATGCAGGTGGTCTGTACCTGCTAGACAGGTGGGCCTGTGGTGAGGTTATTGTTGTGTCAGACACTGCTGCTGTCTCAGATAACATCTCACACGGGTTGAATTTCCATCGCTCAGATTACTGCATTTTTGCCATCTGGAAGAGAAAAGATTGAGAGAATGCAGTATAAAATGAAATGACCTGATAAAGTTACACAGAAGCACAAACGCTCTCTTCCACAGAACAGTTTGATTTTCAGAATATTTCTCCTCTTATGTAAGTGCTGTCCTTGTTAGCCTGTTTGACACATGCAGTCTGTTAAATTTCAAGCAATTTCATGCATTAGCCAGAGTAGAATACAGTAATTAATAGAGATTATGTTAACAAACAGCCTCTTTACAGTTTCTTTTTACTTTTTGAATAGAGATTGTGTTAACAAATATCCCTTTCCTTCTTCACATTATTCTGTGTATCAGGTCCAGTGTTATGACCCAGAGACTGACAGCTGGGAGCTAAAGGCATCTATTCCCTTCACCAAGACCAACATTTCTGCCGTGTCTCTTAATAATCTCATCTACGTGTGCGGAGGCCTGACGAAAGCCATTTACTGCTACGATCCCTCACAGGACCAGTGGATGCATGTGGTCAACACCTTTAGCAGACAGGTAACCGGTCATCTCTCACTCGTGGCTATACAGCTGCAAATAAACCAAAAGTACTGTGTACCAGGCATCATAAATTCATTAATAATGTGCATATTATACCATGTCACAGTCTAGGTTTAAAATGCAACACTCAATTTTAAAAAGATATGCATGTAAATGTGCGTTTTGTGTGTATTCAGGAGAGTTGCGGGGTATCCATTTGTAACGGAAAAATCTACATCTTGGGTGGGCGAGGGGAGAGCGGAGAAGCCTCTGACAATATCCTGTGCTATGACCCCGCCACCGGCATCATCACAGGCGTAGCCGCGATGCCACGGCCCATCACCTACCACGGTTGTGTTACCATACACCGTTTCAGCGAGAAGCAACACAAACCCTGATATCAGCCACAAACATATGGATCTGTAAACTCATTCTTGCAAATAAACACATCCACATAGTTCGATTTCTTCAACTGATACAAGCAACCTAGAAATATTTATCTACAAACACAGAATTTGGGACTGTGTTTAACTGTTGCAGTTATTTTCATGACCATCATGCCAAAGCTATTAAGAGTTACCAGGGACACAACTTTTTTGCATCGGCCGTTTTTCTGGAACACGGGAATGTTAAAACATACCCTTCCTTCTACGGAAGGTCAGAGACTGTATCATGTATCTAAAGGAGCATGTAGATAACATCAGGTAAAGAGAAATGGACTTAACAAATGCACACTTCTTTTGAGATTAATGACTTGTTTGTTTGGTATTTTTTTTACCTTTCAAATGTATCCTTTTTACTCCATGTTTATCTCTGTCTTACCCAAATACTTTACTGTACGTTACGTTTATTTTTGCTTATATTGTAGCATCAGTACTACATTTTAACATTGTTTGGTTGAGTTTTTGGTGTGGGGATGAGACTTCATCTTATGTTTCTGATTTGGTTTAAACTGGTTTTATTTGTGGTGATATTCATGTTTTAATATGCTGGCTCTTTCTGCTTTATATTATTATGCTTTTGAACTTGCCAAATGACAAAAAAATTGCTACACCACACTCACTGCAGGAGGTTTTTTGTGTTTAAAGCAACATTTGCTTATAAATGTAGCAATGGTGGAAAATCTTATGGGTTCTCAAATAACCGACAGCTGTGAATTTACTTTTTTCTGTGTGTCATATCTTTTATTTAAGTTTCTCAATATTTTTAATGTGACAACCCAGATGTGCCTTTCTGATCATCTTTTTTTTAGAGCCCCAATCGTGCACTTGTACGTAACATTAGTATTAGTAATATGCTGTCTTGATGTAAAAATGCATTTAAATTTTCTTTTTTGGATGTTATATATGTATTGTGTGATGAGTGATGCTTGTAGTTGTAGATTGTGTGTCAGAATGCAGAAAGTCAGAAACGTCTGAAGTGATTTATCGTGTGCTTGTGCTGAACTGAAACTATTTTATGTTTAGCTGTGAGATAACAGCAGACTGTTCTTGTGCTTATCAGTACTGGAAACAGACATTTACTATCAGGATCATCTAGTATCAGGTTCAATTCCTAAAATGCATCCGGGAAGTTTAGGCTGAATTATGTTTTCCAGTTAACCCAGAGCACTGTACCTCTGTTACCGTCTGAAATGACAAAATATAAGTGTGTCTGTATAAATGTATTTATATTTCTATATAGTTACATGATTTGTTTTTGGACCTTTTTAATGATTACCTGATGTACTGTCTTGTAAATATTATTTTGCCCAAATATGTACCGTTGTAGGCTGGTTTTGCTTTCTTCTGTATTTTTCAAACCAAACTTTAAGTTCTGCATGTCTGTGTTGAATGTGGTATTGATATTATAATTTTATTGGATTGTATGGAACATGTTTGTTTAGCTTTGCTCATTGCTTTAGTGAAGTATTTAATCATCATGTTGCCTGGTGACTAAATGCATTCGCCATTATTGACTCCCTGAGCAAACTAACGCCTGCTCGGGTAATAGAGCAAAGTTAGTGTGAGATCTTATCTTTGGAGATCTGAGATGATGTCATTTTCAGCAGGTTTTTATCATCCTGGTAACTGTGGTCCAGTAGAAATGCAGTTTTGCATCATTTTACTTCTATGGAATAAAATCATAGCCAAGTGCTGTTCCAAAGTACTACAACTATTTGGATAGTGTACTGTAATAATAATATACTATAATGTTATCGATTAAATGGATTGCCTTTCTGCTTTTTACTTGCTGTTGTGTAAGTGCCTCAATAAAGTTTTTCTTTCTATAGTTTAACCTGTCCTATCATGTAACAGTTCATCAGAATATACTGTACAGTCATGCATGTAGAATATATGTAATTTTCTGTGTTAGTTCAACAAACTTAATTATTGTGGTGTGACGACAAATGCATTCCTAAAGGTACATGTGGAGTGTACACAATTCTGTGGAAATTTACAAAGGAATTCAGAGATTAAACACGTGCTGTAGCAATCTCTCTCACAGTAGTTTAGAAAAGCTTAACTTGAGTGTTTTTGTGATTTTCCCATAGTTGTCAAAGCAGCTTAATCCACTGAAAAATAATCATATTATCACAACAATGCAGTTAGTATGAGCAAAGCTGTTTGACTGGTTCAGAAAGAAAAGGTAATGATGATTATATAGTAGTTTATTATGCCTCAAGCATTTGTTGTGTCTATGATGTGCATTAAGAACTGGGAAAATTTGTATAGTCACAGATTTAGCTGTCTCACATGATTTGTCGATGCTTGACATTTTCTGTTTATCTTAACAACACTCTCAAACCTTATGATCTAAAGAGGATGTGTTCTCCTTTGATGCCATATGACCTAAAATTCTGCTGTGTGATAATGGCCATTGTTAATTTGAAAGTGCTATTAAATATGAATTGACAAATTTTGCTCTGGACAAGCTGTGTTAAATAGAAATATAGAATAAATTAATATAGACCAAGGATGTGGTCTATATTGCATTGAATTATTGCGATATTAGTTTACTCGTGTGTTTTTGATTATTATTATAATTCTTTTTTTAAAAGGTTTACTGATGTTTTAGTTTTTCTTATGAAATAACTGGGATCATTTTACACCAACGCAATTAACATCGTTGTCCATGTTGTCCCCTGCTAATGTAAATGTGGTGTTCAGCGCCACCTTTTGGTCAGACTTGGGTATTGCATGGCCTAATTTCGTATGGTTCAATGCACTAGTTTGGGGCTGTATGTACTAGCAAAACATTTCCACATATTTTCTCGCACATACTGTCTGCACGTGGATCACAGTTTAAACAAAAACAATCTCGGGACTTCATATAAACAGAAAATGCATTATTAGACCCTCAAAGATCCGTCAGGTGAATTTCAAGCGCTTGTCTGTAAAGTGTGTTTATGTGGTGTTCAGTTAAAGGTAGGCAGTGTGTGTTTTATAATGTTTTGCTGTTTTAATGTCAATTTTATTAGTTAAGATGCTTATACCAGCATAAGACGTTTGCATGAACAGCATAAACAATTGAGCAATGTTTTAAAAATATTACTTAAGGAATTTATTTCGATTATTTTACGGTATATGCCAGCTACTACAGGCCGCGCGCCCTCAGCGCTCTTTCCTGAGCGTGAACGCGCCCGCATGCGCTCTTGTGTCCGCGCGATACTTCTGTGTTCGCGAGACCAAACGAAGCTAACGGCTAAACGTTTCACTCTTCTCCTCAGCGTAGGTTTAACGTACAAATAAACACAACGACTATTTTTATACATGCAATTCACTTCACGTGCAGTGTATACAAGAGTTATTTGCAACCGTTATTTGCTTTAAATGCTGTTGTTTTGTTTAGCTTAAGTGTGTCAGGTTAGCGGTGTCTCGTTTCAGTTTACAGTTCATTATTTGCAGCAGCTAACATGAGCTTGTAAATACAAACTGTTTTGTGGTCCTTTTAACATTTTATTATTGTTTAACAGTGTGAAACCCTAGATATGTCTCTTTAAAAATGTGGTTGTGTCTTAAAATCTATTAAGCTCTCGTTATACTGCACTTTTAGGCTTTAAAGGGACGTGCAGAATTTTGGGGAGCTTTGGGAAAAAGCTGTTGTTGTTGTTGTTTATGTGGCTTTTTGTGTCCTGTTTCTGCAGAGCAGCCAATGAGTGATCATGTCTGGTGTAAAAAGAAAAATAGAGGATAATGATCCTGACTATGAGGACATCACTCAGGTGCTGGAAAATAAGAGGAGTAAGGTGGTGGAACAAAATGGTGAGATCTGTTTCTTTAGACTGTATAAACATCAGATAGATACAATTACTCAGTAGCTTACTTCTGATTTGTTTATTGTTTCATAGCCCGTGATGCTGCAGTGCAAAAGATTGAAGCAATCATCAAGGATCAGTTTACTCTGGAGATGAAGAACAAGGAGCATGAGATTGAGGTCATCGGACAGGTAAATATGACTCGAAATATATGTCAAAGTGGAGATAAAACTAATATAGGCCATCACCTGTAACTTTCCAATTGCATTGATTCCAGTGTTTGATTCCAGTATCAGTTGATCTCAAATCACACTGTATGTGTTGAGATTTGCTGAAAAAATTACTGTAGTGTTTACTGTCATAATGTAACATGCACACCTGTAGATTCATTTTGCTGTCAAACAAATGTTTGTTCATTCATAGTCTATATAATTGATTTAAAATGGGGTTTAAATGTTGTTGTTCAAGGTTATAAATGTCTCATTTTCTTTTCCTCAGAGGCTGAATGAAGCCAGAAGAATGATGGACAAGCTCAGAGCCTGCATTGTCGCTAACTACTATGCCAATGCTGGCCAGCCTAAAGTCGCCGAGGTAATATTGGGTATATATTGAAGTAATAGACACTTTGGATAATACTTAAATTAAATAACATTAGCTGATACATTAGTAGCATCAGTTGCTGTTAACCTTAAAATCTCAAACAGTTAATTGCTAATATTATTTGTTTTCAGGCCTCAAAGAGTGATCCATCTGTGCTGAACCATCCTGCAATAAAGCGATTCCTGGAGTCCCCGTCACGCTCTTCATCCCCACTGAACCAAAACTCGGAGACACCATCACAGGTCCAGTCTGAGACAGAGTCTCTCAGCCAGCACGGGGAGACTGGAGAGAAGGAGACGGACAGCGGAAGAGAAGACGGGACTCTACGTGAACGACGGCCTGGCAGGAATACAGGAAAGGTCAGTAGCTTATCAGTGGTCTTATCATACTGCTTTTAAAATCTTCTGAGAAAGAATTACCCCTCCACTTATTCTTATAATAAACACATTTAGAAAGAAACGCAGTGTTGTGCTATGGCTTTGTTTATTGACAGTAACGTTTGTTTTGACTGCATGTATAGGACACATTCGGTGTGCCGACATCTATAGAACAGCATGTGACGTTCCACACAACAGGAGAAGAAGCCTCTCGACTCTACGTGAAGAAAACCCTTGTCGTGGGGAATGTCTCCAAGTATGAATCTTTACTTTTATCCTTCCGTTTTTCTTATCTTAACGATCTTTTAATTAGCAAAAAATAATTAGCATGCAGGATTTATTGTTCAGTTCTGATTATCTAAATTATAATTTAATGACTAATAAAGCGAATTTAAAAAATGAAAATGTTTAAAGAAAATGTTCTAGTTTATCATAGTAACATTAAATGAAATATGATGTTGCTGCTTAAAAAAAAAATCACATTTTGTATTGTTCTGTTTTTTTTTTCTGGTTAACAGAGACTCAAATCCTTCTTACTGCACTAAAAGATTTTGATTTACCACCTCTGCTTTCCTGGCTCAGATGTTCTGGCACTTCTGAGCACTATTGCCCTCGAGTACGCTGCATTATCTGTCCAGCATACTGTTTCTTGTTTTCCAAAAAACAAAACTTTCCCATGATAGCTGCTAAGTGAATGATCATAGTTTATTATCTGGACAGGTGCTTTTATGAGAAACAGTATTTGTGTCTCCAAGCTTCTAATATTTTTTTTAAACGCATCGCTCTCCAGAAAATCTTGGTATTATTTCTCAGAAACCCAATAAACGTCCACGTGTCACAAAGTGCTTTAGCTCTCCCTGGGCGGAAATCTAACCTCATTTATTCTGCATTATCACACAGGCATCGTCTACTTTAACTCATGAAATCCAATAAGTACACGTGAGATAGGCTTAAGTTTCTGTGTTTGGATGTGAGCAATGACTTAAGCTCATCTTTACTGCCTGTGGGATATTGTGCTGTTGCCATCTCAAGTCTGGAGAAATAGTTCCTAAGGACCTCTGCTTTCTATATTTATATTCTTGGCAGATGCTTTCTTTTCAAACAAATCCAAAATTAAGTGCATTTCCTGGGCAAGGCCAGAAACAAATCTGTGTTGTTAAACAATGATGAAGTAGAATGTAATGCATATTGAACATTGGAGCTTTTTTCCTCTCTCTCTCTGTCTCACAGATATATTGCCCCTGATAAGCGTGAAGAGAACGATCAATCCACACACAAATGGATGGTGTATGTCCGAGGTTCCCGTAAAGAGCCCAGTATTGATCATTTTGTGAAGAAGGTCTGGTTCTTCCTGCATCCCAGCTACAAGCCCAATGACCTTGTGGAGGTCAGGTGTGTGTTTGCCTTCCTCTAATGTGTTTCTGTTTTGCACATAAGATTGATGAAGTAAAAAAAATTAAATGTCCTCTCCCAATGAAGTTTATTGGCTTTCAGCAATATTAACAAACAGGCAGCACCCTCTAGTGGAATATGTGACCCAGTCTGTGAAAACCCAGCTAAAGTCATTTTTTGTGATTTTTCTGTTTTCTACATATAATCATTCTTCATAATGTAAAGAACACATAAAGGTCACATATACTCATTTTTGTAGTGTATTTGTCAAATTGAGACTGCTTAGAAAACCACTGTGTGTGTGTGTTTAGCGAGCCACCGTTCCACCTCACACGTCGAGGATGGGGAGAGTTTCCTGTCCGGGTCCAGATCCACTTTAAAGACCAACGGAACAAGCGTATTGACATCATTCACCACTTAAAGGTCAGAAACTCCCCTCACCCCCTACAGACACACTGTTTTTTAACCTGTGGATTGTTTCTGCTTTTTCTCTTTTGTAGTCTAAAATACATGGAATACAATAACCTGTCTTTCTTTGCAAGAAAGAACTTTAACAAGTTGGCATTTGTTTTATGTCATCTGTGTTACTGGAAATGGTGAAATGTTTGATTTTATAAAACATTGTTTTCCTTTTATTATTTTTTGATATGAAAAGATTAAAACTAAAAGATGAATTGAAATGTCAAAGAGGAAAGAAAGGATTGCAGATTAAAGCACTTGAAAATGTTGTTAGATTCACTTTGCCGCAAAGACTGTTTGATGTTATTTGATGTTTTAGTTATGTGTTCCCGCTATTCATCATCGTTTGTGTTCTCTGACAGCTGGACAGAACCTACACAGGTTTACAGACGCTGGGGGCTGAAACGGTAAGAGAGTATGTGAATATCTGCCTGAATTTATTAGTCACATCACTTCACTGCTCGAAAATCTAAATAGGACATCAAGACTAATGTTTAAAAAAGGGACTAATGTGTAATTTTATAAACGGTCTGTGATTAATAACATTGCTAAGAAAATTTTTTTTTATTTCTTGAAGGTGGTGGATGTTGAGCTCCTCAGAAGTTCACTGGCTGATGACTTCATCCCTTCTGTTCTATCATCTTCATCATCATCTTCCTCTCATCTGCCGTTTGTGGGGGGGGCTGGTTCCTCCTCCACAGCTGTCCAGGGCTCTCGAAGACCTATTTCTCCATCCCAACACTCTAATGATGATCAGCAAAGCTCAGAAAGAGGTAGTCAAAACATGTACAGTATATGCAGAAATGAGACGTAATGTTGATTATATCTGTCGATTATAATCATAAATGCTTCAGTTTTTACAGTTATGCTTTTGGCAGACACTTTTATCCAAAGCAACTTATAGTGCATTCAAGCTATACGTTTCATTAGTATGTGTGTTGAACATACAATGTGAGATTGAACCTATGACCTGTTGTGCTGCTAACGCAATGCTCTACCAGTTGAGCTACATGAACACCGCTCTTTTTTCACCCTTTCATCTAATTTCCAGGTGTCACTGTCAAGAGTGAATCTGTGCGTTCTTCATGTTCAGAACGAACGTCAGCGCAGTCCAGTAGGTCTGACAAAATTACTCTTGGGTCCCACGGAAACTCAGCGTTTCAGCCGATCACGGCCAGCTGTAAGATCATCCCACAAGGGCAGGTGCCCAGCCCCTCTGAATCACCCGGGAAATCATTCCAGCCAATCACGATGAGCTGCAAGATTGTGTCAGGTGAGACATGCCAAGTGTCTGCCAAATGCAAAAAGTCATATAAATATAAATCTCATCACACAAACCCAATTTTTGTGTGTCTGTTCCAGGTTCTCCCATTTCCACTCCTAGTCACTCTCCTCTCCCCCGGACATCCTCCTCAACCCCGGTGCATATGAAATCCAGCCCCTCAGTAATAAACAACCCCTACATCATTGTTGATAAACCTGGACAAGTCATTAATATGGCAGTATCCGCTGCTACAGGTATGGACCTACATGCAAGAGTGCATTTAGGGTGTGCTGACATACAACACGTTTTGTCAGTCCCTCCACATAACTCTATAATCAATATCAAATATTAAAATTTTAATCGACTGGGATTTCGGCACAGATTTTTTAGGACAGAAAAATTACCTGTTGCTGAAAATTGGTCGCGATGCACAAAAATGATCTAAAGTAAATAGTAAAGTCAAATTACAAGTTCTTTTCTCTTATTTGAATTGTCAGTTCTTCCTTCTTGCTCTATGTCACACACACACACACTTTTTCCAATGACTCATGCTGTGGGCTTGCAGGGCATCAAAAGACCATGTTGCCATAGCAACCACATCACTAAGAGTTTAGGAGTGTGCGTTGTATGCAGTTAATGGAACAAGGTTTGTGTGTGGAGGAAGGACAGATTCCACCTCTGTAACAGTACAACTAATGTGTTTCTCACAAACACAGTATTACCTGTAAGTGCATTCTGCCACCTTAGGTAACATCTCAACAACACCCACCCGCACAAACACACCTACATACTGTCAGAAACACAGGAGTTCAGAGTGTGTGTGTGTGGGTGGTCAGAAATCTGTGCTTTTCAGCTAAAGCAGCAGAGTGACCATTAAAGATGTTTTCATTATACAAACAGAGTTACCTCTTAAACACATTTTTTACCCCATCATAAATATTTTTTGTAGTCTTCTCTGAATGTTTCAAACTTGTCAGTTGCCTACCTAGACAGAATTTTAGGATGTTAAGGATGTTCCAATCAAACTTAAAATCTTTGAATCAAACATTTGAATGAAATAATGTTAAGGTGTGTGTTTAATCACTAGAACATGCTTATGATGTTTGAAAATAATGTTTAAAAGAAACATTTGATTGAGGCTGGTTTAGGTTGCCAGATCACTGCCAACACTTTTGAAACCATGCCAGTCTCTAACTGAAATCCCATCATGACTCTATGCAAGGTGCTTTGCACAATTTTACAGTGGCATAAATGTAAGACATCAGCAACATAACGAAACAGTTGCTTTGAAATAAAACCAACATCAGAATATAGAATATTTTGGTTCATGCTCTTTTGAATTATTAATGCATCACCCAGAAAATAAGTTTCTCTATAGGGAAAATGTATCTGTTTTACATAAATATGAGTGTAGCAGTTTTACTGTCCTAATTTATTTTCGTTGCATGTAGTAACAAGTTTTAAATGGAAATAAACTTGCAGATATGAAGCCAGGTGCGCTCACCCGCAATGGGATTGTCTTGGTGTGACAAAAGCTTCAAGTGCACAGAAATTTGTAAACAAAAAAGATATAAAAAAGTAAAATAGACAGAATAATATATGCACAGATATACCAAATACAGTCAAGTGTATATATGGAAATCAGAGTATCAGACTGGCTTTAGAAAAATAAGCTTGTGTGTTGTGAGCTGTAAGATCTTTTTTACTGGAGAACAGAGCTAAAAAATCAGGAGAAAAACTGCATGCCAGCCATCCTCGGGGATGGTAGATTATGAGGTTTGGAGAAAATAAACTCCATTACTTCTTTCAGTGCACACAGTTATACTGAAGCATTTTAGTTTAGAAAGACAAAGCTGCAGTCTAACCACATTTAGATTAAACACACACCTGCAATGGAGACAGAAATAACTATGCAAGCAAAAAGACTCAAAATATTATCAAAAATGCAACCCCAAGAGTAAAGTGTCAACACAGTGTGTTTTTTATAAGTCGCATGAATTCAGTTTAACTGAATTGTTGCATTTATGTTGCATAAATGGTTGATAATTTGGTTTGCTGTGTCAGATGTGTTTGTTTTACCTGTTGTTTCATATGTTTTTTTCCAGGCAGTCCATCAGCCAAACAGAGCAGCACAGCTCATGGTGCTCGATCGCCTGCCCCTAAAGTTCACACCAGCGTCCTGTCCTCTGGTGTCAAGGTGAGACGGACGTTGTTTGTTCATCTCTAAATGTGGATGGATTTGACCGGTGCATGTTTAATCCATGCCCTTTAATGGCTGAGTTTTAAAACATACTGAGCAACTTTGACAGCATTTATAGGGGCTATTTTTTAATGTTGGACTGCCAACAAACATGCTTCCAGAAATGCTGTCTAGGTAAGCAGGTCACTAGTGTTTGAAACGCGTTCAGTAGTTTCCTGTTAATGGTCTCTTCCTTCATAATGTGGCGTGATTGATTATCATATACAGTGCAACATTGTCAAGCAGTTTTTGCGCTGAAGAGAACAGACGGAGGAGAAGTTAAAAAGAGTAATTAAAAAATACAAATGTGGCCCTTTAAAACAATGTGACACGATTAGTTTCACATCAGGAAGATTGATAAATCGATTCCCATTTAAGTCCAGTGAGACATAGTACATAGTAAAGTGGACAAATAAAATAGTTGATCTGTTATAGTATTACTATTCAATCACTGTACTTTAGTACTCTTTTTCCTTTTCCCCAATTATCAGTTTACGCACAATAATAAAGGATTTTAAGGTTTGTCCTTCTGCTGAACTGATGAAAATCCCTGAAATTCGGTGATGATCTCTCTCGTTCTATGTGGGTTATTCTCGGAGGGCGTTTCAATGTTTTCTGTACTCCGCAGGCTAAATTAACACCGGCGGTTATTAATAGTTAGTGTCAGGCGATGCAGGAAGCGGTCTGCAGCAGCTGTGTGTGTGGAGTATAAACTGGGACATCTATCTGTGGCATGATGCGGCTGTTTTCAAGCGTTCTTTGCAGAGGACTGGAGTATTCCCATAAACACACGCACGCTCCAGTGCATTGTTGACATGAACGTCCACAGATGTTTCCCAACAAAAATATAATTTGTGCCATTCTGAGTATGTTGTTGTTGGTGTGGTACATTTGAATCTTATAAGTTATAAAATTATTATAATTTTCTCTGATACACAGTCTTCATGGTTTTTCACTCCTACTTCTTGAAAGAGATCTCTAATGGTTTCCTTCCTTATTAAAAAAGTTTTGTTTCAAATTAAACTTGGATCGCTACACCACAAATTCAGTTTCTGCTTTGTTTGCATTTTTAATTCCTTTTTACTCCTCTTGGGGAGCTCAGCCCTGCACATTTTGTATGTCTCCCTTATCTAAAACGCTCATTTCAGTCCCTGGGTGATTTATTTGTCGTGTTGTTGTGCTTATTTAAACAAATTGTATATATTGAGCTTACAAACTTTACTTCCACTATTGTATATAAATTATTAAGTGTATATAATGTAATGGAACCTTTCAGATAGAAAACTCTTTTTCTACGTGCAACATACAGCACGATGGATTGAATCTCCCCCACGTTTACAGAATTCTCAATGTTCAGCTTCATCAAGGTGACATCAGGGTAACACATTTGTATTGCCTGAGGGAATGTGCAATTCACTAAATTAACTTTGAATTGGTTCACACATTCAATATCCCTGAACATATTTGGCTTCAGATTGAACCATGCATCAAACTAATGGTTTCCTGTGCACCTTTCTATAATAGAGATTCATAGACGTTCTCTGTTTGTCTGCAGGTAATAATCAAACAAGAACCAGGAGAGGTGCCCACCCAGCCGTCTCCACAGCAACAGGTCGTCTCCACAGCAGCATCCCAGCAGCAACAACAGTATGTGACCGTAAAGGGAGGTCACATGATTGCCATGTCACCACAGAAACAAAGTGGGGCGGGAGCTGGAGGAGGAGCCACACCCAGCAAGGTTAGTAGTTACTGTAGTTAAACCATTGTTCATTTTTGTAACAGTCATAACTCATAGACCCCGATTATGAAAGGTTATCTTAGGTTTCGAAACACCAAAAATTTTAGTGATGTAATTACTAGTGATGTATTAATAGGGCTGCACGATATTGAAAAAAATGTGACAGCATGCTAAATAATGCGATATTTGATATATGCGATACGATATTCCTTTTTTATAAATAAGCCCATTTAAATTAGATTCAAATATATTTTTAAAACCAACATACTTTTCATATTACACTGAAAAGGAGCATCAGCTGGCTATGAAAGTTTTGTGGCTTGTTGACTGTCTTGCATCAGAGCATGCGCAAAGTACACTATTATGCACATACACGCATATCCAAACTAACATCCATGTGCTAGATACTATATTACCTGCTTCAGCCTAAAACTTTGACTTTGCTTTGACATTACTTTGACTTTTTGAAGTATTAAAATTAAATCACTCATTTATTTCAAACCATTGCAATATGCACATTTGCGATATTTCAATAATTTTGATATATTGTGCAGCCCTAGTAGTTAACCTGTAATTGAGGCTCATAGTTCATCTTTGTATTTCTGTAGTCTTTTCTAAGCAGGCTGTCTTGTCTGTGAGAGTTATAGAAGTAGAGTGCAGTGTGGTCATGCCGTCTAAACATATCTCAGGTCATTGTGTCTCTGCGGACCTCCTATTCTTCTCCTTACTGCAGCCTTTTTTAGCACCTGAGAGTCAAAGTCGGTCTTGCGTCCTTTTCTGAAACTGTCCTCGCTTATGCAGTTAGTCACTTTGCTGAAATTCAGTTCAAACTCATTGACACTGCGGCTTGTTTTCTTGCTTTATTTCATTCTATTTTACATGCTGTAGTCATATTCCTTAAAAATCATGTTGCTCCTCAAATCAAAGTTTTGGTCTGTTTGTTCGTACATGCATTATTTCATATAATAAGGGTATATTTTTTGTGTGTATTTGTAGGTACTGGGGATTCCAATTGGCTCTGCGGTCAAACAGGTCTCCATGAGCAGCGGGCAGATCCTGGTGGCCAAGTCCAGTACTTCTGTCTCCAAGGTGATGGGGCAAAAGCAGGTGGTTAACCAGGGCGTTGCCAAGGCGATCGTCAGCGGCGGAGGCAGCACTGCAGGTGGTGTCACAGGACAGCAGGTGCATGCTGTTACCAAAGCAGCGAGTGGGTCCGGAAGCGGCAAGAGTGGAGGTCAGAGGTCACGCACATTTTTCTCACTCTCATTGTGTCAACGATCGATGTATTTCAGCTGATCTATGGCAGTATTGCGCTTTTCACTTGTTCAAAAGAGTGACGTGACAATGTCAGCAGATGCTAATTAAGATGTTTCAGTAACGTGGGTGTTGAAGAACAAGAGTGTGCAGTTGTTTTTGCATTTTGGGAGAAGTGTTTGTCAGACTGATCAGCAGATGTTGCTGAGAAGTGAATTTTATAGGGTTAATCTAGCGTGTGTGGCTGTACCGCAGTGCTGACTAAAATGTCATTGCTCAGTCAGACATTCGTATCTCTCTGCTGCCACAGGAGAAAACAGGATTTTGTTTGATTCATTTTAAAAACCCTCATGTGTGAATATGTGTATTTGTTGGAGTCTGCCTGTTAGTTGTGTTTGAAATAGACTTTACAACCTAATAGGACTACACAACCTAAAAATTACAGATTGTCTTTCCAAACCTGTATGCTGTTACTTATTTTGGGAAGCACAGATTGGGATTCTTAAAGAACACAGCTCTTTTTCATGCAATATGATGCTAAATATTTCTCTTTGATGATTGTTTTTATTGCAATTTATATTTATTTTTAGTTATGGCGACTCTTCAGCTCCCAGCGAATAACTTGGCAAACCTGGCAAATCTGCCACCTGGTACCAAACTCTACCTGACCACCAACAGCAAGAACCCATCGGGCAAAGGGAAACTTCTGCTGATACCACAGGGAGCCATTCTGAGAGCTTCTCACAGCTCAGGTCACACACACGAACTCGTCAGAATCCTGTCTTTACTTCTTTCTCCATACGCAGATATTCATCTGACCTTGTTTTTCTCTCTGTATAGGTCAGCAGTCTCAGAGTTCTGGTTCTGGAGGGTCTCAGTCCTCCAGCGGGTCCTCAGGGTCTGGCGGCCTGCCTTCAAATTTGTCTTACACTTCATACATCCTTAAGCAGACTCCACAGGTGACGCACATGTTACGCATTTTTATACATATAACCTATGGCAAAATCTGTGTTGTATGCTTTGTGTTGGTGTCCTGATCACTCTGTCTGGGTTTATTCTGAGACAACAACCCACTGGCTGTACATTATCTTTTACTTAAAGGGATAGTTCACCCAAAAATAAAAATTATGTCAATATTTTTTCACCCTTATGTCATTCAAACCCTGTATATGATTCTTTGTCTTGTGGAACACAAAAGAAGATATTTTACAAAACACTAGTTACCGGCACCCATCGTCTTCCATTGTATCTTGTGTCCATACTATGAAAGTGAATGGATGCTGGTAACCAGCGTTTTGCAAATTTTTGTTGTTTTTGTACTTTTACTGATATACACTAACTCATCATATATTGTTTATCGAACTGTGTTTTCTTATTGTTCAAAGTCTAGTTAAAGGCCAAAGCATTCCTGCAGCAGTAATACTAACTGGCTTTTAGGATAGGCTGATAATGTCACTATCGATCTTTCCAGGGCACGTTTTTGGTTGGCCAGCCAGGGGGCTCTGGGAAACAAGGCTCAAGTGGGCATGCGGCATCTAGTCCTGGCTCCAGTACACAGCAAACCATTCGGGTCACAGCAGGACAGAAGGCCGCCATTTTGGCTCAGGTGTGTACCATAAAGACACAAAAAAGGTTTCTTAACTTAATACATTTAATTCAGACTGCAAGCTAAAAAATGTCATATACCAAATTCTAATTCTTTCGCTGTTGCGCTGTAGATAGCGGTGCAAAAACACTGTTATTAGCAATCCATTACTTGTCCTAATGCTTTGAGTTACTTTCCATAAAATATAAAAATGAAATAATAGGAATAAAATATTCAGAATGCTCAGAATATTCAGAAAGCTCAGAGGGAGTGACTCAGAAGAGTGGGATTGGTTTAGCCACTGTATCAAAAAGAAATTGCTAAGGGATTTGTCATCATTTCCTCTTTTCCTCATTGATTTCTTGCTCTCTTTCACTCGCTTTCACCGTCTCATTGATCTCTCTTGCTCTCTCTCTCTCTCGCTCTCTCTCGCGCTCTCTCTCACTCTCTCTCTTGCTCTCACTCTCTCTCTCTTGCTCTCACTCTCTCTCTCTTGCTCTCTCTCTTTCTCTCTCTCTTTCTCTCTTGCTCTCTCTCCCACACTCTCTCTCTCTCTCTCTCTCTCTCTCTCTCTCTCTCTCTCTCTCTCTCTCTCTGCCTCTCTCTCTCTCTGGCTCTCTCTCTCTCTCTCTCTCTCTCTGGCTCTCTCTCTCTCTCCTCGGCTCTCTCTCTCTCTCTCTCTCTGGCTCTCTCTCTCTCTCTCTCTCTCTGGCTCTCTCTCTGGCTCTCTCTCTCTCTCTCTCTCTCTCTCTCTCTCTCTCTCTCTCTCTCTCTCTCTCTCTCTCTCTCTCTCTCTCTCTCTCTCGCTCTGGCTCTGGCTCTCAGCCTCTCTCTCTCTCTCTCTCTCGCTCTCTCTCTCTCTCTCTCGCTCTCTCTCTTTCTCTTGCTCTCTCTCTCTTTCTCTCTCTCTTGCTCTTGCTCTCTCTCTCTTTCTCTCTCTCTTGCTCTCTCTCACACTCTCTCTCCCTCCCCACTTTCTTTAGTGTTACACAACACTTCTTCTGAAGAGCTCACACTCTCTAGAGCCCTTCCTGTGTGTGTGTGTCCTAATTTTCACATAGAGGCTAATGAGTATGCCTGCAGCTGACATTTGAGCCGCAATTCAACCTGTAAACACACTCATACGCCTCTCTCTTCCTCCCCATCTCTCCTTCTCTTCTATAAGCCGCTTCTTCTTGTTGCTTAATCACCCATTTGAATCATAGCCTCATAACTTGTCATAAAGTGCAGCACACAGTGATCTCTGCTTGTTAGTATAAGGTTATAATTCTCATTATCTGCCTCAGAAGAGTCAAAACAACATATAAAATCAAAGCTCATAGTGGTGTAGACCTGCTAGGGATTGTTTGGGAATGGTAAAATGATCCCAGGTATCGATCAGCACTTGACATACTTTCCCCCAATACTCTGGAGGACATAATGTATTTGTCTTTGATGGAAGGTATTTGTTGTGAGCTAGATGGAGAGAGAGATTGTAACAGAAAAGCGAGAGGGTGAACATGAAAGAAAGAGAGTGTGAGAAACAAATGAAAGCTTTGGCTTTCATTGTGTGCTGTTATGTAAGAGAAAAACTCTTCTGTCTTAGTTCACTGAAGCTTTTATGGCTTGACTATTGAGGTGCAATATTCTGCAATGCAAGTTCTATACAAGGGTCACGCAAACTCCCTGTAAAACACGACCTGTACGAGTAAAAATAGTTTGTTGGTTGTTATGATGTTTCTGTTAAGGTTATTGGAGAGGTGCAGCATCAATAAAACATTCTTGATGCAAATTTTGTTTTCTTTCCTGGAGCTGAATGCATTAAAAACAAAGGCATAAGAAAATGGCAAAAAATATATGCAATTGACAATGAATCTTAATAAACAGAATAATCATGAGCCAGAAGAATTCAGTATAGGAATATTATTGCAATATCTATTGTTTAAATTATTTTTAAAAATGAACTCTCATATTCTTTAATTATATTACTGTATATTTTGAGTTTTCAGGGTTTTTTGAGTGTCATATACTAACCCTGAATTATTTACGATATTATTCAATATCATAATATTGTCAATATTGGTTTATTGTGATGTCCTTACAAGTGACCTTTTATTAAAATTTAATTTCTCACACAGCTTGTCTTTATCCTGTATTATTTTTATATTTTTTAAAAGAAAATGCTGTTTCCTTAGTCTTATAGGTCTTTTAAGTCACTTTGGATAAAAGTGTCTTCTAAATGTAAATATAAATATATTTTGATTGACAGGTGGTGGGCGGGTCCCAGGGTTCTCAGGTAAAGCTGTCAGATGGTTCAGTGAAGATGGTATCAGCTGCTGCTGCATCCCACCTGACCAAACCGGGCACAACTACTCTGAGAATGACAGGTGGTGTCATCACTGCTGCCAGTTCCACCCCATCAACACCCAGCACCACACCCACCTCTCAACAGGTGAGAGAGCTCGGGAGACATTAAACAGGACTTATTTGGAAACTTAATCCCCCTTTAATGTTATACTTCCCTTGTTTTTCCACTACAGGCCCCAGAAGGAGCAGGTGTCTCCTCCGCCCAGACGTTACCTCAGACACCTAAATCAGCATCGCAGCATCCTGTGCTTGTAGCTGCCAATCAGGCCGCGGTGATCAGTGCTGCCAAAAGCGCCAGCTCAGCCGCCAACACGTCCAAGAGTTCTGCATCTTCCACTGGTGCCATCGCAACTGTTGCCAAGACCGTCAGCATGCCTCTTATCAGTCTGTCAAAAGGAGCGGGGTCAGCAGTCCAAAAAAGTGTCAGCCCGTCGCTGGTCACCGCAGCATCACTGCTTGGGGGAGGGACAGTTAGTGGGAAGACTGCTGCCACCATCTCAGGTAACCAGTCATCTGCTGTCCAGAGTTGCCATGGAGACATGTTCTCCTCTATACCACTCGTCTCTGGTTGTTGATGTGAATTTCATCATTCTTGTATGCATAGTCTACAAGTGCAAAACATTGCAGACATTTCCACTAAGATCAAGCCCAATTAGTTACCATCCATATCTCAAGTATGTGGCCGCAGTTAAGTGTTCAGATGTCACAATTTGGTGTCTGTAACTCTAAATTTAATAGCTATGATTAAAGTGTTAAAGATTAAATCTGAAGGCCATTAGTCCTGCCCTTCATTACCTTAAACTTGCAGACTCCTGTGTATTAGATATAAAGACTTATTAAACAACGTTTGGGGTTTTCTTTTTGTTTGTTGCAGGTATGCTGAAGTTGCACCCAGCTCAGTCCAATTCCCAGCAGACTGTTCTGACCATCCCGGCCAATCAGCTAAAGCAGCTCAGCGTGGGCAGTGGTTCCTCAGGCCTGCAGACCATCTTGATGCCCGTTAGTAAAGGTAATACTCCAGTTGTCCACACAACATTACTCACAAAAGCTTCACGGATGTAGGTCCAGAGATTCATGTGCTTCAGGGTGCTTCATGTCTGTGAGATTAGATTTGACCAATCACAGGGCTGAAGGTTTTCGTCAACTCTGTTGAGGCTGCCAGTTATCAGAGATGTTTGCTTTTTCCAGCATTTGTCAAGCATACTGTCATGTGACTCTCTGCTGTCACAGTCTTTTTAGTTTCTGTTTATGAGACACACCAGGAACTTTTAGGTATCTGAATTAAAATACAGAAACATTTTTATGCCGTCTCATGTCTGAAAATAAGCACACACGTTCCACCACTAACTACCAGTCGGAAACCCAACCTGTTGTTGGCTTGTTGACAAAATGTTAAAAGCTCTTTCATTTCTCTCAAGTCACTTTGGATAAAAGCATCTGCTACATGAATAAATGTAAATGTAAGGTTTTTTCAGCACTGACTTGAAAATCTGCTTTCAGATACAGGGATCAAGCATCATTTGTACACCTAACATTTAAAGCTGTAATAGCTTTGCACTTTTTCAGTTTTCAACCAAAATCATTTGAACATAAATTGGACTTTTGAAGTTAAAGCAGCTTTATCTGACATAGCAGTTATATGAAGATTCGAATAAACCAATGTGTGTATGTTACAGTAATGTCGTCTGGTTCCAAAGGAGCATCCGGCAGTGCAGCGGCTTCCTCAGCATCCACACCTGTAGCTCACGGTGAGATATGCACAGAGACATTACAGTCTCATATATTTTTTAAGATGAACCAGTCAAATGTGATAAACTTACTGGTGTATGCTTGTGCGTGTTTGTGTAGTTAAAACTGAACCTGGATTGGTTAGCTCCACCTGTACTACCCCAGTACCCCTGACATCTACCCCGGTCTCTGCCGCACCTACCTCTGTACCCCTGCCAACGACCCCTGCGTCTGCAGATGGGGCTGCTCATATAAAAGTGGAACAAGGCACAGAATCCACGACACCTGAACTTATTAAGTAAGAGCTTAATAGCCAGTACTAATTTTTGTCAGTATTTACTGGTTCATATTTTAATATGTATAAATGTCTGTCTAAACAATCAGCACTGAGCACATAGAGAACATGACGCAGCTTCTGACAGCGATTGTGAAGAAGTTCCCTCTGATTGTTCCTGAGAAAAGTCAGTTCACAAACACACCCTCACTTCAGTATTTTGTGGTTCGGTGACGGCTTAGTTTACTTTTGTGTTTTAGTAAATGTCAAATTAGGCCAACCAACATGTTTGTTTGTGTTTTACAGATGATGACGCTCATCCGTTCTGTGCCACCTCTGTGGATCAGTATTACTCCTGGAACATTGGCAAACGCAGAGCTGCAGAGGTACAGTGCCTGTCTGTGTGTTTTGCCATTGGTTATTTTGACTGCTGCTAATGTAAGTATATATTTCTTCTCTGTGTGTAGTTGCAGCGTGCTGTGATGGTGCGCCGCGTATGCGCCGATCTGTTGGAGAGGACCCCTCGCCTCCAGGCTCTCACCCCACCCAGAACTAAAGAGGTGGTGCATTGGTGCCGTCTCCGTGGTTACACACCCCCTGACCCTGAACCCCAGCGCACAGAAGAAAACTCAATAGAGGACATTCTCACACAGATCGACAGTGAGCCCGGTGAGCGTGTCAGTCTGTGTTAAAATGTGTGTGTGGCATAGTATGACATGCTTGTGTGAATGATTCACACTGTGAGGTGTGTGCGTGTTTTAGTCTTGGCTGAGATTAATTCATCATCTCCTGTGTCTCTGCTACCCAGAGCTGTGACTTACACGTGGCTTGGCACAGACCATGCAGTGGTTTTCTCTCTCTTGCTCTTTCTCTGTAGTGATGGTGAATTAGTCTGTATAATAATGAGATGATCGGTGTTGGGCATGAATTCAGCTCTCTGCATGTATACTGCATATAGCAAAATTATGCTGCCTCAAAATACCTCGCCAAAGTCCGTTCTGGGATTAGACCATCCTTGGATCACTATTGATTTGAAATACAGAGCTGAGGGAAATTGTTGGCTATAAATATACCAGTAAAAACAGTTGAATCTTGTGCTTATTAGAGTATCAAGATACCTGATATCACTGGATTGCTGATGGACTACGGTTACGACTAGTGTTTTACAGTAACGTATGTGTGTTTCAGAGTGCACTTCAACTCTTACGGGCAGTGAGGAGTTGTCTCAGCGTCTTGAGCAGCTTCAGCGGCTTCTGAAGGCGGAGCCTGACGAGGAAGACGACCAGCCTCTTGACATCATCAGTGTGAAAGACATTGATGCCGCAAATATCAAAATCAAACAAGAACTGGAAGAGACCGAACAGGAACCCAAGTTTTTCCTGGGACGCTGCCCATCGACCCAGTTCATCAGAGACACAGCGGAGCAGGTGAGAGACGTAGAAACCATTTATTTACTGAAACATGCAGTTGGGTTATACATGTAATGATGATTTGTGCTTGTGTTAGATTGGCGTCACGGTGCAGCAGGTGGAAGTGGAGAAGAACGTTTTTGCTCCTGTTGTGGAGACCATGATACTTAAGGTAAATCTTGTGTTATTTAAAGTTTTTTGTTTTCATTTCTTGTATCTAATATCTCATTGGTCCAAAATCCTGTTCCACATAGTTGTGTAATTAACATTCTGATAGTCAGTGATTTGTTTCTTTACTTTCTTTTGCTTTCAGTAAGTACAGAAGAAAACTGTCAAGTCAGGAAAGGACACAGTGTTTTGATATATGTTATACTTCTTAAAATATCATGGACTAAATTTTGTCTAAATCTATCCACAGGCTGTGGAGCAGTTCACCAGTGAAATCCTGAGGGAATCTCTGGCCAACGCTCACGGGAAATCCCAACAAAACAGGTCAGTGAATCCGGCGACAGAGAAGTGTAATCAGGACAGAGTGGAACAGATGGATGATCCAGGATGTTAGAAACTTTTTATTTTGTTTGTTTTCTTTTAGTTTTTGGCAAAGGTTTTTTAATATTCCTTTATAAACTGCTTTATGATATTATATAATTATCAGAGCGCTTGAGAGGAGCTAATGAAAATGAGAGAGAGAGAGAGAGAGAGAGAGAGAGAGAGAGAGAGAGAGAGAGAGAGAGAGAGAGAGAGAGAGAGAGAGAGAGAGAGAGAGAGAGAGAGAGAGAGAGAGAGAGAGAGCGAGAGAGAGAGAGAGAGAGAGAGAGAGAGAGAGAGAGAGAGAGAGCACTACTTACTCTGCCCATCTCTGTTCATTCATATCCTTGTCACATACAGTCCTAGCAGACTGTTTTACTGGAGTTTTATACAGTAGTCACTTCATTGCCTTTTATAGTGGAATATTTTTATTGATGATCAGATCATTCCAGATTTGCTCAGTGTCTCATACATTAACAAGGAAAGCAGACTGGGCTGCACTTAATGATGAAAGGTTGATAAGCTTTTTTAATCTAATAGAGCCGTGACATTCTCACTTTATATGTGTGACAAAAACTGATCATTTGTATTGCCAAAGCATTTACTGCTAGGCTAAATACAGTAATGTGTGTTATGTCATCATGTCTCTACAGACCTCCGAGGGAGATATCGGCAATGGACGTGCATCAAGCCATCAGTTCTATTCCCACCTGTGATTTCTTAACTAACAGGTAGTTTTGTATTCATGTCTTCAGAGTTCCTACTGGTATAATAAATATCAGGAATATCGTGAAATTTTAAAAGTGTGATATTTTATTTTCATGCCTGGCCAAGTAATGGAAATAATGTTATAAATAGTCAAAATATAGTTAGTATACTTCTTTGATTATATCTATGGCCAGCTCTAAAGTATTTAAATGAGAAATTTCTTTTTGTCAGTGTTTCCAAAATATGATTTTTTAAAATCTTGAGTCATTATTTAATTTGTGTTAATCCATAAACTCTGTGTCTGATAGGTACATGGGCATCATGGTGAAGGAAGAAGGCCAAGCTGACTAACTTCAGACAGGTGGATTGTCCAATCACACAACACCTCCACCCCTTCCTGTTTGAGGGTGGAGAATACTCAAGGGCTGACCAGTCACTGACAGAAATATCATCTAAAGTGCAGGTGTCATAATGGAAGTCAGCCATAAAATTCTGTGTTATATATATATATCACACTTAATATTGTCTTATGAACCCATGGTCAAAGGTCATGACCCTAGTGAACATATCACTAACCTGACAATACTGTAAACATGGTGGCTGAATAGGACCACATCCCTCATTTTATTCATTTGGCAGTATTAATGAACTCTATAGTATATTAATGTAGCCATCAGTACAATAACTAAAGTTCAGTATTAGACTTCTGATCTCTGCACTCATAATCTAACAGCAGATGTATTCTTCATAGTCTTGTTCACATTTATTAAGACTTGATTCTCTGGTGGTCAAACTTCAGTCATCACATTGACTCTTCTATTAGTCTTAAGCAGTAGTACAAGCATTATCTGGTGAAAGATATTAGCCCTGAACCATTGAACAATTAACTGTACTATGAAATGTCTTGGTAATTTCTGTGTGCAGCTTGTATGAAATCCATTTCATTGTCACTCTTACCTGCTCGTAAATAATCGGCTTATGTAGTCGAGGGTAAAATTAAATACACACTGCGTCAAGTCTTAACATGCCCTCGCGCATCAATTTCACGCTAATGATGTTTGTTTGAATCATTTTGTACACTGAGATTAATGAAGGGTTTAATTGTGATCAATATGTGTGGAAGGTTTTTTGTACCGCTTTTGTGGAAGATTTGGGGGCATTTTATAAGTTTTAAGTATAAGAAAAATTGGCTGCCATTAGCAGTTTCTGTGTATGACCTTGTGTTCGTGATATCAAAAACAATATTTTGATGCGTGTTTGTGTGTGTGCAAATGAAAGAGAATGTTTCAGAATGTTTGTGTTTGTTTATTACTTTTGTTTCAGTGTTAATCTCATCTGAGCAGCTTTGTAGCTGAACTGTCTCCTGGCTGTTGTATTTTCTTTCACATTGTGTATCAGAAAACAACTATTCTTGTATTAAAATAAAAAAAGTAGATCTGCTTTTATTGCAGATCCGTTTGTCCTGATTTGCTGTGTTTTTGAGTATTTAAAAAATTTCCATGTGGGATTTGTTTTCAGTGTCAAAAGGAATCAAATGTTAAGAAGATCATTTTTATTTAAAGTGTTTTCCTCATTAAATTGCTTTTAAATCAAATTTACAAAAACCTCACGGCCCACCTCAGCATCACCCCAATTCAGTAAAAGTCAAATAAATAATCTTAAAAGTGCTAATGAAGACGTAAGGTCTTTTATATGGCCAGCGGGCTCTGGAGAAAACACCAATTAGAAGCATTTCAGGCAGACATTAACGAATCAATAAAGCAGACCAACAGTACTACTGTATATACAAAAAATGTGTAACTAACTAGGCTTGTACAGTACACACATACCCACACGTTACATTTTTAGTTCCTTTTTCTACTCTTTGTTAAACATTGCATATTCAGACGATTCATAAAACTATTAAGAAACATGCAAGTGTTCATTCCGTGGAGACGGGGCAAAGGTGGCACGATTTGAGGCCTGTTTTTGGTGCAAACTTTCCCTTTCACACACACTCTCACACAGTCTCAACCCTGATGTGTATTCTAAACATATGCTTTCATAGACTGATGACATTTCAAGCACTCATTCACTTGCATAGATTTTACATGGTGTAAATTTCCAGCAAATTTCCTCCAGATCTGTCATGTCCTTTGTGGAATGATCCAAAAAAGCTTGTCACAGCTCTTCATAATCAAGTCATTTTCTTTTAATTATCTATCCAAGTTTATTCAAAGATATGGGTAAACGTTTTCCCAAAATTAATTAGTCATTTTAAACATTCCTTTAGATGGTTTTCTTGTCTAGTGAATATGTGGCTTCACATGAGGGTAGCTTGATGGATCATATGTTGAAGATCCTGGATTTGCTTTGAAAGACGGCAGATGGGTTTGGTGACAGCTTGGTCTTCAACATCTGCTCCTGCGACACACAAAATACATTTTTGTTAAGATCATCAAACACAATTTTAGAGTCGGAGGGATCAGGTGTTATTATCATTCCATTTTCAAAGTACTATGATTTAAAACCCACTCATCCTGATCTCGCATATACTGTTTAAGATGTATAATAAGTAAATTTTGTTTCCAGCTGCCTTCAGTTGTCTCTCCTCCTTTCAATTTCTGTCTTATTGTCTCTTTCAGACTCTCTCTTTCTGGCTGAAAGACAATATCTAATCCTAGACACTGTGAGGAGAGATGGTGGAACGTATTATTATTATGTGAGGAGCCAGGCTGTGAAGAGAAAAAGAAAATGAGATTTATCATCTACTAAATCTTTTTCTCTCTCGCTCGCACAATCACACTCTGTTTAGTATTTCTCTAAAAAGATCATGACGCCTTCAATCTTGAAACTTTATGGAGAATACAAACAATGTGTTCATATCTTGCATGATACACCATTATACTACTGCTAAAAATGCAATATGCGTTGCATATGCAAACTGCACAGTATGCATATATCCCATAAGCATGAAGGCTGTGCAATATCTTGAGATTACTACTTTATTCTTTACTTAATTCTGAATCTAGCTTTACCAAACAAATACTTTGGAGTGCTGTATTTCACAATCCAACGTTCTTGATTTTATCTCCCATTTTCAGTGTCAAATGAACCATGTAATCTTTTTTCACACACTGTTTGATATAACTAAGTTCAGACATTTAAAAAATGTCAGTATTTCTTAATCATAACTGAATGTAACTTGTGAAATAAACGTGCAAAGTTATGAGGTCAAGTGACAGCAAAGTAACATATTATTGTTTGAACGACTGTAACTACTACACAATTTGAAATATTTTGCAATTTGTATATATATTATATATATATATATATATTACTGCATAGCTTCACATATACTTTTAAGTAGTACAATATCACGTCTCTACTACCTTGTCTGTTTTTTATAGTTTCCTGACAGACAGGGACAGGACACTGAGATGTGCAGATTGCAACACGTCTTTTCTAGTCACTTGAAAGCTTATGCATGGTATTCAACTGTCTGCTCAGTTACTTTACAACTCCAAAAACCCTAAAATATATAAAATAGCCTTCATTTCTAACATCTTTAACATGCTCCTAGCAGGGGTGCCATTGGATACAGCTGTTGTTTATACCCCAGCAATGCTCATTTTATTTTTAAAATAAGTCTGACCAAAGCGTAGCATACGTAAGCAAGTAAAATGTATTAATATAGCACCTTTCACAGACAAAGAGGAGTCACAAAGTGCTTTACAGTAAAAATGCCAACTGTAGTGCTGTAAGACAGACATTTTGAGTGTACAAAATTGTTTGTTAAAATGTTCTTGTTTTTTTCAAATAGCTTTTGATAAACTGTAATGCGCATAAAAACGCTTTAATACTGAATTAACACTGATTATCTGTGTCAGGTATTTCTGTGTTTAAGAACACTGGGTCGATGGTAAAAAGAATTTAATCAGGAAATGGAGAGAAATGGGAGGGCAGGATTGTGTGCGAGTTAAACCCTCAGGATGGTTAAAATAATGCCAGCTGGCTTAGTCACGCAAATGCACTAGTCACTCAACATTATCCAGTAAAATTATCCAGTGCATGAGGTAAAATTTGTATCTGAAAAATCCAACACCAGGAGCATGACCATAAATTTTAATCAAATAAATCCCGGCAGGTCGGTCATTGGTGCTACAGCTGCTATTTCTCTACTCATTTGTCAAGTACAACTTTGATGTATAACAGTATCCATGGTTACATCGAGAGTAATTAGCACTAAGTGAACCCTGTCTAATTTATCCTTCACTGGCTGCTGTGCAAAAATCACCAAAAACACTTTCAACACTGCTCTTAAAGTCTTCCCGGTTAGCTTTGATTTTTATAGACACAGAGTAGATTCACGTAACAGGCCACAAGAGCCAGATGAGTGAGGATTATGTAATGGCAATGGATCAGAAGCCTGCTGTCGATTACCACAAAAGGAAATTTGACCTCATCTCTCAGCTTGCTAAAATACATTTACAGTAATGCCTTTATAGTTGACTCCACCCACAAGATTCATGATGATAACCAAATAAAAATGCTGTCATCATTTATTCACCCTCATGTCATTCAAAACCTGCATATGTCTCTTACTTCTATATAAAAGATATTTTGAGAAATATGGTTTTGTGTCTGTAGTAAGTGGAAGTCAATAGGGACAATATTGTTTGGTTACCAACATTTTTAAAAATATTTTCTTTTGTGTTCTGCAGAAGAAATAAAGTCGAAATAAAGTTATTATCCATATATCTATTCTTCAAACCCTATTTTTGTTCCCCAATTCCTCTGCAGGATCACGATTGTGCTGGAGCCTTCAAAATGATCATATAATCTATTTTTACAGTCCAAACTTGGCCTAAGCTTTAAACCGTGATCACCAGCAGATTATGTGAGTCAAGTTTCATTGTCATTCTGCTGAGCATGGTTTGAATTTTTGCTTTTAGTTCATCTTTTTGTCACATCAGCATGCTGTCTGATCATCTCTTCTCCCCAGTCAGATATTTCACTCACCTCTGGTTTATTGCAGATCTCGGTCCGCTGTGTGTGCGCTCTCTCTGACAGACTGCTCTGCTGTGTGTGTGTGCTGGTCTCCAGTACAGCGTCTGTGTGTCTGTGTGTGTCTGTGCTGAAGGCAGCCTGGTAGCTGGTCGCCGGCGGGGCAACGTCGACACCTGTATTTAGGAAGGTAGGCCGTTTGTGAGCAGGCTTTGATGGCCGAGCTCCAGACCAAGGCTGGTACTCCTGTCTGAGACCAGGAAGAGAGATGTTTTAGACAAAGAGGGACAGAATACTAAAATCCATAAATGGATGTCTCAAAGCCCAGTAAGCTTCCAAGTTAGACATCAATTTAACACAATTTTACTTTTAAAAAATGCTGGGTTACTTTATAACCCATGGTTGGGAGTCAAAAATCGACAAACCCAAATGTTGGTTTAAATTATTCTAGAAAATGTCCATATTTGACCCAACTCAGCATAGGTTGATTTATAACCCATTTTATTGTGTTTGTCGCTTTTTGACCCAACCAAGGGCTGAAAATAGCCTAGCACTCTTTAGAGTTGTGGCATTAAAAATGCAGGTGCTAAAAGGGTGTTTGTAGCAATGCCATAAAAGAAAAAATCATCTAGTCAAATATTTTTAAAAGAACCATTTCTTTTCTTTTTTTTAGTCTGCAGACTATAAATGTCTACAAAGATCCTTCAGTACAATGGAAACGTTGTGTAAATGTTAAAGGGTTTTTTATGGAGCTTTACAGCCTGAACCTTTATTGTTAAATCAAAATGCAATATGACAGCAACAGGTGCACTTAAGAAACATTTACTTCAGCTTACATGATTAAAATGATTATTCATATTTTAGATGTCTCATATTTACCACACTTGATTTAACTCATCAGCTAAATGTATCCAAACTGGGCGTGTCTAAAGCGAAACATTCCAAATTTGCAGGACTGACAGGGCTTTAGGAGACGTTTCATTATGAAAGTACAAACACAATCAGACTTGCAAGCCCACTATAAAGTGTTTGACAGAGAGTGTAGAGGATTAGACAAGCCTTTAGGAAAATGAATCAATCCGCAGATGGTTTGGATGAGTAATGCGGGTTTTGGAAGTAAAACGTCCCGTGAATTCATTAGATTATTTAAAACCAAAGAGTAACGCAAACGGCCGATCTTTCGCTTTATGTCAATATGACAATTTTATGTCATTATCTGTAAAAAATATTTTTGAAAATCTTTAAGAGTACAGTTCCTATTTGGGAGCTGTCGGATGAAATGTGCACGGCAAATGACAACAACGTCTGAAAAGCACCGCAATGCACAACCATTACGAGCACATCAGTGCTTAATCAACAGCAGAACACACGTAAAAACATCGCTTTTCTGCAAACGTTATACTGTAGCTGAGTGGGATACATCAAAGCTTTACTGTATCCTCTTCTGCATATTTGACACTTTTGGGTCTTTAAAGATTTTTTTTATGTTATCTATGACTAAACATCTGATGATGATAATAATAATAGGGTGTTTTACATATAAATTGTAATCTGTTTTTAATGCACTAAATAGATTTACAATATAAATATCATAATACATTTATAATAACTGGCTTTGATTTGTTTGGCTTGATTTGTTCACGATGAAAGCGAACTATGGATTGATCGAGAGAGTCGGTCAGGACAGCTCCCATTAAAGCCCAGTATAAACTCCTGGATCCATCATCTTCATCATCATCATCATCATCATCTGTACCTGTATGAGCTGATGTGATCTCCGCCTCTCTGTCTGCCGCTGCGCTCCTGCGCTCGCGGATACGTCGTGCCGTTAGAGTAACCATTTACCGGGCTGTCCGTCGGACTGCCAGCCTTCCCTCCGTTATTGATCCAGGGAAAGTTATCCTTCTTCGGAATAGGCCAGGGTTTGTAATCCTGTTTATACTGGGTCACGCTCTGGAAAGGCACACCCGGGGGATGGTAGTCCTCCCGGGGTTTATAACTCTGTTCCGTACGTCCCCGTTGCGGGCGCCGGACTCCGGCAGCATCCCGCGCCGCAGGAGAGTCGCGCTGATCCGGTGCTAATAAGTCGCTCGGCGCTTGTTCCGTTGAAACCAGTTTGGCGACGGATCGCACCTCCTGTTCCCCGATGTCCGAGTAGTTCTGAATCGTTAACGGAACAGACAAATCCGATTTATCGAACTGGTTCCAGAACCGGGCCAAGCAGCAGACTCTGCTGATGCACGGCCAAGCCATACTGAATGATAAAATAAACGAATGACAAAAAACGAAAAATAAAAGAAAGAAAACACAGGGGGAATTAAAAGAGTTGTCGATCACATGAAGGAACGTGAACGCGCGTCTGTTCATCAAGAAGTGCGAGAGAGCGCGCGGTGCCGGGACTCTTTCATTGCACGCTCATCTCACGTGGTCCGCGGATTTACACAGAAAAAAATAATAATCCATACAATAATCCAAGACCCGTAAAATCGTTGACCCGTGCACACCTCACGGGTGTTTTTTCTTGATAGCTGAACGTAATGTCCTAAAATCCTGTATTAATGGATGTGTCAAAGCTCAGCTTTAAGCAGTTTTGGGCATCATAGCTGCGTCTGCGTCCCCAAAATGTTGTCTACACCAAAGCGCCAATATACTCGGATGTTTCTGACCCCATGGCACCAGTTTGTGAACAACTTTTTGTTGGCTTGAGAAAGCCTAGACAAAGTTTAAATAGACAGACAGACAGACAGATAGACAGATAGATAGACAGATAGACAGATAGATAGATCTTAATTTTCAATTTGAATCATCTGGTTTAATGTACTTTAAATTCTAATGTACTTTATATAACACATCTCTACTGCTATTTTTAGTATGAAAGTGTGGCACCTTTCAGCTTTAAAAGTTTTATAGACATATTCCATAAACCAACCCATTGATTTAATATTGCATTGAATGTGTCTGGATTTCAGGACCCTGTGAAATGAAGTGTACAGAAAGCAAAATCTAAATGTCACTTGGATCTGGTTTTCCACCTGATAAGCGCCATTAACCGGTCAATTAAACAGCACCTGTTCCTCATTACTGCTGCAAACATTTCATACTTAAACTGCAGTTATTTGTTCAAGTTTCAGCTTTATGACTGCATAACTGTGCATTGCGATGTTGTATCATTCAACAAAAGTTGCGGTTTCAACAACGTTTTCAGGAAGTACCAAGTAAGTTTTAATTTAGTTACGTTATTGTAACATTCATGTAACCCAAACATGAAGATCTTAATCCTTCACATATATTTATTCTAAAAATTAATAAAATAATTAAAAAGAGAGACTTGATGACACGATCGACTCTGGTATAAACGTTTACTATTTTGTTACATTGACATATGCTTCTCATTTGCTATATAGTTTAAAATAAAGAAACAAGAACAGCTATTTGGGCTGCAGGTCTTAACACTCTTTGAGTTTTGTGCTTGATGATTAAACACGAGGTAGAAACACACTGAACAATTGTGACCAGGCTAGTCTCAAACTCAAATTATGAGATAAAGAGCATCAAAGTTTGATTTCATCTATAAAAATCACTACGATTTTAATATAAAAGATATCAAGGGAATATTTTCACCAGATGTTCTTTGCATTACATAGGATGATTTTACAAACAGTAAACAGTAAATCACAAAAAATTACTTTAGCTGAGTTTTCACAAGTAGGTCAGATTTGATAAAACATTCAAGTTGAATTTGATAAAGAAGTAGTTCATTGTTATGAAATGTTTCCCCCTGCAGGTAAGCAGCAGAACTACAACTTCTATAATCAAAGGAGTCTCACATTGGTGTCATAGAGGTAAGATGCACGTAGCTGTAGCTCTAACAAAAAAAGCTAACATTCACATGGATATGTACAGCACCATATAGAAAAACAAAGTTTCTGAGGACATTTTGCTTTGTAAACCATATATTCTGAGTACTTATTTGTAGGTATAAGTATGCATAACAGACACATATGGCTTGCCTGCAACCAGACAGGAGTGTATTAGATCCAACAGATTTAAAGTTTTAAAACCTTGCTTTCTCTAACACAAAATACCAGGTTCTAAGTCAGTCAACTCTGTTGTAAGTTAACACTTTTCTGGACAAAAAGCAGATAATACGCTGTAAAACACAAATCAAGGTGCAACACTTTATCATTAACATAAGGTTTAGGATGAAGTCTTTTCCGATATTCTCTTGATCACTGGAAGACACTGGGAGTATCACATATAATGAGGTAGCATTTCCAGTTTTAGCTTGTCTTCTGCTCCTATTCCTTCTTTCTTAACTCCACACGCCTTATTTTCCCACTTACTGTCTTCGGCAGATGATCCACAAACTCAATCTGACAAGAATTAATAAAACGTTTGAAGGTGGAATTTACAGAAATAGTTCCAGTGAAATTACTGCATTATTTCTGACAGTGTAATCGGTTACCTTGCGTGGATATTTATAAGGAGCTGTGACGCTCTTCACGTGCATTTGCAGTTCCTGGATCAGTTCTTTATGGTCTCTTGATTTGAAATCTGCAGTCAGAACTATGAATGCCTTCACCACCTGATACACAGAGCAGAACAAACTTAAATTACATTTATTTCCGAAAACCTCTATGACTGTCTGTATTACATTTGCAGTATCAGTATCAGTAATGTGTTGGTTCTGGGACCTCTCCTCGAACCGGATCAGGGCTGCTGACCACAGCCGATTCTGCTACAGCTGGATGTTCTATCAGCGCATTTTCCACCTCGAATGGGCCGATGCGATATCTGTGAAACGCAATCGAATATTACATCAAAAAACATTTAGGAAAAACTGTTATCACTGATGTCTTTGTGATGATTTGGTACCCTGCAGAGAGGATGACATCATCAGCTCTGCCCACAAACCACAGGTATCCTTCATCATCCATCATTCCTCTGTCACCTGTCAGGTAGAAATCACCACGGAAACATTCTGCTGTGCGCTCTGGCTCCCCCTACAGCAAGAATGATGTAATAAAACAACTTGGTTGACTAGGACAAGATGTTAATTTGCTTTCAGTGTAAGAGAGCAGAAGTACCGTATACTCTGTAAAGAGAGAGAAGGGTTTGTGTGGTTTCACTCTAATGGCCAAGTTTCCTTCTTGTCCTTTTGGTACAACGACACCATCTTCATCCACCACCTTCAACCAAAACAACATGTTTAAAAACACCTTGCAGTAAATATGTCCAGTTACAAAGAAAATGTGTTAAGCTTCTTAAAGAAGCAAGAATTCCCTTTTAAGCACCTGAACGTCATAGCCTGGTGATGCCTTTCCGAAAGACCCTGGTTTGATCTTCATGCCTTTGAATGTGCCTGCTATTAAGACCTGGATGGAAAGAGAAAAGCAATTGTTCAGCAATGAGTATGTACTCTCCTACTATTCACTACGGTGGACATCTTGCATAATATTTGGCTACAGTTTCTACACCTGTATATAAATACCTATAACCAAAAACTGGTCAATCTTACAGTCTCAGTTTGTCCATATCCCTCATAAATGTCCAATCCAGTGAGCTCCTTCCATTTCCACATCACCTCCGGGTTTATGGGCTCTCCCGCACACAGACAGTGTTCAAGAGACTGGAGCTGAAACCTGTCAAAAACCACAGATGAAGATAAAGCAGAGATCATTTATATAATTATGTGTCTAACAAACATTTTAAACACACAAGTTGTTACCTGGATTTGTTCTCCTGTACAAGCATCCGGTAGGCTGTTGGTGCCGTGCAAAAGGTGGTGATGGGATACCTAGACAATGTCTTTTAGAAAGGCAAAATCAGTGTGACCAGGAAGCTTTCCATCTACACAACAAACCCTGGTGTGCCTGTCTTTTCAATTACCAACAGTGCAAATATCCAGCAAATAGTAAAGAGGAGAGGAATTGTGGAAAATACACACATAGTAAAGATACATTTTACAGCAATATTTTGTTATTTGCAATGTGCACATTGTAATGCTTTCATTTTAATAAAAATAAACTTTTTATTGCTCTAAAAATTCAGGAATATACAGTAGGCTACCAGTTAAACGTTTAGACACAAATGGCAAAAATGTTTCTCAAGATCTTAAAAATCCTTTAATGTGAAGGTGTATATTTCAATGTTAGAAATTACTTTTGTAGACAAAAATATAATTGTGCCAACATATTAATTTATTTTTATTAGAAAACTACAGTTCTATTAAAAAATATTTTTGAAATTGCTTACTTGAAGCTTTACTGCTTACTTTAAAAAGTTTCCCAGGTTGAGACCTCCAGAAACTGGATGATAAAATGTCACGAATATAATTGTACAAATTCTAGACAAAGGGTGACTACTTTTGAAGATGCTAAAATATAACATAGTGGTCATTTATTTTGGATGAAAAAATCTAAATAGAAAAAATCTAAATAAACAGTGTGTAAGCGTTTCCAAACTTTGACTGGTAGTGTACCTTTAGAACTGTACTGGTGTCAAATCGTGGCATGTGGTGAACAAAGACACACGCTCCCTGGATCCACGGAGCAAACACACTGCTCCATGCTGACTTGGCCCAACCCGTGTCTGACGTGTTCCAGAAAACATCTCGTTCTGTCAGATCCAACCAGTATCTTAAAAGACACAATACAGTTAAATGTCTGACTATTATACATATTTGACCTTTTTCCAGCAATTCATCATTTATCTTTAAATGCATTAAAAGCTCAAACCTGCCATTAACAGTGAGCCCAAGGCCAAAACTACAGTGGCTGTGTTGGGTCATTTTAGGTGAGCCGGTCGTGCCGCTGGTGAAGAAGATAGTCATGGGTTCCTCACTCCTGGTGTTTATGCAAATATGGTCATCTGACACTGTTCTATGGCAAAAATAACAATGTTTGATCTTAATTATTACATGGCTAGTTCCTTGTCAAGGTGCTTTCAATCATCCTTTAGTTATTTATTATTAAATTTGTATATTATACACACGAATGACTCTTAAGTTTACCAAAGAACATGACATCAGTTAAATTAAACTCTTTCCTGCACATGTTCTCCATCACTAACCCCATGAGTTGTGTCAGATTGCCCCAGCCGTGTCTGGCCTTGTGGGATACCAGAAGCTTGGTGGTGAGGGACGGGCAATCCAAAGCCACCGAGTCCAGCAGCGGAGCCACGGTTTCATCCGTGATCACACACTTGGCTCCTGATGCCTGCAGCCTGTGGAGGATATCTCGAGCCGTGAGCTGAGAAGTGCCAGGGAGGAGAACTGTACCTGTGTGAGGAGACGAGCACATGCTGAATAAGTACAGAAATACTGTGTGTTGGACAGAAAAACATGCATCTGCTTTTATCTCAGCGATATGGACATCAAATGTATGTGCGTACCAGATCTCAGACATGCTACATTGACCAACCACCACTCGGGGACTCTGGGTAAAATGAGGAAGACACGATCTCCTCTTTCCAAACCGCACACCTGACGCAGAACATTTGCAAGTCTTCTGGAGTGGAAGCCCAGCTCTTCAAAACTCCACCTGACCTCGTTCTCATCATCATTCACCCACCACAGGGCTGGAAGAGAAGATCTCTGTCCATTCTAGAAACATACAGTAAGAGTTGATGACAATACATGAAACGTTTAAACAACTACTGCTAGTGTGAAATATCAAAATAGGAAAGAAATGAATAGAAAATTAACTTGCTAAACGCTAAAGATGGATGTATGCAATTTTTGGGTGTATGGTTCCATAAAGAACATCCTAAAAATACTCTAAAAGGAAGTGAAATATAACATTTTACCACGTACACCTGGCTGCAGCCTGCAGAATAGGGCGGGGCTACATGTGTCGCTCCGCCCATAAGTGTTTAACAAACAACCCACCGTCTTCCAATGAATGCGTAAATACAGTAATGTGTAATTTTCATTACAGAATCCACATCAGCTACCGATGTCATAAACATTACAAAATATGTGTTCATAAAACGTTTCCAAGTTTGACGTACAAAGGGCAAATATTTAAGCAAAGCAATGATACGTTTTTATACCTTTTCCTTCGTTTCCCACTGCTCGAGCACGTCTTTTGCGAAATTATAACGCAAAGGAACTTGAGGGTTGTATGTCAGTCTCACGCTCTCATAATCGCTGAAGTTTTTCGGTGCTGATGTCCAGGATCTGCACATTTGCAGCCATTGTCCGCATTCATTTTTGCAAACAGTGTTCATGCGTTGGTTTAAGAGACATTTGCGAAATGCAAACAAATGCATTATCACAGATTTATAAGTTTGGCCTGTGCGATGTAAAAGTGAAGCTTTCAATTTTCTCCTGATAAACTTACAGATACAGACCGATCAGGAATTCTCGCGCTTCAATCACTGATCTTCAAGACTCACGTGCTTGATTTTTGCGTAAAAACCTATATGTGCATTAAACTGCACAAAAACATCTTTGCGAAAAATTAATGTGCACGTTGCAAACATTCTTATGAGAAATGAAGGCGTTTCCAAAAGTTGCACTTCAGCTCCGTGAAGACAGAATCTGTGCGTTTCTTGGGGGAAAATGACGACCTACAAAACTAAAGTCCCACATCTAAACCACTGTTTCCTCAAAATATTTAAACGCGTTTGAATAATGATTAACCCGAAAGTAAGTGACTTCTTAAGCCTAAAGGTTTCATTTAGTAATTTTAGTTTATCAAATTAAATGAAAGAAAGTACATCATTTGTGGATCTGGTGTTCTAAGAAATGTCAAACTAACTTCACAACTAAAAAACAAGATTTGGTCGAAATATTATTTAACCAATAATTTGGTTAAAATGATAAAAAAAGACTTCTTGTTCTCATGTTAAACTATTTGGCTCCACATGCGATTTTTTTTTTTAGAAATGTTCTTTCAAAAACAAGACCACAGACAACAACGATTTAATCAGTCAGAGCAAGTTTTACGGTGTAAAATCTCTTTTATTAAAAAGTAGATAAAATGTAAGACGACAAGACAACTTAAAACATTTAAAAAAAACAACAGAACAGTTACAGAACGTTTATCTAAAAGCAGGTTAAATGTTATATGCTTAAAAAGGAAGAAGAGTGCTCAGTGTCTGAGTCGAGTGCGTCTTGTGCGGCCAATGGGTGTAGTTACTTTAGGAGTCTCACTTTCAGCCATGACAGCATCTGAAAGAGAACCAATCAGAACAGAGGAAATAATTACTCAAATATACTTACCATTAAATATCTAAATGTCTAATGTTCCTTTATCTTTTGCTAGATCGATCAATCAATCAATCTAAATGGCAAAAACACAGAGAATTAGGGAGATAAGTGTAAAACAACAGACCCTCTTCCTGCTCCTCTTCATCACTGGTGAAGGTTATGACAGGCTTAGGACGTGAGCGAGATGTTTTCGGGGTCACAAGATCACTTTCATCTAACTTCGGTTTACCACGGCCTGAAGGACAGAGAAACACAATAAGACATTTCATAACAGGATGGATTAATTCATGGAATGTTTGCTGGAACCAACTGGTTCGGATTCATCACCTCGCGTAGTTTTGCGTTTATTCTTCTGTGGTGTCTGGATGTTTTGGTTCTGCGTGTCTTCCACCTGCTGTTCTCTCTCTTCACCCTCAACGTTCTCCAGGCCTTTAGTGTGAACAGCCGTCAAAGCGCTTTTCAAAGTCCTCAACCTGCGCCTGTAAACGTAACGCACAACTTTTACCGCAAACTAATATACAGTTACCAAGTCACCCCTGGGAATGTCTATTTGCTTAACTGGGTTTGAAAGACATTAGTCTTTCGTACCTTAAACTGTGGTTTGGCTCTGCGACGGAGTTTGGCCATGATGGACAGCAGGGGCTGATAGACTCCAGACTCTGTGAGTTTATCACTGTAACAGTCCCAACATTCCTGCAGCTTCTTAAAACCTCGCTCACACACCGATAACAAAGACAGAGACACGGCCAGATCTGCCCACTGTCGCTCCGTCCTGCAGAGAGAACACAGATTATACACATGCTATAGAGAAGTTAAGAGACATTCAAGTGTGCGTTACTCACTTCGCAGTTCTGAACCGCTGGCAAAGCTTCTCCACTAAACTCTCTGTCTGTCTCTCCTTAGTGATGTAGGAGAAAAGTTGCCTAAGATGAAGAGAGAGGGTTTATGTTTTCAGTCCTGAATCTAAACAAAACTTTCCAATAGCTGCATAAATGATTTCTCACTTCATGATGGTGTTGAAATCCTCTTCCTTCATCCCTCTCTCAGGATCAGATAATCGGCTGATGATGTCTGGCAGTAGGTTGTAGATGGCATTGTCCTTTAATATACAAAGAGCATTTTAACTTCTTGAAAAGCATCCGCATGAATATAAAAGAACAGCTCAGAACGACGTGGAAGGCACTCTTACCTTTGCAGAGAGCTCGTTGAAGAAGTTGAGAGCGAGGCTGGCGATGTGTGGCTCGGGGTCCAGCAGGAGCACCGCTACCTCACTAACCTGACCTTTGACCTTCATCACATCCTTCAGCACCAGCTGGGTCAGAACTGTTATGGCAGTAAGACGTACAGATGCATTTTCATCGCTCAGCCTGTGGACAAACACACAGTCAAAATACTGATTTACAAAAAGACTGCAATCAGAAACATGTATTGGCAGCACAACCCCACCAAGTTGTGAAATTATAAATGATGCACAAAACAGGTTAGTAAACAGATGGCTACCTGGCATAAAGGTTGGGCGTCCAGGGTTCCAGGATATTGGGAAAGCGGACCGTTAGGTCACCAAGAGCAACGATGGTGTTGGCTCTTACAACTGGAAGTGGAGATTTTTCCAGCACGGTGAAGAGCAGACGGATATTGTCTTTACAAACAGCTGGACTGGAGAAACAGACAAGGAGTGTTATACACTGGATAGCTGCAGTGTAACGTGAGATGCTGTGCTTGTGGACATACCTGATCATCATGTACTGAGACAGAGCCAGACAGGCAGCAGTGGTGAGCTGTGGATGAGAATATCTGCCTGGAGAGCTGCAAACCTTTACCAGTAGGGGCAGAAATGCACTTAACATGTTCTCTTCTACAGAGCGAGCAAGAGAGAGAGAGATCAGAGTTTGAGGCTTTGAGAAATTAACCCTGTGTTAATAACGCTTTAAACACTTCTTGATGAGCTTACCAGCAAGTAACTCTGTCTCACAGATCTTGCGGATAAACTCTGCCTCAGTGTCTTCAGCAGAAGCGCCTACCAGCCCAAGCTCTTCCTCCACACAACTGTCATTGGCCTCCTACCATACAACATCCAAACGAGTCATCAATGTCACACACAGCGCAGCGCCAAAACGTAACCGTGAAAACAAGGCTCTATTCACAGACCTTTGTCTTGTTGGCAGGTGCTTTCTCTTTCTCATCCTTTTCTTCTTTCTCTCCTCTTCTTCTGCGCAGCTCAGAGCTGACGCTTCTCTCCAGGTGAAATATCTGCCAGAGCGCCACAGCTCCACAGAGAGACAACACTTGGGCAAGGCTCTGAGAACTCACTAAAACAGGAGATGAATATTGAATTTACTGAATGTAGAAATGTAGTTTAACATTTATAAACTTGGACATTACTGCCCCCACCCCACCTTGCTCTTCAGAGCCCTGAGACCCAGCTTCCCCCACTTGTGATTGGTTGGGCTCTCCACCCTCCGTGACTTGCTCCAATAGGAGGCGGGCTGACCGTTGAAGGAGGCGAGAACACAATTGGTCAGGAGACTCAGCCAGGAAGTAGATGAGACGAACGGCTTGTTCCATAAAGGTCTGCCAATGAGGATCGGACTGTATCACTCCTGTTGGTGATGTACAAAATTTAATCAACAAAAGGTAAAATTAAATAAAGCAGATTATGAAAGAAGAAAGAGCAAGAAGAAAACATACCATCAGCAATGGCCTGTGACAAACAGCTGAAAAGATGGTGGTCCACAGGAAGCCTAAAGGGGGTGCCTTTGGATTGCTGACACAGAATAAAACAACACATAAATTACACGTCCACCATGTTAAATATGTAAATGTGTTTGTGTGTACATACCCTCACGTGGTCTGTTATATTGGCGATGGTGATGAGTGTGTCCCGAGCCAGGAGATAATCTTCTGCAACCTTCTCTCCAAGAGCGACAGAGCAGAGCGTGTCCAAATTACTGAGAACCACCTCTCTCTCAGCGCTACAAAACACACACATAGGAGTTAGGACCTCATCTATCATCTCAGTACTTGAACATGAACATGAGTGCCCTCAGATTATTAAAGTAATAGTTCACAGCTCACTGGATATTACAGAGAACCGAGACTCATCCTGTATTCACACAAACAAACACACACACAAAAACACTGACCACCCTTCCCATCTCTCTCTCTCCTGCATTTTTCTGAGGTAGAGTTTCAGATGAGGGGCTTTAGAATGTAGGCAGGCCCTTACAGCAAAGCAGCAAATCTCCACTGCCCAGCCAAGATTACCGGCCAATAGGAAAACAGGAGAGCACAGACTCTTAACCAGTGAGTTCACATTCGCCTTGGTCTCATCATTGGGCAAAGACCTACAAGACTATAATTCAGCTTTTGTGCCATCCAACTGTCCAAACTGAAACTATGGGAATGTCAAAAACCTGAAGGATCTCACCGTGCTGCCATGCCCAGCAGAAGCACCGCGGCTCTCCTGTGAAGTGCCGAAGTCTCTCGTTTACCGGAGAACCTCTCCCAGAGAACCTGCACTACTGAAGTCTGCAGAGCGCTCTCATTGCTGAAAAACTCTTGCACCTGCACAAATACAAAAACAATATCAGTATCAAAGCAGGAGGAGAACTGTGACAGTGGTCAGTTATACTACTTACAATCTCCTCCAGACATTGAATGGTTCCTAACGCAGCATCAACCATCAGCTCTGACAGATTGTCCACTAGAGTCTGAGCCTTGGCCCTGAGGAACAAGCAGACGAAATTGTTTGAGTCATGATAATATGAAGATGTGCGTGTTCCTTAAATTTGAAAGAAAGCATTGAGGTGTACCTGGTGCTGTCACCGTGCGGGTTGAGATACAGGCGTCTGTAGGCTTGAATGACAGCATCTTTAACAGCAGCATCGGTAGACCAGACCAGCGGCAGCATCTTTCTGACCCCACACACAGAATCGGCCACGCTAAACTCAAATGCTGTGACACAAAACTGCACCGCCTCCTGCACCACTGAGAGAAAAAGACCGGACACCACAGTTTATGTAAATGTTCATCTGATAATCAAAGTCGAAACAAGTCCTTGATTATGCAAATTCTCCCTGTAATTGTCATGATTATTGCTTACCTAAAGATGTTTTAGTGATAGTAATTACCTGTAGTAGTTTTCCAGTACAGCATGTTGTTAATGACAGCGATGGCCCTTTCCACCTGTAGAGCGAAGCTCTCCGTGTCCTTCAAGTACTGAACCAACATCTCCTGCTTCTTCAGTTCACTCTCTCTCCCCTCACTTACATCTTTCTGTGGGGTGGGTGGAGCCGGAGCATCACTTCCAACATCTGCCTCAGGCGTCTCATGCTCTGGGCCTGCGAGCACAAAGTCAGATTAACCATTAACCCCACCTTTAGCTTACTATTATAATGAATTAACCACCTTTAAATCATGTCCAAAAGTAATTAGGTGATTTACCCTTGAAAAGTGATGCAAGTGTATTAATGAGGGATTCTGCGTTCAGTTCAGCCAGAGATGAGAAGAATGGAGACTCTGGGAACAGAGAATAAGCCCGCACACACAGAGAAACAGCCTGCCTACACACACAAACAAACAAACACAGAGTTGTGTCAATGTGAAGTCAATGTGATGTGTTTATTGACAATTTGACATGTACCTGTATTTGTTGTCTCTGAGAAACTGTGCTATTTGGACAGCAGTGTCTCTGTCGCTTCGCTCTTCCTTTTCATCACCATCATCATCATCATCTATCTCTTCATCACTGCCGGGCTCTAGGTGAGCTTTCACCACCATTTCCACCTCAGGCTTCATCGCATCCCAAAGATCAGCTGCAGTGATCACTGCAACTACAAACACCAAGCTTTACAGTCAAACAGCTGGACACAAATAATTGTGTCTCAGGTGCACGAGACTGAAAGAAGGATGACATTTACCAGGTTCTGGTTCTTTTATGGTTTCTCTCATCTCTTTAAGTTTGGCAGTCTCCTTTTCTAGTGGCTTCTTCAGGTCCACACTGCTCAGCTAAAGAGACAAAAATCACAAATGCACTTTAATGATTGAACTGAATACTGACTGAGGTAGGTTTTTAGGATCGTGTTCATACCTTGCAGCTGTAAGGGTTGTGAGCGATGAAAGCAGCCAGCAGCTGGATGGCACTCTTACACACATGGACAGATTTATCACCAAGGCGACCAACGGTCAGCTCCATAACCTCAGTGTACTTGCACAGCGGCAAGGCCTGACAGAGAAAGGATTATGTCTAAGCATCCCTGCATAAACACAGCACTTCGTTCTAAACGTGAACACCCACACACCTTGCTGTTGACGATACGTGTGTAGACCTGCTGCACACGAGCTCTGACGTGCGAGTGCGCGTCATGGATGTGCTCCTGCAGTGTGTCCAGGAATCGATCTCTGTCCCCACGAGCTGAATCGTCAAGCTTATCGCCGGTCAGAACCCGCACCAACACCTCACCCAGAACCTCGCACACAGCCACACGCAAGCTTGGACTCTGTCAAACAAACACAATGTTTTATCACAGACAAACAAGAACAACATTCTGTAGAAACTTCAACCTTTGGGTTTGCCCTCAGATTACCAAAGAGAGAGCTCAACGCCCACAAATTTACTCTAGAGAACTGGGACTCAACCTGTGACCCTTCTCACACACACACACACACACTGTGAGCTCCCCTTCTTTATCTCCCCTCATTTTTTTTTGAAAGGATAGAAAGAGGGAGTTAGTTGAATGTAGGCAGGCCCTTACAGCAAAACAGCAAATCTTCACTGTCCAGCCAAGATTACCAGCCAATGGGAGCACAGGAGAGCTCAGACTCTAATTCAATGGGCTCGTATTCGCCTTGGTCTCATCACTGGGCAAAAACCCAATGAGAACGATATTTGTATTATACCATATGCATGAATAAGTTACCAAAGTATTTCTTAATACTAACAGCAATCTGCAGGTCTCAATGCATGACAGAAACAGCATGTACCTCTCCTTCCAGGTGTGTCAGCAGAACACTGATGTTGGGGATCATGGCTTCCGGTACCAAAGTGCTCAGCTCAGACAAAAAGCTGGAGAAAGCCTTTACACCTGAACCTTCTCTGGCCAGCTCCTCACTCGACTTCTGACCAATTTCTCTGAAACCCACAAACACAAATGTAAGCAAACACACGAGTGCATTTCCACAATAGCATCATTTGTGTTGCACCCTTACCTCATGATCTCTCCAACAATAGACTTAACTCCATATTCTGAGCTCCAGGCAGCCACAGCCTGAGCGCACACTGATGCCAACTGCTCGAAATGCTGCAGGAGTTGAATCACTTTCACACACGCTCCTGCGCAACACACACAAGTCTCAATATAAAGCAATACCGTGTATTCAAGCTTGTGCATGCAATTCAACACCTGTTAAAGGAAAAGTTTACCCAGAAATGGACCCTATTGACTTGACTATAGTCATTTTTATTCATACTATGGAAAGTCAATGGGGTACAATTTTTGGGTGAACTACTCCTTTAAACACAAGCAAAAGCATGTTAAGGTCATATTAGTATGGCTACAATTTGGCACATGTAAAAAGCCACATGAACACATGTAATGGCAATATGCTGTAAATACATCCAAAATGACACAATTAAAGCACTTTTTTATTTTATATTTCTATAAAATGCATGTTAACCAAAAGGGGAAATAAACTCACCCAACATATGATTATATTTCTTCACCATGATTCCTAGCACATGGATGATGGCATCTCTAGTGGATTTACTCTTCATGTGGCTTATGGTGGGGTTTTCCAAAAGCTTATAGCAACAGCATGTCACACAACTATGTAAAGACAAAAAACACTTTAATAGATCAAAAGAGTCTTATGTAAAAAGCACTTATTTCCACTGTGCAGTTAACGGAGGAAGCTTAAATCCAGGTGTAAACCGTGTCTGAGAGAGCCTCTCACCTGACAAACTCCTCCTCCACAAGAGACAGACTCCATAGTGTCCGAATGTCCAGCTGAAGCAGTTGAGTCAAACACTGAAGAACAGTCTCTCTCTCACTGTCCCACTGCAGAAGACCTTTCCCAGCCACTTTATCCTTCTTACGACCCTGGCGGAGAATGCAGGACAGAGAGAATGGTCAAAGAGTGTTGATTTTGTGTAACAACATGAACAAACTCATGACCATCTAATGTTGCCCTCAGATTACCAAAGAAAACATTCACAGCTGGTAGGCCTGCGAGACGTGTGCCTCTTTGCTAACTGACACATTTACACACATTCACAGATAGACAGGACGTACTCAACACACACACTAACACACTGTGAGCTGCAATTCATCCACAATAGTCCATAACTAAAGGAGGATTGTGTGTTTTCTGAACAGCAGCTGGTATTACTATTGGTGGGCCCTTACAGCAAAACAGCCAATCTCCACTGCTCTGCCAAGATTACCCACCAATCAGAAAGCTAGAGAAAACGACGCCCCAGCTAATCAGCTCATATTTGCCATGGTCTCATCATTGGGCACTGAGAACAATTCTAACAATTAATAGATACAAAAACATGGTACGGTCAATGTACCTTGCTGGGTGCTGTGACAATAGTCTCTCTATAAGAGTCGCTCTCAAGGGTCTCAGTGAGCTTGCAAAGGAGAAAGACGCTCATCTTTACAGCGTTGAGCTGTTGTTTGCGGTCTGTAGCTGACAGAGAGCCAGACAGGAGGATGGTTGGCAGAGAGACAGACAGGCCTCTAACCACTGAGAAAAGAAAGAGCAAACAAATGGGTTATGGGAATGTTGTTTTGAATCATTGCACCCAAGAAGAAACAGGCTTTGTGTTACGTGACATGTATGCATTTGGCAGACAAAAAAAAGACTTACAGTGCATTCAACACACGTCTTTGTTTATCAGGCTTGTAAAGGACACTAACCTTGAATCAGAAGTTCAAGGGTATCTTCTTTGACCGCCACATCCACTGTGCGACAATGCCTAAACATAACCAAGAGGTTAACATGTGTGGTTAACGTTTAATGTAGCTCATAATACACCTTTAAGAAAAGTCTACTGGAACAGGACGCATTGATTCCTATTTGTGCTGGCTTTCTTAAAACCTAAATTCGTTTTTTTGTTTTCACCTAACATTGCTTATCATTTATCCTTCTTATTATGCATTTATGAAGGGGAATGAAGGGCATTTCAAAGTTTGAAATAACTTTTGTAGACAAAATTGTTGTTGTGCCAACATAGTACCATCTTAAATTAGAAAACAAAAATTTTAACTTTAGAAATATTTTAAAATAGATTACTTGGACCAAGTAATGAATAAAAAAGCCAATAAGATTCCAGCATAGAATTTCCCACAATGCCGTTTGAAAAATCATCTCAATTGTAACAACTTCTTGAGGTCTCAATCTGTGTTATTTTATGGTTTTGATGGGTTGATTACTACTACTCTAAAATACAGAAAAAACAACAGTGAGTAAGTGTTTTTAAACTTTAGACTGGTAAGTCTCCTTTGTTTAATTTTAGGAAATGTACAAAGTCACTGGTTTTATTAATGCAAAGTGTTTGTATAAATATAGATCACACTTACTGCAACACACTGTATGCTGTGTCAAAATGCTCCAGGACGCACAATGGCCCTTGACTTCTAAGTGCTGCTTTAAAACCTTGACAAGACACAGAAAGGTATCCATGACACAATTACATGCAAGTGAATCATGTAGAAGCTGCACACAGACCAATGCTGAGATCAGAAATGACTCACTGTTGAGGTGAGAGGGAAGTTGTTTAGCAGACAGAACATCTTGAACCACATACTGGTTTACAGCTCCAGACTTAACAAGATCATTAAAACAAACCGGTACAATAAAATCCCACGACATCCCTGCACAGAAACATTAAACACAGAAACATTATACGTCTGCACTGATAAAGAGAGACGTATAGCCATACTAAACGAAATCGTTACAACACTGACGAAAAATTACACAATATACACATAGAGAGCCACGTCTGTTTACTTCATAGAGAGGAAAGTTAACGCTTAAATTACGTAGTACATTATTATTATTATCATCAGCTGCGTAACCGAAACGTGTTTCACATGAGCTGATACAAAACAAAACACGGAAAGCTAAAATGCTAACTTTCAAATTTAACAGATAAACAAATTTACTTTCGATATTTATGGCAATAACATTACAAGTCCGATAAACCCACCGTTGAGAAGGTAAAAAAAACGTGTTATGATAAAATCATTTAGAAGTGAATCCGCAAAGCTCGTTTTACACTTACTAAACGGTTGGAGTCGCAGCTTTGAATTTCACATAGCGCGCCAAAGGAAGTACGTCATCGCCCCGCCCACTCAAGCTATTACGGTCAGTATGTAGATTTAAATCAAGTTTCTGTCTGAAAATAGAGAGCTATATCGATTTCACTTTGTAAGACTATCATCATTAGAACTCTTTAATTAAAATACCAATGACTGTACATAACAAACAAGCTGCAAATGGTGCACATGAGTCTATTCAGGTGCTCAAAGGGCTAAAAAGTCTGATAACAATCAGGGAAGTGAACTATGAATAAAACAGTGTTATTTAGCGTGATAGAAACAATGATAATGATAGTTAAGGGTAGACAACAGGATTATAAAATACATAGAATACATTTTGAAAGGCACGTGCTTTATGACAATAATATTTAATTTAACAACAATCATATAAGTTCATAAAACATCAATCATAAAACATATTTGTGCGTTTCGCAAAACTACAGCAAAAACAATCATGCTCGCAAGAGGTCCTGCGAGTTTAGGAAACTTTTATTTTGACAGGACTGTGCTCAATTGGTCGCGTCATGATGGTTATCATTTCACGTTGTATGAAAAAAACACGTGTGGGTTTCTCTGGTAGCGCTTTGAAAATATTTGTTGGCTTTTACGTTGTTTTCGGTAAATCAGACACGCATAGTTTAATTATGAGCAGAAACTTGTAAGATCTGGCTGACGTGGTTCATCGTATTGAATGGTACAAATGAATATTTTTTCATATTTAACTATGCTTACAATTTTTGAGTCTAAAATTAGAAATGGACAGCTGGGATTGTTCTGTCAAGACCAACAGAACAAAGCCAATTGACATGTCAGCAACATTATTTCTTAGAACAGGCCTATAAGAAAAATTCGTAACTTTTATTTTTTAAGAATGATGGAGTATTTACCGGACTCTAACGCCAGATATAAAGATGTGGACTACTGGAATGAGCGCTACCGGACAGAGGAAAGTTTCGAGTGGTTTGGAGATTTCACCAGATTTGAGCATCTGATCAAAGAGCATGTGGGGGTGGAAGAAAACATCTTGATACTGGGTAAGTGAACCGAACAGCTGACACTCTTCTTCTCATGAATATAATAGAATAAAATTAGTTGTATATTTGACTATCTTTCGCAAGCACCAGTGGGCGCTGTTGCACTGTTTTTGTTGCACAGAACTGTGTCGTCCGCCTATCCCAGGCATTTAGAACTACAGTAGTTCAATATATCACCTGCAGTACTGTAGCTCAACCCTAGGGGGCAGTATAGCCATGGCAGACGTGTTTGTGGCTGCAGAATAGATATTATGTATTCGTCTTATGCTGTAATAAAGATGAGTGTGGACCTCTGACATGCTCTCAGAGCTCCAGATCTGTTCTTCAAAGCAGTGACACCAGCTCGGGCCTGGTTCAGCTGTATCTCAATTACAAATCAAATGGCTGCCATTCATAATGACACAGGAATAGGGCATTTGTTTTGTGTGTCAGTTCATTGTTTACCTCCATGGCTATTATCATGAAAGGTGGGTTGTTTATCTTTAGCCTAGATTTGGGGCACTTGATAACCTTGGAGTTGTAGTGTAAAGATGATTTAGAGATTTAGATTGATGTGTGTTGCTTTGCAAGATTGTTTGTTGGTGGCAAATGAAGACGAAAGTATTTATGTACATAATAAAATAGATTGTTTTAAACATTATGTTTAAAAATAGGATTCATCGTATATTTTCGTTCTCTCTATTGCACTGTCTCTCTTACATGGACACCCTTTCCACACCCACGTCATGTTACCACAGCAGCCCACTATCACAAGAGTGACGCTCTCTGTGACCTTTCAGAGCTATGAAGACAGGAAAGTTAGATATTTTCCTACACACACACTTCTCTGATGTGCTTTACGTGGTGACCTCTGACACAATAAATGTAAACAGCTTTTCCTTATGTATTCCTTATGTAGAATTGTTTAGGTGTTTGTGATATTGAAACTTGGTTAACCTTTTAGAGCTCTTCTTGTTTTACCACCTCCCATGAGGACCTGCTTCATTGTTTACTTTCTCTTATCCTAAGTTGCTATATTGTGGTTTTGAAATGTTTTTTTCTCCATATAATTTCCCTTTTGTTCATCTAATGCAGCAGAGCAGATTTGCATGGTTTTATGTTATTTTTCATCTTACAGACTTTTCTCTTTGACTCTTAAGTTGGCACCACAACACAAGTGTCCCGTCTTACCCATAATGCACTTGCTTTGGGCAGATTCCTGAGCAAGCTATTAAAGCTGTCTATGTGTCTCAGGTTTCTGCAGTTGTGTAATAGTTTGTTGTGTGCGGAGAGAAGTGGAAGCCCAGAGTTAGCAGATTCTCTCGCAGGGAGAGGCAGTTCATATTCAGCAGCATGTGTACATGGAGTGACATATAATGAAAAGTAGGATTTACTGTGTACTATGTGGACATACTAAACTTACCCTGCTATTCATTAAGACCATTTTTTGAAGCTAAGCTTTAAAACGGCTTCTTCAGAAACCATTATGGTAATGAAATCACAACCATTAGCATATGATCACCGTCATTTACATTATAACACTTACTCTGTGTTCAGCACCTTGTCACGCCCTGATTAGCAGTAGTGTGAACTATAGCAATGTGTGCAGTGGTCATTTACATATAAATGTAATACAAGAGTGGTGCAGTTGCAAAAAGCTTTTAAAGTCGACATGAAATGGTGCATTTTCTACAATTTAATGCGTTTCAAAAGGAAACAGGATATTAACCTGATAACTATCACTGCACATAATGAGCATACAAATGAAAATCTGAACTAGTTTTTTTAATTAAATTAAATTTAATAAAAAAAATCTTGTTTTATTTTATGATTATTGTTATTAAAATTGGTCAAATATTTACATTCAAATATTTATTCTTGAGTGTTTTGATACCTTTTCAACAATATATAGTTTGTCATAATTAGATAAGAATTCAACTATGACGGTTAAGAGTGTGAACAAAAAAATGTTTGACAGGATTTATTTATCAGGAATTGGATCACGATAGATAGACGGTATCTGTATCTGTAGATACTGTGAAAGGAACCCCAACCGTATAGAAATCTAAAGTGACTTACAGTGCATGCTATACATTTTTTTGTCTTTATGTGTATTTCCTAGGAATCAAACCCAATCAAACCCACGACTAGGGCTGTGCCGATAAACGATATCATATCGAATCGCGATAAAATATATGTCGATAACGATGATAAGCTCTAGGCATTTTTACTCGATATGGATTAATATAAGAGCCAATCACACAGCAGAAATATGCGACAACAGCCAATCAGCGTGCAGCTTTTAACGTTCGATCAAAGAACAAAGTCAATTTCCTACGGCACTTTGCAAAGCAAACTCGGCACGAGGATGACAAAAATAAGTGGAAGCAGCGACCAAAGTGAAACTAACCTCGAGTTATTATCCAAAAATGATTAAATTGTCGACAAAAAACTAAACTTTAAAATATAATTAATGAACCCTCAAATTTTTATGGCTTCAGTCATAGTTGGGATACTCTTTTAAAGCTGGCAGCATTAACAGTTTATATATCGAAATATATATCGTTATCGATCAATATGGGAAAAAATTATCGAGTTTACATTTTTGCCATATCGCCCAGCCCTACCCACGACCTTAGGTTGTTCATTCATATCTTTTTGTGTTGATTACTGCAGAAAATAATTTTGACACATTTTTGTCGAAGTGTTTCATGATTCATTTTTTTGAGATGTTTTAATTTGTTGTATTTTCTGTGGTAATTAACAGCACGCCACAGATTCTGGCAGTGTCGTTTATCTTTACACAGTCCTTTAATGTTTTATATCTGTGTGTTACTGTCTACATATTTCTAGTATCTATTTCCAAGTGCTTTTTTCCATCCAGTCACTGGGCATACACATTGGTGTCATTGCTGACAGAATGGAAAGAGCACAAAGTGAGAAGGAGGGTGGGACGAGAGGGGGATTTGAAGTGCCCGTGGCTACTCGGGGTCCCCCGTTCACACACACACACATATATCTATATCTCTCTCTCTCTCGGTTGCTATTGGTTGCATTGCTGTACTCCTCTGCAACATTGAGCAAGGAAACAAAGAACAAGAAATCCATTCAAGCATCTTTTGTTTTGCGTCAGAATAATCACATTAAATCTGGTGTGAAATCGTAATGGGTTTGAGGGAAATGATTGTTGAATGGACAGCTTTGAATCAAGTCAAATTACATTATGAGTCACTTTCGGGTGTGAGTCAACACACTCTAAGTGTCGTCTCTTTTCTTCTTCTGCATAACCCTCCCGGGGGTCACGTAAGATGTTGTGAGCCACGTTTGTGCCGTGCTGTCCAGATCAGTGTGCGAGACGCATCACACTTTGTGAATGAATGAATCAATGAAAGGATGAATGAACGAGCGAGTGAATGAAATATGGGGGATGGGATGGCTGCAGTGTTATGCGGTATCTCCTTGGCCCCACCCGTCCTGTTGTGTTCTTCCTCCCTCTCGTCTGATTGGCCGAGAGGCTTCAAAGCTGCTGGAAGCTACTGCAGTCGATTGGGGGTTATCCCCCCATTCCCTTGCACAACCTCTGCAGTTTATGAATGAAAGAGGAAAAAATGAATGAATAAATGGGTTGCATGTAAGGGGGACCCGTGTTCATGTTTTGGTCATACAAATTCTAGTAATTTCTGTATTGCCTAGTGTGTTTATATTTATATTTGCACATTTTTGGTAGTTCATTGCATGTTGTGTGTGACTATGTAGAAGAACAGATTTTAATTTTGTTATTTAAATGTGGTTTGCATGAATATAAAATGCATTGTAATACATTGCAATTCACTATTTTTGTATACTTTTGTCAAAATGAGTAAAAGTGTGTGTGTGTGTGTGTGTGTCATTGTAGGAAATGTGTTTGTGTAAGTTGGACCTGTAATGTGTTGCTTGTTTGCTTGTGCTTCACTGTATCTGTTTCTCTTTCTCACTGTTACTCGTGTCTGGAATATTAACTGGGTTACCCGGGCAACAGCGCTCGGATGATAGATGGGCTCTCCTCCGGTAAATGGGGCAGGGGATGCACATGAAAGAAAATGCTTTGTGCGTGTGTAATTTATGAAAGGGATCGTTTTCAACCTTTTACTGCCCTATGCCTGTATGCTGACTCACCTACCCATTTATTTCCTGTGTGATCTCTCTCAGGTTAATTTTTATTAACCTGTACATACACCCGCGCTCACTCTGCTGAGACCTTTAATTTGCCCAGCCCATAATCACACAGCTCTACCTTAACCTATGAATCAGACTTCAGTCCTTCTCTCCGCTCTTACTATTGTTGTTTTCCTTTATTAGTCTGTCTGCTGAGAGACAAGCTAGTCATTCAAACTGATCTTAGATCAGTATAAAAGCCTGATTTTTGAGAGGTGGATTGTGGGATACTCTGACAATGTCTCTATGGCAACATGGAATTCTGCAGGATTGCAGTACATCTTTTGGCCCTAAAATCCTTTTTGTGGTGCTGTGGCTGGAGCCACACAGACCCACCTGCTATATAAACCAAACCTTTAAAACCAACAGGTGAGATGATGTCATCAGGTCTGATGTCATGATGACAACAGCAGCTAAGTCTGAAAAGACTGACGTGACACATCACTGCATTAGGAGCGAAAGTCATTGGTACATTGTTGTGAGGAAAAATCTAAATGAGTAAAGTTTCAATTGTTGTATTGCTGTACTAGTTGACTAAGTGGTGCAGAACATATACTTCCTTTATTCGATTAATCATGCATCCTTAGTTTGAACATTAAACTAGAACCATTATTAACTAACTATATTTAAAAATCATTTGCAAATAAGAATGTGTGTATGTGTGTGTAAATGTGCAAAGACTAAAAGTTGTCTTGTGTGTGGGGATGCAGATGGAGTTCATCCACAGGAAGTGAGTTTATCACCCTTGTGTCTATCAACTCTCTTATTTTCTGACTAACAGACAGGAAAATCTCCAAAGCTCGAAAGCAGCATTAGTGTGTGTGTGGGAATATGTGTTGTGTTATTGTATGTGTCCCATCTCACACTTTGATGTGTGTACATAGATGTGAAATGGTGTGTGAATCCTCAAGTGTTTCTGTCACGACTGTCTGTGAGTGTTCATGTTTTAGCAGAATGTGATTTGAGGCAAAAACCTGTTCAGCACAGGAAGTCATTATTCAACACTTTGTTAGGTAACAATGAAAACTAAAATGTTGTCTGAGGTGCTTGTTAAATATTATTTATTATTATTATTTACTCATCTTCATGTCATGTCAAACCTGTATGACTTTCTTGCTTCAGCAAAACACAGAAGAAGATATTTTGCAAAACGCTGGTTACTGGCACCCATTCACTTTTATATTATGGACACAAGGTACAATGGAAGTCAATGGGTGCCGGAAACCAGCGTTTTGCTAAATATCTTCTTTTGTGTTCATATACAGGGTTTGAATGACATAAGGGTAATTTTTAGTTTTTCGTGAACTATCCCTTTAAATATAGTATTATAGAAGATGTTGTGTCACCTTCCATCAATGTGGTACACTTTGGTAATTACTTTTTGCATTTATGAGGTACAAATCCCATGTTGTTTTATTCTAAGTATCTTGGATAAACCATTTATCAAACATAAAATAAATATAGCATATGTATAGCGTATGTTTATTTTACATTTTTTCACTTGTACAAATCAACTAGGTATTAAACCCATAACCTTGACTTGACATATTATGTAACTAGATGATGCTTTTAAGTGGCTTACCTGTCCGATTATCTGTCTATTCATCTATCTTTTTGTCTGTTTGTCTATCTGTCTATTTGTTTGCCTATCGTTCTTTTGATTGATCTGTCTGTGTCTTTGTTTGCCTGTCTATCGATCTATCTATCCATCCATCATCCATTCGTCCATCTCTCTGTCTTTCTCTCAGATCAGCTGCAGTGTTTTTTTGTTCTCTCCACATCTTTTTTTAATGACGGTGAGAGATGAGGAAAGGCTCCCTGCTGCTGTTATGTAATCCTGTTCAGCATGCATCTCTGTCCTCCAGCAACTTCACTGTCACCTTACAAAGCACACCTGACAGACCCTCTCTATTGCTCTTGCTTTCTTCCACCCTTTTATTAGGTTGTTTTTACTATATGTGAAAGCCAACCAATAGGGCTAATTACGCAAAGCAGTAGCTACATCATTAAATAACCCCGGCTTTACATATACAAACACAAACAGGTGGGCCGCAAATGCCGGCGTGTGTGGGTATGACATGCTTTCATCTGCACATGAATTCACACGCAGAGCAGTTTGTCTTTTGTCTACTGCCCTTAGTGGATCAGACATGGATTGATCTGTTTCTAAGCAACCGTCTCATCGCTAGAGTTTCAGATTCTCTCGCCGCACTTCTTGCACTGCAACCTCTATGGCATCATTCATCTTATTAATATCATATTAGCCCTGGATCTTTCGGCTTACAGGCTATTACGGTTTTAAAGAAGTGTGAAACAGTGATGTTAGCTGAAGAATCAGATGACCGTTTTTACAGGTTTAATAGTATTTTTAACATGGCTGGATCATCTGGCCTGCTTTTGGTTGGTGCATACTCCTTTGGCCAGGCCTGCGTTTTTTTACTGGTTTTTGCACTGCACATTTTGTTACATCCAAATAAATATTTTTAACTTGTAAAACAAAATAACTTTGTATTGTAGAGCAAAAGCAAAAAGGATACAAAATATATTGTGTATCACCAAAATGGAAAGAGAGAGATAAAGACCTTTTACCTTATTCCACTTTATCTGCTTTATTGATGTCAGTTTGACCTTCCTTGAAATTTTGAATTACAATTCTGGATCTTTATGACATTGAGCCTAGATAGAAACTGCTGACTGCTGAGTAATTTTGCTGAGACATCTGGCGCAGGAGAGGTCACTGATTCTGACCCAAGATCAGTTCTTTCCCACAATTAAAATCTTATTAAAATCTTAACCCCCTGCACTCTTATGCAGTTACATTTAAATATTTCATTTTAAGTTCTGTATGACAATACTACTGTAGCTAAGGGTATTTTTTTGTTCTTTTTTTAGTTAGCTTTCTTGTGTTTATGTAAATGATATAATGTGCATCACAGCAGAAAGATGCTGCAATGCGTTATTTAGACAAATTATATACGCTTCTGTAAAATTTGCTTTGAAGTGCTCTTCAATATTGAAATTATTTGTGTCATATTTAGCATCAGGATAACACAAAATGCTTTACAAAATTTTAGGTCCAGGAAGTTAAATAAAATGTCACTGAACAAATCTGTGTGAAGAGATCATTTTTTGTGCTAATTCTCACATGTTTATAAGATTTATAAGAGATTCAGGGTTTTGACCAAAAGTGTTTCTTCTACTAAGCGGTTTGATATTCTTGCCATGAAACTTCAGAGCTTTGGCTTTAGCACTGAGTTGGTTGTGGGTGTATGGTGTTGAAGTATGTGTGTGGTATTAGACAGCAGAGCGTTCTGCCTGAAGATTTGATGTCTGCTAGGTTCAGAATAAAAGTAGCTCTGTGTAGTTGTTTTCCTGTGGGAGTGCTGAAGCTGTCAGCATCTTCTGCCCTTTTCAACAAGACAGGCAGAGGAACAGAAGAACACACTCTCTTTCCCCCATTTACACACACAGGTTCTCATCTGATACCCTTTCTCCTCTGACCTTGTGTGTTTTGTAATCCAACAGATGACCATAGATGCATGTCGTATATCCAAATCCTCTGCAATATTTCTGAACATGTATAACAGGATAATCAATTCTATAATCTCTCTCTCTCTCTCTCTCTCTCTCTCTCTCTCTCTCTCTCTCTCTCACTCTCTCAATTTCAATTTAAGTGTGCTTTATTGGCATGACAAAAATTGTACAATTGTATTGCCAAAGCAATTGCAGCTGGGCTGCATACAAATAGTGCAAATTATGTACAAAGAAAAAGTTAAAATAAAAGTAAGATGTATCTATAGAATTAAATAGAATAATTTTTCTAAAATTTAAAGAATAAAAGCAAAATATACATTCAAGTAAAAGAATACAGTAACAGTAATATAAGAGCAGGGTCTCTCTCTCTCTCTCTCAAATCATTGATGATGATGTAAGTGGTGTTTTGAAAGAAGCACAAGCATGTGCGGTGGTGTGGTTCATGACTCGTCTGTTGTCTCTGGAAATATTAGCAGTCACTTCTGTTGTTGGGTCACAGGGTCAAGGCAGGACCGTGACACCCCATGTAGAGAGGTCAACACTACATGTGTGTGTGTGAATCAGAGTTTGTGTCACAGCACCAGCTTGTACACTTGCAAGACTTATTGAATCAAAAACCTCTAAGGCCAAAGCCGAAGCTGCAGAACTGGCCTTCAGATGCTTAATATCTCTCTCTCTCTGTCTCTGTCTCTCTCTCTCTCTCTCTCTCTCTGTCTCTGTCTCTCTCTCTGTCTCTCTCTCTCTCTCTGTCTCTCTCTCTCTCTCTCTCTCTCTCTCTCTCTCTCTCTCTCTCTCTCTCTCTCTCTCTCTCTCTGTCTCTCTCTCTCTCTGTCTCTCTCTCTCTCTGTCTCTCTCTGTCTCTCTCTCTCTCTCTCCCCCTTCCCTTATTATTGAATAATTAACAATTATGTGTGTGTCCATATGTGTGCTTTAGGAATTATGAGCCAGGCGAAGGCATTAAGGATGAGATTAAGTTGTTTATTAAGTGCGTGTGTGCAGGCGGGACAGTTCAAAGCATTACATCATCATAACAGGTCAAGAGAGATTGTGTAGTGAGTGTCACACAGACCAGCTGCTATCCCTCTCTGTCTCTCTGTCAATGTAATAGTGCATTATTTTCTGTTATTACATGGAACTCTGAAATACTTGATTCTGATTGGCCAGTTGTGACATTCCAGGGTATGCAACCGCTCAAAACTAATAATACAGGTTCATCTGAATACTGCGAGTCACACTGAATTGCATATAAGTTAGATAGAAATATGCACAAATAATAACATGGATGAGATTATATTACAAATGATTTAATCAAATTGTGTGTTTTTTAGTTTGAATGTCTTGGCTGACAGTCAAGGAGCAGTGTTTTTTGCTTTGCGTAAGGTTTGTATTCGTTACATTTGTTACATAAGCATTGTCCAGACAAAGTCACGCATTTATTTCCATTATATGTGCAGTGTTGCTTGTGATATAATTGTTTTGTGTAACTGTTGTGTTGTGTTGTGCCTGTTGAGAGAGGAAACTTTTGATACACTGAAGGTGTGTGTTTGGTGTTACATAAGAAGCAGCACAGCCATTATCAGAGCAGAGAGAATTCTGGGATAGCCCCTCTAGCAGCATACCGTCTCACTAATGACAAAGCACTTACTAGAAGCAAGGGCTTATGGGAAATGCAGACCCATCGCCAAATCAGAAGCAATAGAAAGGAAGAGGCATAATGTGCAGTTTCCTTCATGTTTATTCATGACGTGACAAATAATGAAAGGAAGCATAAATATTTATAAAGTCTTGTTTTCTGAGAAAGAGGTCACAATTAAGTTAAAGAGGAGTGAAGTGTCCTCTACACCTCCTTCCATCATTTCATCCCTCTCTCTCGTTCTCTGTCAGTGTACAGATTGTGGTGAGTAAGCTCTTTAATCCCTTCGTCCTGCACTCATTGTCCTGCTGTGATTCGACTGCCAACATCCCCTCCAGCTAACCGAATGTGTGTGCGCGTGCTCCTCGAGTCTCATCAGGAATTCACCTAGAGTCATCTCTGCGCCAAACACACACAGACATTAGAAGATGTGTTTCTGTGGACCTTTATAGACACAATAGTCTTCATGTTAAGATAGTGATGTTTACATTAGCTATATCATATGTTGTACGTATGTACAGTCTTAATTGCATTTGAATTCCAGTGAACCCAGAGAAGACACATACTTCCAAAAGTGTATGAAACGTGGATCTGCCACATGCATTAACGTAATGCTGATTTGCCTGTTGTTTTCAGAATAACTTAGATTATTTGTGAGACATTTTTAGCTTGGGTAGTGTACACATACACGCACAGAGATGGTAATCCCCAGTCAGGGAACAGAAATATTAACATGCACACTTGAGAACGCATGTAAGGGCTCCCTATGTTCTTGTGAAAACTGATATGTGAGAAGTTGATGTGTGTGTTTGTGTGTAGGAGAGCACAGACTGTAGCTTAGCAGGAGGGTGATTGGAAATGTTTTGGCTGCTACATCTTTCTGTTCCTTTTCTCCATCTCTCTTTATCACTTTGTCCTTTCCCTACATATGAGGACAAAGAAGAGTTTGTTTTAAAATGTGACAAAACTAAGGAATCTATGCAAGTTTGTATACAAGTGACACTATAATGGATAAAATTGTTCACCCTTTTTTCATTCAAAAGGATGTTCGCGATTAAACAATAAGTGCGGACTCCTTAAAAAGAGCACCTATCTATATAGATTTATCCAATGTTCTGTTTATGTTTTTTTTGTACTGTGAGTAAAAGTCAAAATCTGGAAATGAACAGTTATGGAGAAAGAAAGAAATAGGCCTATACATAGCATCATAGACATGGTGATTTATATTATATTTATATGACATGCAGTGGCATAAATGTACATGCAGAGAGATTAAGAGTTCGTACCTAAATACACATAAGGTGTTTGTGACCTTTCACCTCTGATGTGAAACATTTTACTGTGAGAGTGAATAAGAAACTCTTAAGTCAGACTATAGAGGATGATAGTCAGTTTCACTCACACAGTTACATCGATTATTCTTGTTACATTACATTTAGGCATTTAGCTGATGCTTTTATCCAAAGCGACTTACAAATTGTTGTCTTAGGATATCAGTAATGCATTGCTGTCAGTATAAAGGTTACATGTAGGTATAGTACAGGAGACTTTTTGAACGCTTCATTGGATAATTATGTCAGATGGTGTGTGACATCAGAGCTCAGAGTCTCTGTTTATTCATGAGAACAGGTTTGGCTATACTTGTAAGTGCCAAAGGTTTCAAAAGTCTTCACAAATATAGTAAAGTTTTGATATATCTGAAATGTTCCTCACTATCTGAAAGGCTTATAAATCCTCCCATCATAATATAGAGCCACCAACATCGGTGTGGGAGTGATAAGCAAACACACCACTGCTCATAGTGGAAAGAACATGTTAATATCATCACACACTGAACAACGTGTATGTTCTGCTCATCGTAGCGTGTGCACTCTCGTGACCTAATTACAGCACTGCTGACGATGGCGGTTGATTTCTGTCTCTGTCCCTGTGTTTGTTCATGTGTTCGTGTGTATTTTCTATTCCCAGCATGTTTTGGGAGACTGGTAAACAAAGCCCTGTGGGGGTCAGGCTGCTGCGCTCCACCTCACGTCACCGTGGCAACAAAGCCGCTCCCTCTGTGAAGCTGACATTTCCAGGAAGCGCTTGAGAACGTGCGAGTCTTTATGGGTTTAACATCAAGCGAACGCTAATACCACAAAAAAAATATTATACATGGAAACAACATGCATGCGAGATCAGAAAGTGATTTATTATTTATTGGGTAAAATGTTTGCCCTCTTGTTTAGATGCAGAACTGCATATTTTGATTGGCTGTCAATGTCCTATCATTCAGAAGCTGCAAAAAGTATCCCAAATATATTGTTCCTCTATATCTTTATTGTATTAGTTATGGTGCTATTATCTTTCATTTGCTATTTTTAAAACTTGACTTTCATTGTTATCATTATGAGTATGAACAGTTGGTTATTGTTGTCATTATTTATCTTAATGTGAACAGGACTTTATAATTTAATGCTTACGACTTTCTGTAAACTTTTTTTTTTGTCAGCAGCACTTTGCTCCACGGGCTCAATATAGTTGGCTGTTGAGCCCAATATAGTTTTTGCTGCCTCATACTTAAATAACATCCTCTTTGAAAAGCCATCATTTCACTGTGGTGGGTTTAGAAAATAATCCCTGTTAAAACTGTTAAGATCTAATATCAGCTTAAAAATAAACTTCAGCTGCTGGTTTTTATGTGATATGGAAAATGAGAAAATAATATTTACTTAAATTGTCTTCACATCTTTGTTTTTGTATGACATCATGGCCCTAAATAATGTACGCTATCCTCTGCGGCTCTGAAGCACCATGGGAAATCGCAGATGAGCCACATTTGACTTCTTTACGATAAAAACATCAACCAGTAAGAATAAGATTAGTCCTCCAGGAACCCTGTGATATTTAACATGTTCCAATTTTAAATGTTTATTTTTAGACATTCAAGACTTGAGATGAGAGCGCTACAGCTTTAAGAAAAAGGTTATAGAGGATGCTGTTTATAACGGTTTCGTCAGACTGTTCCAGAGACAGATGTGTGCCCTCAGATGTGTGTAAATGGCACGTTCTCCTTGACTCTCTGGGTCTTGTGATGTTTGTCTGAAATGTCTCGTGACTGTCTGAGACATGAAATCAGTTTTTCCGTCTTCTCGTTGAGGAGAGAGAGGGTAGGAGATGAAGCAATGCTATGTGTGATATGCTAGACTAACTTTAGCACATGCTGTTGTTAGTTCACGTCTCCGCTCTGGAAATTCCCAAGTCCTCGTCTTCACAGCCAGAGCTCTGAGGAGGAGGAGGATCAGCTGGAGGGTCAGCAGTAGGAAAGGTCAGGGGTCGGTACAGCAGGTGATGTCATAGAGAGGGAGTGGAATTGAGAAATGTTTCTGTGTGGGATAGTGAGGTCTTTGACAACACAGTAACACACACACACACCCTCTTAAGTATGTTTCTCTGTCTTTGTTTTCGTTTGATCTTTGCTCACACACACTCATTTGATCACTTTACAGTAACGAACACTTCACCTTTGACCTTCAAAACCATCAGCAGCCATTATTTAAGATATTAGCTTCACATAAACAGCACACAGAAGTCTGATGGTTTTATTCAAGCTTTTGGCACACTATAAATATTTTAAAGGTTTTTAAAAAGTGTAAGTGAAAATATTTTGTTTCTATTTATGTCGATCTAGCAACACCAAATGTAAGTGATAAAAAATTAGGGGTCAATTAAGATTGTATCATAAAGCTTTGACAGTTGTTAGTATATTTTTATGTAAATTTTTTAAATAAAATAATGTTTAATTTTAATACATTTTTATAAAAAAATTAATTAATTTTTCAGTGACAAGCCTATTTAGTCTTTATGAGTTTACATATAGAAGGCACACTTAAACCTTGTTCTCAAAAATGTTGTCAGTTATTTAACAAAATAACAATTGAAAAGGTTAAATTGAATATTATTTTTGAAAGGGTTTAATATTTTGGAAATAAATATTTTATTTTATATATTTTTAATATTATTTATATTATTATTTAATATTAATTAACATGGTTGGACAAACATGCTCTTTCTCACATTATTGGTTTACTCGGTGTTGCTTTTCTGGGTTTGTCAGGATATTCAATTAAAAAAATGTTGCAGACATCTTTCTGCAGATCTAAATCAAACACTTATTTTTCACAGATTTGGTGGTTTTGGTTTGCTGTTGGTTTTATATACCATGAAATGTTGTATACCAGTACCATAAAAAGCTTTCTGGAATCTTCTCTTAAAGTTATTTTACTAACCGTAAGTAAATATATGTGGTTACTATGGAAAAGGGTTGTTTTATAGATGTGTTCTGTTGGTTTTGTTAATTTTGGTCTGTTTTTTCTTCATTTGCTGGCACAAACACACACGCTGGTGCAAAATGATTTTGTAAGGATATCTGGGAATTGAGCAGCAGTGAACATGAGATAAATGCTCCATAAAAAGCTATAAATAGAGTTTGTGACACGTACCGTAAGGGGCCTTTAGGGAAACGCCTTTAAGTCCCGCTGAGGATATGGCATAAGGGCGAGGTCGTAGTGCAAGAGCATGAACGTTCCTGTGAAAAACAGCACTTTATGACTTCATCATTATATTCAGTGTTAAGTGAGAAAAGCGAAGTGTTGACTGCAGACAGGGGTGCAGAATGAAGAAAAAAGAGAAAGATATAATGCCTTTGATTTAACACCCTGCTTAAGATGGCTTGTTAAGCGCTCTTAAATTAGACTAACGGAAAAGGTGATAATTAAAGTGTCTCTTGTCTCAGGAGTCGAAACGTCAAAACTCCTCGTGCCACAACAGGAAGTCACGACATGTGATTTCCTGTAAGTAACACCTCTGGTTAGGCTGATAATTTTTAGGAATTTTTAATCCAGAAAAGTCACATGAGTTGCAGGTTTTAAATTGAGAATATTTTGATAATTTTAAAGCTCTGAAACAAGACCATTATGGTGCTTGAGGACTTCTAGGCCTTAAAGTTCAATGTTAACTTGAGATCAGTGTTCACATAATGTGTGATCTTACACTTAATCAGCACATTTTTATTTATTAGGGTGATTTTGGTGATGTTAAATGGATGTCTTTGATGTTTTTGCAGGATCTTGAATATTGAGGGTTGCCAGCATGGGTAGCTCATTGGTACAGCCTTTTTATCGAACAGCCTTTTTTTTATAGTTTTTTTCTCTATTTTGTATAGTTGTTATATTCTGGCATAAGTTTTCAGCGTTATGGATGTGGCATTTGCATTTGATAATCATCACAAAAATATCAGTCTATACATATATTTTCTTTTTAAAAGGAGGGACTTTGTAGAATTTCTGTAAATTAAAATGCACTAACCAGAAGCAACAAATGAAGAAGGGATGACTCTTCAAAGAAGATAAAAAAGTTATTTTATTGTAGTTCTGAAAGGTGCACTTGCCTAACTATAGAAAATAATGATTAAAATATATTTTTTCTCTCTCTCTCTCTCTCTCTCTCTCTCTCTCTCTCTCTCTCTCTCTCTCTCTCCCTCTCTCTCTCTCTCTCTCTCTCTCTCACTCTCTCACACTCTCTCTCTCTCTCACAGGTTGTGGGAACAGTGCTCTGAGTTTTGATATGTACCAGGCTGGTTACACCTCCATTACAAACATAGATTACTCTAGTGTTTGTGTAGAGACTATGGCAGAGAGACACAGGCACCACGCTGAGCTCAGTTGGCTGTGCATGGACGCCCGTCGGCTGGCCTTCCCTGATGCCATGTTTGATGTTGTTCTGGAGAAGGGAACTCTGGACGCCATGCTGGTGGAGGAGACCGACCCGTGGAAGGTCTCCAGTGATGCAGCTCGACTGCTCCATCAGGTTCTTTTAGAGGTGAGGAACACCACCAGGTGTAAACTACCTGAAGCAGTCCTTGTGCGTTATTTGTCCAATTATAACCTATTCCTCCCAATGATGTTACAAGATGGCCATCAAATGCTTTGTGTTGAGCGGTCTATGAAAGTGTTTTTTGAACTATTTTTATATCCATTGTGTTTTCTATTTGTGCACACTTGAATTATGACATAATTTAAATGCAAATGCAAATCAAAGTCTATATTTGACAGATTATTAACGTCATGAAAAGCAATTTATATAAGCCATTGGAGTGAATTTACCTCTCAGGTAGAGATTTAGAGTCTAAATTTGAAGACCCTTCACATATGTCACACCCCATAATAATGAGTTTGGCAAAATAAGACACAGTACAGCATTCGTGCTGAGATCATCTGTGTTTAGACAAATAAGCGGCCACAACATTGTACCATGTTTTTCCTTTTATCGTAAAATGATTTGAGTGTTCTGATCTGTTATTCAAACCTTACTTTAAGAGACAAAACAGAACGTTGTAAGTTGCTTTCACTCAATCCCACAATGCAGTATTATAAGTATTTTTCAGTCAGAATAAGGACCACACAACACGGGGACAACAGTGTGTGTTTTTATTCTCTGTGTGTTTAACGCAGTTAATAGATGCTTTGACTCTCTCAGCTCGGGAATTATTTCTGTACAATCTAACCTTTCATCACAGCTCAAATCATAGAGCCATTTATATTTAATCTCTCTCTTTCTCTCTCTCGTGTTAATAGTGTAACCATCAGTTCAGTTTCCTTTCTTCATACTTTATTCATCAGTATGTCAGACCAGCACAGATTAAGCTGGAGGTCTGCCACGTTGTGTGAATGTGTTTTCTGCTCATTCCTTTTGGGAATTTACATTACAAAGGGTTACAAGCTGATTTACATGTTGACCATAACATATAGAAATAATTGTGCTGATATGCTTTTATCAGATTTGAGCATTCAAAACAAAGGATAATGAGAAAGAAAAGACAGTGCGAGAATAAAAAAGAGAGAGAGCGCAAGACTGAGAAAGAAAGATGGAGAGGGCGAGTAATTTTGGAAAATTAAAGTCATTTGCATTGTAATTTGAAGGGAGATTATGAGCCAGTAAAAACAATCGCTTCGAGCACAATGCCCTTAGAAAAGCCTGTTAAACGGGTAGAAACAAGGTCATCTCTCCTTCTGTTTGTAATGTTTTTAGGAATTAACAGCTTTAGGTATTAACTCAGTACAGGGATGATAGAGACTCCAGATGTCTGATGGTAAATAAATTAAAACAGACCAACAGACTCTGTCATGTTTCCAAACAACCTGTTTGTGTGAATATACTACACTACTAGTGTTATGAAACCTGTTATGTTTTTAAACAGGGATGTTCAGTTCGTCCATGTCAAAGGCCTGAAAAGCTTTTGTATTTTATTATAATGCCACACTTTGTATATGAAGTCATTCAGTTCATGTTAGGTGTCATTGAAGAGTGTTTAGTGAGTTTTTTATATGCTGTCAACAGTGACCTCACGACACTCGTACACACACCCAAGCGCTCTCAAACAATAAAACATCAACATGCCCACTCTCTCCGTCTCTCTCACACACACATGTAGGTGTAAAATTTCTATTTCAGCTTGGCACGCTCCATGAATCACCCACATCCGTTTCTATAGCAACGCCATCCACACACTGGGTCACCTCAAACACACACACGGAGAGGTTGCTTTAGTAGGTGTCGCACTTGTCTGTTCTGTAGTGAGGGGTTTGTCTCGTGTTTTTAATTTAATGTGCTGACAATCAGATTGTAAACATTTTTGAAGTGCATTCAAGGTATTCATTTGTAAAGTATGCATGTATGTCAAACCTTTGTCCTGCTAATTCATACCCACACAAATTAACAGTCCCGTAAGAATGTCTGTTGACTTTATCTAGTAGTCTTGCTCTTTCTGTAGTTGCTTGCAGAGACATTAGATGCTGTAGGAAGTAACACAGACCAGGTTTTTGTACCAAGATGTTGATAATAACTTTTTCCCAAACATAAAGTGGTAACCTTTTCCAATAAGGTTGTGTTTGTTAACATTCGTGAATGCATGAACTAACGATGAACAATACAGCTCTAAATAATCTTTAAAAAAAAATCTCTATATTGCTCATTGTTAGTTAGCTAATGCATTTACTAATGTTAACAAATGTAACTTTATTGTAAATTGTTACCCATAAACATTACACACAGTAGATTGGCAGTAGATTTACAGTAAAATTGTGCATGAAATTGTTTTTCAAATAGTAAAGAGCACTTTAAATATCCTTCTACGTCAGATTTCAGCATGTAGTTTTTCTAGTAGGACATGGTACTAGTAATATCAAGATCATACGGGGAACACTTTTCAAAAATTACTGTTTTTGTATGTTTTGGAGATGTCAACATCCCGAACTATCCAATTAAATGATGTCTAAATATATATATATACACAGACACACACTGTAGTAATTTTCAGGTATACAGCAGACATCATTAATGTTTCCTGTGAGTGGCAGAAACACAGTCACAGGTCAGAACAGAAGACACACTTCTGATCAAAGACCACCTCAGTTCTGCGTTGGTGCCCACACACACACTTTACCACTCTTTTACCATCCTTTTTGTCTTGTCTTTGGTCTGAACGTATACCTAAAGCCTCCTAATTGGCATGCCTCGAGCCTGTTATATAACACAGAGAGAGAGTAAAGAGAGAGAGATGGAAGCGGGTGATGGGGTGTGCTGGAGGGATGTGGTTTGGATGGTAAAATTGCACATCAACACTCATTTTCTGTCCGCTCATTTTTTGCGTTTCTCATCCCTTTTCTTTGCCCTTCGGCTCTTTGGCTCAGTCTGAAGGAGTGAACGAGAGACAGTGAGGAAGTGCGTTTTATCAGAACACTTCATTATTTACAAAGGAGAAAATGATGTGAAAAATGACTTTTTCTTTTACAGTCTAATTGAATACCGTCGTTCCAGTTTTGTTTTACATTCATGCGCTTGGCCGACGCTTTATCTAATGTTTTTACTTTTTCAGTTTATGCATTGCCTGGATCTCAAACCCAGGAACTTGGCGTAGTTTGTTTTCACTGTCAGTTTCTGATCTCATCAGTCAGTACACTCCTTGATCTCCTAATTTCTTTTTTTCCTAACATCGTGTTGGATATTGTGTCTTCCAGAGAAAAAGATGAGAGATTAGAGAGCTCTGAGCTGTTTGTTTTACTGTCAGCTCATCAAAGTGTTGATAGCTCTCTTGTTATAATCACACACAGCGGTGTGCTAACTACAGCTCCAGTTATGTAACACGGAAGTCACATGATTTCTCAGACTTAGTACATCAGAAAGACATTACAAAGTTAAAGCTGGGATGTGATTATACAGTGTGTGGTATAAAATATGAGGTGTGGGGTGTTAGATGTGGTGTCATTTACAGTCTGAGGGAGTGGGGTAGGATGTGAGGTATAATCTGATGATGAGATATGGGTCGGGAGGTATTGTCTTTCTTATGGGCTTAAAGGTTGTTTACACTATAGACGATAACAATAACAATAATTTTAATGATAAATATAGCATCCACACTGATGGGCGATAACATTATTAATTCGGAATTTGTGTGCTGAAGTGATGGCATGCAAAAATAGGATGTCACAGACTGATGCCAACCGTCTCTCCTCCAAAATCCAATTGCAAGGCTGAATGCTTTTTATGAAGGTGTGGCTGGGATGCAAAGCACTCTATAGTTTCTGCTTTCTGATATTTGGAACATGTAAGTATTATAATAAAGTATTATAAATAGCGGACAGTCTATTGTCTGACCACCCACTCCTGCCCCCAAAACACCAGTTCCTGACCACTATCGTATTTAAATTGTACAATAAAACCCACGCAAGATTGAATGGTGGTTATGGGCATCATGAAAGAGAATGTCCCACAAGCAACACTTTAGCAATGTTTAATTGTTAATGAGCTGGAAAAAAATAACATGATAATATAGTTTCTAGTATCTTTATGTGTAGTTGTACTATTCTCTTCAATTCAGAACAACTTTTTCTTTATAGTTAGAGTTACTGTTATAGTCTATAGTGTGAACGGACCTCAAAAATGAGCATTGGTATATCACTACGAAGCATTAAGTGTGGTGTGGAGCAGTTCAATGTGCAGAATTATACATCTCAGACACAAACATGTCTTTTAAACGTCTGTGTTTTCTGGATTACAGTATAATGATCTGTTCTATACTGTATAATTTCACACTTAATGCCCATGTAATTTAAAAGTGTAATCTGGGATGTGTACATCAGCACTGACACACAACCATATTGAGGATTTTATAACAACATGTTCTCATTGCTTGCTTGTGCTCGTATAAAGCTTTTGTTATGTTTTTAACAGATTAGGCTTTCCACACCAGACTAAAGTCACTCATTATAGAATCAGGTCAAGTTATTAAGTGTCATTTGTAAATAATTTGTAGATTTAGTTGCAAGCATTTGTGACCCTGTCTGTGAAAACCACGCTAAAGTCTAAAAATCTAATTCTGAGATAACGAGCATCAAAGTTTGATTTCACCTATTAATTGTACTATGATTTCAATCTTTGACATGTCATTACTCAATCAATATTAAAGATATCAAGGTTATATTTTCACAGAATGTTCTTTATGTTATGTAGGATGATATTATGTAGAAATAGGATATAACAGGCTGGGTCACATTTTTTAACAAATTATATATTTACAAACTGCTCTTAAGTAGTTCTTGTGATATTTCGAAAACTGCTCTTGCTTGTCGAAGTTACAGCTGGGGATTAAGAGCTTGATTTTTGGATCTGCGTGTTTTGTCTTATTAAAGATTTAGGCCCTCCGCTTGCTGCCTACAGGCTTTACATAAACAGTGACCTGACTGGAAGAGAACTGTTGACACTAACAGATTAAAATTTCATCGTCTGACACCAACACCCTGCCAGCAAACATGGATAGTTATGTAGGAGTCCAAATCTACATTTTTGAAGGGGAAGCAACTATTTCTGTCACTTTGTAAGAGTTGAGAAAAACACAAACTCACTTTAGCTCTTGCAGGACAATGTTAGACGATGTTTCCTGAACCAAATATAGTTACCATTTCCTTGTAGTGTACCTTTAAGATATTTGTTAATGACCTTTGTTATGATTTGCTAGCCACATTTTTATGTAAAAACAAGTAACATCAGCTTGCCAAATTGCTTACTGCTGAATAGGTGGTGGTATGTAATCATGAGCTGTCATATAATAATGCCAAAACTAGCAAGATGTCTGTATCTACCCTGTTTTTAAGTTTTATTAAACATCTGAGTGGACTGGAGAAATGTGTTTTGTGTTGTGAATGTCTAAATAGTAAAAAATACTTACTTATTTGATGTTTATTTAACAGCAGACACACAGATAGGAATGGAAGAAAACAAAAGACAAAACTGAGAGATTATTATATAGAGAGAGTGAACCGGACAGCAGAGAAAGAGGCTGTTTGTTTTTGTTGTGTATGTGAATATATCTTTGTATAGTTCTGTGTGTGTTTGTGCCTGTGGCAAATTAGACAAGCTGTGTTTTCTTTCCTCAAATGTTCATCTCTCATTCCAAACGCAGATGGCTCACAGTATGTCCACACACACACAAACACACACATAAATGTTTGTGAAGTAAAACATGATTAAGCTTATTTTAATATTATCTTTATTTAGCAGTCAAGGCTGCCTGAATCATTTTTATATATTTTCATTTTCCAGTCACATGTAAAGGCAAACACGCACACAAAACATACAATACACACACATGTTTGTATATCCAGTGGTTGATTAAACATGAGGTTGTTTGTACTTTACCACATGTGGTGTGTTTGTGTTCAGATGATAAAAACACCCAGAGAACAATGTTGTTATTGGTCAGGGATTGCTCTTTTTTAGCTTGGGAGTTTAAAACTCAAAATAAAATAAAATCAACTTGGAGGTTTCTCCTGAAATTTATATTATTGTCATATGTACAGTATGAGGTTAGAGCTTTAAAAGGAATATGGATATGAATATCTAATATTTTGGATTTTTTAGGGTGGGGAATGGGAGTTTTTATGGTAGTATCGGTCTTGGATACATTGAAAAGATCACAAGAGTTATTCAGAAACAAGGACAAATGTTTACTATGTGTGTGTAAAGAAAAATCTAGGCCCAAGAACAGATTCTGCGTTGAGCTAATAAAAGGTGAAGGTGGATTTGACCACAGCATTCCACTATTCATTTGCAATGTGCAGGAACAAACACGCATACAATTTTTTAAATTTAGTTTGATGGTCATTTTCAGACTCTTGTGTTTTGATTGGTCATTAGCCTGCAGGACGCTCAAGAGCTCATTATGTTACCAGCTAATACATAAACACATTCTCTCAACTCATTTATCTCATCATTCTAAAATTCTTTTTCTACTTGACTTTTCTACTTGATTTTTCTTTTGTCAGAGCAGTACTCTTTAATCCATCATTCAGGATTATCTCTACTTGTGAAATGACAAAAGCTCTTATTTTTCTTCAGCAGCTGGTTAGGAAGAATTACTTGTAATGTCAGCTCAATGTCAGCTTATTTCACTGTTGTGTGGTAAGGGCACAGACAGAAGATATTTACTTTACTAGTGATATGGAAGTCTTTTAGATGTCATTGTTTTCCGTTTCTGCACCAACTTAAGATGTTACACTATTTAAAGACATATATATATATATATATATATAGAATTAAGAGATTATTAGCATCTCTTTCTTTGTTGTTTGGTCAAATTTGTGAAAGCAGGTCACGTAAGGGTGTTTCGGTTCTTGCGAGTGGATGTTTGACGGTTTGTATGTGTTTGTGCTGGCAGCCCTCTCCCACACACTGCAGCCCAAATCACAAAGACACCTCTCGCATCCCGACTCACTGTTACCACGGAGACGAGAGGCCAGTATCGACTGCAGAGCAGCGCTGCTATGGAAACGCCAGATGCCTACTGGGAGGGGGTTACCATTAATTAGAACCAACGAGAGACAGATAGATTGGACGAGAGACAGAGAAGACAGCCGTTTCTTCTGATGTTAGACTTGGGGACAGTGTGTACAGTCAGAGCAGGTTCTGTCCGGTTTTCACAGTGTGTGTTTCTGTGCGTATAAACTACAGCAGCAGCTCTCTTCCAGCTCTTCTACTGCAGTGCCAGACGTTTATAGCCGTTACGCTTTAGCTGATGTTCTTTATTATATATATTTTTTAATTGTTTGTGGGAATGTTTTTCATGTGCAGCTGTTATGGTCCACATAAAAACATACAATGGTATTATAGTAGTGTTTTGCTCCTTGTCGTGAGGATCTAAATACCAAAGTAAAGAAATATGCTAATCATTTGGGTACATCATTGATGTTTTTAAACATGGTAATTGTGGAAGTTTCGTTCAGTACGAGTCAAAAAACAATGTTAGCACACATATGAATTTTCCTGATATTGCATCAGAACTGCAGTAGAGCTGTTTGTACGTTTCATATACTGGTAGAAACAATTTTGTGCTATTCTGGTTTTTAGAAAACTGGCTGTGCACAATATCATGTTGAAAAGATATCACTGAAATTGTGATTCATTAAATGTTGCTCAAATGATAATCTACCTAATACTTTGTCTATGCATAATGCATTAAAAAATTGCGATATAGCATTGTGATATTTCAGTGATTTTGGTCCTTCTTGGTCCTTCTTTATGGCAAACTTTTTTCAGTACTGATTATTTTTGTCTGTGTTACCTGATTTGTGTAGTTATTTGAATGAATCAGGTGATAAAACAGTGCTGTGCAAATAAACTGTGCAAGGGTTAAGTCTGTACTTTTGTATGTTTGTATGTTGTACTTTCCCTGAGTGATGTTGACCTGCTCCACATACCCTGATCATCAGGTGGTTTTGTTTTGCTATGCGGTTAAACTCTGCTCGCTAAAGTTGAGGAATATTTAACCTTAAAATAAGTAATCAAGGTTGTGTAGTTTTCCAAGTGCTCATCAGTTTTTGTAGCTAAAGTGTCATCAAAATAGTCTCCTCTCTGTCTCGCTTTACTCCTTTTCTTTCGCAGAGATGCTGAGTATGCAAAGCAGATAAGATTTGAATGCTAAGCGGAAAGTGTGCAGGTGCTCTCATGTCTCTGCTTGGTATAAAAGGAAGGAATAAAAGTCTTGAACATTGAACATTGGAATTATTTATTAACCCACCATATCACATAACTCTGTTAAAAAGTCATAGAGTTATTTAGTGAGATAGAGATATTACATATATTAGGAGAAGAGAACTGGTAGTATCTTTTGGTATTTTGCATAATGTATTGGATCAAAAGCGCACCAAGTTTTACAAGTAAATACCTAAAACAATGCCATACTCATTGAAGGTGGGACCTAAATTAGTATATGATATTGCATCAATCTCTCTCACTTAAAGCACACACACTCTCAACTATCTCCATCATAAAAATTATGCTGACAGCGTGTAATGTTGTTAGAGACTGCTGAGTGCTGAGTGGAAACAGATTTTCTGGAGTTTTCCATCTCATTAAAGGCCTGGCCAAGGTCACTGTCCTCTCTCTCTGTCTCTCTCTCTCTCTCTGTCTCTCTCTCTGTCTCTCTCTCTCTCTCTCTCTCTGTCTCTCTCTCTCTCTCTCTGTCTGTCTCTCTCTCTCTCTCTCTCTCTCTCTCTCTCTCTCTCTCTCTGTCTCTCTGTCTCTCTCTCTCTCTCTGTCTGTCTCTCTCTCTCTCTCTCTCTCTCTCTCTCTCTCTCTCTCTCTCTCTCTCTCTCTCTCTCTCTCTCTCTCTCTCTCTCTCTCTCTCTTCCTCTCTCGTTTTCTCTCTCTCTCGTTTTCTCTCTCTCACTCACTTTCCAGTTCCTTCTCTCAGGGGAAACATGTGGCATATGAGTGTGCATATTTATGTGTGAGCTTGCTTATAAGTGTGTGTTAGTTTTCACTGTAGACACACAAATGTTCCATTTTGCGATTGTACCTTTAACTTTCCACATTCATAAGAGGCTTTTATGAGACCCGGTGGACTGAGTTCGGGATTGAACGTGTCGTGGGTGACCTCTGCTCATTCACCTTGGCTGTTCCCATGGCGACGGGTGGCCCATGGGATGCTAGTGAATGGGAAGTAAATGTGTGCCTGACAGGCATCACTAACACACTGATCAATGAGAGGACAGAGGAGTAAAGCTCAGGTTATGTGTTCTGTAGACACACGTGTCAAGTTTTTTTTATGGCCACACATTCATTTGTTTGTTGTCTTAAAGAAAAATTAGATGTGTTTGTGTACAGTTTAAAGCAAGTGTCTCTTAGTGTGTTAACACCTTGCTGCAACACTATAGACTGAAGTGTTTTTATACTTTCAGAAGAAAATGCATGTGTTGCCAGGGTTTTTCTATGCAGCTGCTTATGTTTATGTTTTTAAACCATTGCTAATATGTATCTAAAGTGTTTTTGGTTGGCTGATCACTGGTCAAGAGCAGGTCACTCCACTATACCTTTGACTTTCAAGATCTTCTTGTAGCTTGCTTGGTGGAGCGTTGTGTTAGTAAGCAATGGTCTTTTGTTTGATCCTAATGGATAGACATACTGTTAATCTGATAACTGTTACTACACATTGAGTATACACTTGATAATGCACTATCCAAAAATTTGAGATATTAGTTATTATTACTTTTAAAATTTTTTGTTATTTTTATGAATGACATTGAATTTTCTTAGGGTTCTGTAAATTCTGTTACCATTTGGTTTTAACCTTTTTTCAGTTTTTTCACAGTATTTTATATCCTTTTGTTTTTGTTTAGTCTGTAAAGCTGCTTTGAAAAGTGCTCCATTGTAAAAGAGCCATACAAATAAATTAAACTTAAACTTATAAATAGCATTAACATTTTTTATAGTTAATGAAAATTTGTCAAATATTTATTCTCGAGTCTTATACTTTTTCATCAATATATGTTTCAATATATGTTTGTCATGATTAGATTAGTATTGAACTATGAAATATTAAAGTGAATGGTGAAATAACCAAAGTGTTTCTCCTGTGAAATGGTGACAGTGAACGGGTTAAAACATATAGCTTGAATGTATAGCACTGTAAATCGTTTTGCATGAAAGTGTCTGTCAAATGCATAAATGTAAATGTTGTGGTGCCTAGATATAGCTTGAACTCCCTATTAATGTAAGAAAATAATCTGTTTAATTAATTTGTTTTATTGTTTGGCAGGCAAAAGGTTTTAATAAAATAAATACACAACGATGTATTTACCAAATGCACCCTCACAAGCTTCATTAATAATAAGAGTAAAAAAATATGTAAGTTATATATTTTAATATGTTTATGATATATGTGACCCTGTAGGTTTTCTAGGTTATCATCATACAGCACATAATTTAAAGAACATTCTGTGAAAATATAACCTTGATATTTTTAATATTGACTGAGTAAGGCCATATCAAAATTGAAATCAATCTTTAGGAAGCCAATTTCCAGTATTGTGTGTGTTTTTTGCAAAATAATAAAACATAGTGACAGTAAAATCATTAATTTGAGTATTATAAATGAACATTTCAGTACTGTATCTGACAATCTATCATACTGTATAATCTACTGTACCATTGTACTGTACCAACACTAATCTCTTAATATCATAATTACATTTTGAGATGTATGTCAGGATTTTACAGACAGGGTCACATATATGTTTTCAGTGTGTCAGAAAACTCAGTATAAATAATATTAAATATAAATACTGTTATACAGTGTAGATAGAGATGTATGATTTTAGATTAGATCTTTAATTGTGTGCCATGGTAGATCCATTTAAAGTTATATTTGATCAATTATACTAAACTTAACTTGAAATTGAATAAAAATACTAAAACAAGTTACTATGAATGTTGAAATAAGTTTTCAAAACTATGACCTTGCTGCGAAACACACAAAGTACTTTTTTTGTGGACTGTTTACACAGTGCAGGCCAGTTCCAGTAAAGCTCCACAGATCTTTAGCATCATTCTGACGGGAAACCGTACCTTACATGCCCTCCACACATCTTACAATCTCCTCACACTTTATGAGTTTATGTAACTGCCTCAACCAGCCCATTTCAGTGAAGAGGGGGCAGATGTAATCGTATTATTTTCTAGTTACATAATGTTTAGTGTATGAAGAGCTGCAGAAGTGACCACAATTTAACATTTGAGATTTATTTATATTCACTGGCTTTACTATATTTTTAGGGACACATGCTAATGTATGAAACTTCTCAAAGCCTTTGTGCTTTCTCAAGAGGATTTGTGTGAAATCTTGTCTCACTTTCAACATACAAGATGAGAACAGCAGGACAGTGATTGGCTCTCTGGCTCTATGTGGAGTTGATACTTGTGCTTTTAACATTTGATTTTTTACATGAGCTTCAGTTTATTTCAGGTCATTTCTGGGCAGAGTTTATTTACTTCAACAGGGTACAAAAATAAAAACAGTTCTAATTTTTTATAACAATTTTTGGCAAGGAACATAGAAACTCCCTTCAAAACCCTACCAAAGTAATTAGCAATTTGCAAAAACATCTCAAAAATCGCCCCAAAATATGCCTTGGCAACCACTCAACATTTTAGTATCATGATGATACCACATTTGCATGTGCAAACACCACTCGAAAATTGTAAAATAATAATTGAGCTGTTTTATTACAGGTTTGATTGCAGGTACGATTTAGTTAATCCAGAATGTTTTGTGCGGGAGGAAATTTTATGCAGATGGCTGTTTGTTCTGACATTTCGTTAGATGGGATCTTTAGAAATAGGGCCGTCTTGATTACCTTATTAAAATCCCAGCCGATTTGCCCAGGTCACCTGTGCTAGTGTTTGTGCATCCCCTCCATGGTTCTTAAGCAAGAGGTGTTTCCATAGCAACAAGTTTCTATAGAAACTGGATCACACTGCCTGCTGGAGGGCGAGCATGACTCATCCTGTGGGGGGGTTTAGCAAACCTTGGTGTGAAAAACATCCAAAGTTTTGTTCTGATGTACTTCTGGTATCTGTAGCTGTTTGTATTTTATAGTTATATACAGAACCTGCTGTACTGTGGTGGTATCATCAGATACCACATACCATGATTTTAAAAAGAACAGTAATACTTCCATGATATTTTGGACATTTGGATTTATTGAACATGGGCACTTCTATGCAAATGTAAACCTTACCATGAAAAAAAAATAGTTTTTACCGTACTGATAGCTCAGATAGCTCAGTCAATATTTCCTGGTTTAATTACTCATGTGAGGTCACATGAGTAATTTTTTTTTTGTTTAAAGAATTAAATACTTCTTTGTATTATTGTTGCCTTGTTATGATGTTTCGCTTCATTGTCTCCTAATATTTGTAAGTCACTTTGGATAAAAGCATGTGCTAAATGCCTAAATGTAAAGGATAACAGTCCATTCTTTATTTGCCATGAGGAAAAGTGCCAAGACCAATACTATTATCGTATTTAAAACACATTATTGTACAATTTAAATACAGTGGTGCATGAATATGGCAATTAAACACTACTGTTGTATACATCGACATACCATAGTATTACAAAAGATGTGTGTTGTTTTGCATCCTGTATTGGACTCATTTTAGAAGCTTGTAAGATGAAATGATTTTCTGCTAATTAAATCAGAGACCGATGAAGACTTCCAAAATAGATATCCGTGTGTTCTCACTACATCTGGAAGGTTGTTGTCACATTTTGTCAGATTGAAAGGTGCAAGGCAATAAAAAAATAGTGTTTGAAAGGTATTTTTGTTTTTTTTCATCTCATACACAGAAACACATTAATGAACTGTGAATGTCCTGGATTCAGAACAGCTGAGCACACACACACGCTGAACAGATTTTAGTTTGTGTTTGGCAGCTGCCATCACATAACAAATCTGCCAGTCTGCTTTGATTTATACAAGCGCTCAGATCTGCTCTGAAATCCTCATAAACAAGCTTCAGCTCTTTTGATCCAGAACATTCAAAGAGGCCACTGTTTTACAGCGAAACCTTTTTCCATATTAATTTGTTGTCTTGATGTATGTGATATTCATATGTTGTTATATGCAAAAAGCCTAGTCCCAGTGTCTGTAGGGTTTAAGAAATTAAATTGAACCAAATGTATGTGTATGTACATGTATAGTTAAAGGGATAGTTTACCCAAAAATGTTAATTTAATTTATTATTCACCCTCCTGTCATTCCAAACCTGTATGACTTTCCTCTGCAGAATACAAAAGAGGATATTTTGAAGAACATTGGTAACTAAACAACATTGTTTCTCATCAACTTCAACTATATGGAAACAAAACCACTGAGACATTTCTCAAAATATCTTGTTTTGCGTTCCACAGAAGAATGTAAGTCATATACAGGTTTTGCACATGAGCGTAAATGAATAATGACAGAATTTTTATTTTTGGGTGAACTATACTTTTGAGTTAACCATATTAGGCAGAGGTCAAGGAAAGTGTCAACACGGTGTCTTAACTAAGGTCACAGGTCAAGAGAGACCACTGTGCTAATGCTATTTTCAGCAGGCAATGCTTTCAGATAATATAATTCAGATAAAGTGATAAAATCTGAAAACTACAGTTCACTTTTGTGAATTCAACAGCAGCACAGCTATGGATTTGGATACAGAAGTTCTTAAATTATACACCCACAATTTTGACACCTGTTTCTCTGACAGCAACCATAGATTGAACTCGGCAAGTGTTCAGGGCTAGGTCATATGACCTTTAACCCCTTAGGTGATGCTTTTAATCTCTGGTCTCCAAATCCAGAGATCTAAATCCAGAGTTTTAGTCACTAAAATTGTTCTAGATTTTGGTTAAAGCTAGTTGAACACCGTAAACCAATAAAAAAAACTGGTCCATGGCACCAACTTGACTTCCTAAAAACATTAAATAACCACTGCAAGTGTCATATCAGTGTCATTTTTAAATAAGGCGTTCACACCAAAATGAGCTTTATAATTTATTTAAAGACAGGATTAATACACCATAAAATGATTATTTTATGTTCCTCATGTATGCTTCAAAACGGCAGCACAGATCTCAAGACAAGGAAATGTTACAGTGTCATAATACAGGGCATCTGCGAGTCCATGTATGGAGGTCATGCTGTCAAAATTCTGGCACAAGAGTTATTCCACCCCCTCTCTCTCTCTCTCTCTCTCTCTCTCTCTCTCTCTCTCTCTCTCTCTCTCTCTCTCTCTCTCTCTCTCTCTCTCTCTCTCTCTCTCTCTCTCTCTCTCTCTCTCTCTCTCTCTCTCTCTCTCTCTCTCTCTCTCTCTCTCTCTCTCTCTCTCTCTCTCTCTCTCTCTCTCTCTCTCTCTCTCTCTCTCTCTCTCTCTCTCTCTCTCTGGCTTTACTCCAGCACCATTCATTTTCCTGAGTGACTGTCACACGTTAATGTGCGTGTGCCAGACATGGTAATCCCAGGATCACTTGACTCCTGTGTCAGCGTCCAAGGACGTTCTGTCACTGAGCTGTGTGTGTGTGTGTGTGTGTGTGTGAGGGGTCTGCATGACTGTGTACTGTTGGAATGGAAAATACCATCCGCGATCCTCCACAGGACAAGCGCAGGGGAAACCCAGAAACCCTTCTAAGATAAGCAGCCAAAAAGAGAGCGAGCTGGATAGCACAGTGGGATATTGTGCTTGATGTTCGGAAATTCACACGGTCGTGCCGTCCAGAATAGATCCCTAATCTGTTAACAGGAGTTCAGTGATAGTAAATCAGATGGGATTATCACAGGTCAGGCATACTTGTGTTTCACAACTGATCTGAAATCAGCCTGACACAGTTTTTCATGCTTAAAACTGAGTCACATGCTCAGAGCTGCAGCTAGTGTTTGTGCCTAAAGCTCCCTCTGGGTCGATTTAAATGGGTCATGACACCCCAGACGCATAGTCACATCATTTCATTAGTTTTTATCATGACACAGCTTTGAAAAGCTCTACTGACCGCAATATGTGTGTGAAAGAAAGAGATAGGCCATATGTTTTGGGCTGTATTAGTTCCAGAAAGGGTTTTCCATACAGATATTGCACATCTCTCTCTCTCTCTCTCTCTCTCTCTCTCTCTCTCTCTCTCTCTCTCTCTCTCTCTCTCTCTCTCTCTCTCTCTCTCTCTCTCTCTCTCTCTCCTGTCTCTCTCTCTCTCTCCTGTCTCGCTCCCTCCTGTCTCTCTCTCTCTCTCTCTCTCTCTCTCTCTCTCTCTCTCTCTCTCTCTCTCTCTCTCTCTCTCTCTCTCTCTCTCTCTCTCTCCCCTCTCTCTCTGTGTTGGGGTTACCGATAAACAGTTTCCAGGGAGACCACCTTGTGTTTTGCAGAGCAGTAACTGTAACTTATTTTGACAATAAATCAATGGTCTGTTTGTCAACCGGTTGTGAAAATAGTAACTGAATGCCGGAATACCTCCAGACAGCTGTTTCTTTGCTTTAGTGTTGACTGCATCTCAACTGTTACTTTAGTGCTTTCTGCAAAATGTCATTGATTGTATGCGTGTGGTTTGCCTGTGTGTGCTTGTACACTATATACTGTAGAAGTAAAGATCAATTAAAAATTGGTTTCTGTCTTAGAAAAGGATTAGCTTCCCCTTGGCTCAATAACATGTGTAGGTCAATAACACAAAGTATCTATTTTTGTGAGAGTGTGTGTGTGTGTGTGTGTGTGTGTGTGTGTGTGTGTGTGTGTGTGTGTGTGTGTGTGTGTGTGTGTGTGTGTGTGTGTGTGTGTGTGTGTGTGTGTGTGTGTGTGTGTGTGTGTGTGTGTGTGTGTGTGTGTGTGTGTGTGTGTGTGTGTGTGTGTGTGTGTGTGTGTGTGTGTGTGTGTGTGTGTGTGTGTGTGTGTGTGTGTGTACCCACTGAACTATATTTAAGGGAGTGAAACATGAACAAACCTGAGCAAAACTTTCTTTTGGGCACATCCTCATTTGTAAAACACAATTTAGAATGATAGTAAATAAAATGTTCAATTGCTGCACCTTACAATATACAGTTTGTACAGTATTAGTCATTAAGTCACCATAAAACATGAAAGCCATATGCGTATGTTTGATTCAATGTGAAATCAAGCAACAATTTACCTTTTAAGTATAATAAATTGTCATTTATATCATAGATATTATATTTTTATAAACATTTTTAAATAAAAAAAATGTATTCTTTAATTTGAGATATTTTTCATCTTGTATGTATAATTAAGTACATAGCTGTTGTTGTTTCACCGTTAATATTTGGAGTTTTCCTGTAAACTTATTTGCTGGCATTCACCCAACATGTCCTCTTATAATATAATCAGTTGTAGCTGCAGTTATTGCATTGACGGTCTCTATTTCAAATGGTTTAAATTTGATCTGTTATCTCTATGTGCGTGTTGTTGCGGCAGCTACGGAGCTATCCGTAGTGATTGTCATCCCATGGGCATCCTTAGGCCTGCCAGACATACTGCCCTATATACTTAGTGTTATACACTCAAACACAATCCACCGCACACTTTTGGCCCATTTACCTAGTGCATTTAGCAGCTGTAAGATTATGAATTCCTCTTGGGATATAGTAGTACATTAAGACTCTCTTTTCTCTCTGTTTTAGTTTCTTTATTATCATCATATACAGTTTTTGAGTGATGGATGTTCTCTATTTATATTTTTGTAGCTTATTAGATGTCTGGAGCCATACCACACAGCTTTTTTTATACAATTTTTAGGCTGAAGCACAAGTGGGTGTGGTGTTTGGGTGTCCAGATATACTGTATTTAGGTCTGTTATTGTGCCGTAAGGGTTGGTGCATGAAGCCGCGTGTCATGGTAAAGTGGGTGGAGTAGATGTGTAGGTAGTGGCTATTTGTTTGTGTGTTTGCAGAGGGGGTGCTTATGTTGGCAGGGGGCTTTAAGAGTATTCCACACACTGTAGGTTTATAGAGCAGCTCATTAATTACAACAATCTGTCTCACACCCACAGTGTGTGCGTGTGCGTTTCTGTGCCAGAGAAAGAGAGAAAGGGATAAATATGACCCAATTTGCAGTGGATTCTCTTGTTTCTTTCTGGTAAAATAACTGTGCGTGGATCATTATTATCCAGCAGATACAATAGCTCTGTGCTGAATCCCAATGAGCTGTCTTTAAAGTCTATGGTTTAGATAAGCTGAACGCATGATTTTAACAGTTATGTAACCTCACATATGACATGTGGTGTATCTGACAAACTGCAGTTCTCACGTGAAGTATACGTAGGTTTACAATTAATTTCTTTTTTATATATATTTTTTTATTATTCAATTATTCACTGTTTAAAGACCATTCTATGCATATATTTATTTTAACTATTTTTTATTGTATAATTTTTAGTATTTTCTGATATTTTATGTTAATTTCTCTCACCCCTCAGATGATTTTTTTTCACTAAGGTTATTGAAGTGCATTCTTTTGTTGAATACATTGATCTTAAAATGTTGTTTAGATTGACATCTCATTAACTTTTAATATCTAATATAATATCTAATATAACTAATTGAATATATTAGATATTAAATTAGCTTAGTGTTCTGTAAATTCTGTTACCATTTGGTTTTAACCTTGTATATTTTTAATATTTCATTTACACTATATTATTTTGTTTTGTCTGTAAAGCTGCTTTGAAACAGTGCTACATTTTAAAAGCGCTATACAAATAACTTAAACTTGAACTACACTTTACAAGGTATATGTCCTATACAAAATCATATTTCCCAAGCATGCATGTTAGTTCATGGTACAATAAAATTAAATTTTCATGATTAATAATTATGTAAGTGGTAATAGAAAATCACTTGGAAAATTGTGAGCACATTGAATAAAATGTGAACTTCATGTTGATTTGTTGATATTTACTGAAATTCTGATCACAAGCCTAAACACACAGGTTGCATGTTGTAGACAAGCATGTTTGGTACCCAGTGATGTAAATGTACATATTTTAAAGGCGCACAAGTACACATTTCACACAGTTTGTGCTCTTCTTTCGTGCATTACGTCATGACCCAAATGAATTACTTTTTGCAGTGTAGAAACTTTGGTTTCCATGGTAACCCCATGTAGGAAATTGCGAGCGCTCTGGGAATGTTTTCAGCCAAGTCATTTGAAGAGCTCATAAAAGACAAATACTTCAAGCAATCCTGGCAGTTGGCACTAAAACATCCACCCAGTTCTCCACGACTCCTGATACAAGCTGGATATCTCTTTAACACATTTATGCCATTATTGATGATAACTAAACAGATCGCTGATCATTTTGAAACCCATGAGCATCTTGTAAGACACTGAAGTGTGCTGAAACCCCGTGCTAGAGTGTGTCGTGTTGTGGCAGCCAATCAGAGCGGCCGTTTAGCTTCTGTAGATGTTATGTAATGACCAGGTGCTGCGGAGCAGATTGGGAGAATAAACACCCTGTTCACGTTCATATGTAAGCAAGATCTGACACAGAGGTCAGAGTTCAGTTGGGTGCATTGTGGTAATTGCAGTATTCTGTATGAACTTAAATCACTCAGTCCAGAGATCAGTTTGTACAAATTGCACAGAAAGGTGTGAAGCATACTCTATTCTTCACACATGTGCACAGATACACAAACGCATGTGCATGTGTGTGAATATATGCATGCATGCTGAAATGCATATGCTTATAGTGTCAGGCTGTGAGTCTTAGATGTTTCAGTTACAGTCTGCATAAGAATATTCTGGAAATCCCTAGTGTTCGTAGCTGTCATGCACAGCTTTCCAAACTGGTACATACTGGTACATTTTTCAGGGTTGGGAGCACAATGGCTCTTATGTGCTGCAATGTTCTCTCCACTGCACCATAGTTCTAGCAATTTCTATTGACTCTAATTGTAATCATTCAAACTATCCTGAAGAAAGGGTTTGCATTTATACAAAAATATATTTCTTGAGGATGTCCTAAAACTATTTTACTGTTTAACTGTTTGGCCATATAGGTTAAAAATACACACATACAAATTTAGTCTTTGTGCCAGCAAGGAGACAGCGTCTTTGAAATCTCAGGCAGTTTGATCATCTAAGCGTGGTGCTCTGTAACTGGTTTGTTTCACAGGAACACATGCTGTGGAATCTGATTGGCAGAGTTCATTCTAAATGATGGTTTACTTCACAAGAGACACGCAGAACACAGCTGCACTACAGGAAAGCTAATCGGTTTTCATAAACTGTTCAGCAGGAATGATGTTGCCGTTCAGGAAAGTGTTGTTTGTCTTGGATGTGAGACAGACAGACAGACAGAGATGGATGGATGGATGGACTGATAGATAAAGAGATGGAAGGATGAATGCAGAGAAGGATGGATGGTAGTGGAGAGAGAGAGAGAGAGTGAGAGAGTGTTACACTGTTAAAGATGTAAAGCAGAGATGGTTCCTCACCAAATACAGACTGAATGATCACAGTCTGCCAATAGAGAAAGGCAGACACAGACAAACACAGCTTCCAAAGGAAGAACGAGTCTGTGTCCACTGTGACACTGCTGAGGTCGAGACAGAGACACACTTTCTCCTTCACTGTGATCAATTTAAAGAGATGAGAGAGAGACATTTCAAGAAAATCTCAAACCTCATCCCACAGTTTTATAGCTCTTCAGAAACGGATCAAATGCAGATGTTACTGGAGGAAAACAAACATCCATCAGCTGCTGCTAAATTCATTTATCAGCTTCACACCCTCAGAAACAAACTACTGCCGTGATCTGATCAATCTTCACTTCCTCAAACCTGCCTCTGCTAAATACATACACTTTATTTACATACACTTCTGTACTTTACAAATGTTTTACTTTTTTTATAAGTCAGTTTATATATCCACACGTTTTATTATTTTATCCACCTTATTTTAATTCCTTTATTGTTTGTTGTTATTGTGTTATTATATTTTATGTTATGCTGTTTTATGTTTCCACAATCATGCCGAGAGAGAGAGAGAGAGAGAGGTAAAGAGATGGATAGACTGATAGATAGAGAGATGGAAGGAAGGAAGCAGAGATGGATGGATGGAAGAAAAGAGAGAGAGAGAGATGCATGGAAAGAGAGAGAGAAATTAAGTGGAGGATGGAGATATGGATGATTGGAATGAAATGGCTGCAGTATTGAATCATTATTAAGTGTCATGTTCATCCCATCTGAGCATGTGTTGTGTAAATTCTGCAATTAGGAATTACAGCGCTAAAGGGTTTTAAAAACCAGGTCACAGTCTCCCGACCAGCAGCTAAATCAGACATGCTGAGTTGTGTTTTATCAGAGCAGGAGCAGATCTGACTTCTGTTGCTAAAGGTCTTTTATAGTGCTCTAAAACCCATCGCCTGCTACAACCAATTTAGATAAAACTTAAAACCTTTAGACCTTTAAAGAATCACGGTTACCTTTAACACATAAAAGCAACTTACTACCTTTAGTAATTATGACATGTTGTCACATAACTCACCTGTTTGTGAGACAACAAACATCTGATTGTTGTCTAGTTATTATCTTATAAATAGGTTTCTTTTGCATTGTGTAATTCCACAGTGTAATTTTGACACTTTATAATACAATATTATAATATATAATTTGTCAGTCTCTTAATTAAAAATGGCAATGCACTGTGGGCCCAAGACAGCAGCACCTTTCTTCTTTATATAAAGACTTTATTTCATGTTGTGATCTGCTCTAGATTAACTCAAGGCATAATGAATGACTCATGGACTTGTGCATTGGGTTAAGATGAACCGTTTAGAGAACTGAGTTGAATAAGAAGGTTGAACGAGTTCACTTCACATTGTCATGAGTGAAGGCTGTTTTTATTTTTAACAGACTGTCTCCACCTTGAAGATAAAGTGCATCACCAAACAAAACTGCACATTGTTTTGTCAAGCATTTTTTCTTGTCTTCCATTGGTCAACTAACAGATAATCCCACCCTGAACTCATACCATTAGTTGAGTCAATGTTGCTGTGTGGGGTTGTCAGGAATATCAAACAAACCAAAGCTATTTTTTATTTTTGAAAGAGAACTCTTAATATTTACTGTATGTCTATGTCATGTTCTTGTTATTCTTGTCTTGTTATGTTCCTGTAGCTCAGTTGGAAGAGCATTGTGTAGAAAGGTTATGATATACTGATAGAAAGAATTGACCTGCAAAATGTAAACCAATATTTACAGTTTTTTACTTGTAATTGCACATAAAGTTATGATTAAAGAGTATTAGTACAAAAAAGTATTTTAGCATTAAGAAGTTGAATAAATGGACCTCCTCACCTGTGAGTTTTTTAATTTAATAATATCATCTGCCATTCGACAGCTTTCATTGGCTAAAACGTATCTAGATTCCCTGAGGGCTTAATGCTGATATCAGTTGTTGGCATACTGGAAATGATGGAGCCAAGAAATGTCATTATTATTTAATATTGTCCACAATTCTGTGTTGCACACACACACTCTTTGGACAGATGGTGGCTTTAAGCTCAGGGTCCTTGAAGGAGACATTCGCAGCGGGGACATTTGCAGAAAGAGAGGTAGAAAACGACATTAAGACAAGTGCATGCTGTTACTAAAGCCCCTAGAGGATGCTGGGAGTTTGTTTGTTAAAGTTGTTTCTGGCTGCTAATGAGCAGGAGAACGATTCTAGGTCATATTCTGACACGTTTTTGCAACCTCACATGGCCGATTCTGTGAGAACGAAAACTGTAGGGCTTGTGTACGTTTTTGATCTCTGCTGCGCTTTTCTGTATGTGCGTGGAAAATTAAATCAGAGAAAATGTCATTGACTGGCTCTATCTGAAATTTTCTGAAACTTTCCATTAACATCTAAAAATGTAAAATTATTGTCAGTTTGGAAGAAATTGATTTTTATAAGTTTAATCTTTACAGCTTCAAATGGCCCATCTGGATCAATCATACATGCCTTTGATTACAGTATGTTTACAGTAAATGATTTAAATGGACACCTGCTTTTAATGATCCTTCTGTTTCCTGTAAAAAGTCTTTGAACAGACATTTAAATATGTTATTTAAATACTATACTTGCGTTAAGGGAATTAAGAATTAAGTCAACTTATTCTCTATATTCCTTGCATATTTATTGTCACGTCTCTGTCTGGGTTTCTGTGTTAATAAAATTTAACAACCAAAAGGCTTTTGTGGCAAATAGTTGTACATTAGAGTCTGTGTGTGTTTGGTACTTCAGCATTCACCTTGAGACTGGTTTGGTCTCGTTCCAGGATCAGCGAGTGGGTGTCAGCGGGTCATTAATCAGAGGTGGAGAGAGATCAATAAACCTGATCATTAGTCTCATCAGCCGCTTATGTCGCGCTGACATCATCATCGGATTGGCCAGAAGCAATGTTTTATGTTTAAAGCAAGTTACAGTTCATTTGAGCTATACATTTGAGAATCGAACCCATGACTCACTAGCACCAGTTGAAGAGGTTTGATTAATCATCATTTGTGTAATTATACAATAAAGTCTGATTTTAAAGAACAGGAAAAACATCTTTGTTATTGTTCATGCAGGTGTTTGTCTAAAGTGTCTCTGTTTGGGGAGGATGTTCATGTGCTGGTTTGGTTTTTATCCTGTTATGAAGGTTAAGAAAGTCAGAATTAATAATGGTGAGTTAATAATAACTCTTATTCCTCATATTTCTCCACAGGTCAGTCGTGTTTTAAAGCCCGGCGGCCGTTTCATCTCTGTAACGTTTGCTCAGCCACACTTCCGCAAAAGACTGTACGCTCGGGTGGAGTACGGCTGGTCCATCAAGCACTATCACTACGGCAACAGCTTCCACTACTTCCTGTACGTTCTCACCAAAGGGGAGGAGCTAAGCCCGGAGGATGCAGCATTGGAGAGGAGATTGCTTGAAGAAGACAAGGCTCCGCCCACTGAAATTACATTTCAGGAAGTGGATTCTGAGAATTTCCTGAATAACATTGGACTGTAGGTCAGATAAAGTACAGCACTGACATTTTAAGGGGTTCACAAAGAAAAACGAATGCCATAAAAGTGTGAATGATTTGTTTTCTAAATCGCAAATCATTTGAAGTCATCTTGTTTCTGTTTGTGGTTGTTTGTGAGGAACAGACTGAAATATATGTTGCTGTTGTCTATTATTATTGCCTGTCTCACAATTGCATATGGACCATGATGACAGAATGAAAATGTAATGATCTGATTTCTTTTACCATGTACTATTGTAAGATAATTGCAGAAAACTCTGAAGATGCCGGTCTATCTGTTGTTCCAGCAATCTTCAGAACAAGAAAACATCAGGACATCAAACCCGAAATCCTCTGAACTGCTAACAATGACTTGTAACATTATATCTTAACGTTGAGCTTTTAAACAACGTTTAATTATTTTAAAGTGCGACTCTCTCTCTCTCTCTCTCTCTCTCTCTCTCTCTCTCTCTCTCTCTCTCTCTCTCTCTCTCTCTCTCTCTCTCTCTCTCTCTCTCTCTCTCTCTCTCTCTCTCTCTCTCTCTCTCTCTCTCTCTCTCTCTCTCTCTCTCTCTCTCTCTCCAAATTCTCTCTCTCTCTCTCTCTCTCTCTCTCTCTCTCTCTCTCTCTCTCAATTGGACTGTTCCCCCAAATTGATAATTAATCATTCCAAATGTGAAATGCTGAAAGGTTTGTGTGACGCTTAGTTTTAGGGATAGGTGTGAAATATGGGTAGTTGACAAATGTCTATGTCCTATGGTCTCATCCTGTTTGTAACTCTTGAAATGAAGATAAATCTCTCATACTATTTCTATATGTTTTATAAGTTTTTTGCTGTCACACCATAGGACACAGTCACATATTTATTTGTCAGCTTTCCAGTATAAAATTCAATATGTCTATAGAAAGTGCCCACAATTTATAGAAACATGTGTGCGTGTTACTTAGCATGAGGAATGGCTTCAGTGAATTAAAGTAGGCCATTAATAAACTAGAAATCATTTATTTTTAATTTAGCTCTGAAATGTAATTACTGTCTATTTTTAAGACTCTAGGAAGGTGGCTGGCTTCCTGTGCTCCAGTGTGAACAGAATAAAGTCAAAGAGATTCTCACACTGTGATTCTGCAGTAGAAGAAGGTCATTCATGAATCAGGAGAGCCCCAAACACATCAACACTGTACGTTAATAATCTCTGGACTGAACGTCTTATAGTGTAGATGGAAACTGTATGACATGCAAAATTCACCACCACTATTGTTGTACTGTAAGTGTTTTTCATGTATTGTTTTGTGGTTGCTAGGGTTGTCTTACTAACCCATATCAAAATAGCTCATCCTGGTCTTTATAAAATATTTATACCGTTAATATTTTACCACTTTTATCATCTGTGGTGCAACACTCGTAATTCAAAGTTATATCACAAAACCTTAAAACTATATTAATCGCTCAAGTTTAATAGTTTTGGTTGAAGTATTTCTTACGAGCAAAATAGCAATAGTAATACTTGACGTGTCATTAAATAGCAGTGTTGCTGAAAGTCAAATGAGGAATTGAATGTGTGACCTCTGAAAGCTGATGATGTAGTCACAGGTCTTTCCCCTTCATTGACGTTCTATATCATGACGTCAGGGCAGAGCTGGTGTCAGATGACTGCTGATATCAGATGACCGCAGGTATCAGGTACCGATTTATCCTGTGATCGTATCCTCTTCCCCCCTCACTGGCACACTGGGCTCTTCAGAACCACCAGATTCTCACGATAGGAAATTTACTATTTACATTCTGTGTAACCTTGCATAGTGCAAACTCATGCAGATTTTACTTGATATTAAAATTTACATCATTAGGGATAGTTTATCCAAAAAATCAGTCTCACACTCTTTTATGCTTTTATCAAAAGTGACTTAGAAATTATCATCGTATGATCTTTTCATTGATCCATTCAAAGATTAAGATGCTCACATGACTCTACCATGTTCCTGTCAGGACATACGTGTGCTGTTGTTCAACCGAAGGGGGCGGGGCAGGACAGACCATTACATCACCGTCCAGTGGCAGCGGCAAGCACGCAGGCCCGTATTGATAGCGGACACATAAACCCACTCACAGTCAGTGAGCTGTAATGACAACACTAGGGTAAACATGATAAGCTACATTACAAAGAGGGCTGTGTGTGCTCACTGCTGCTCCAAAGGTCAAAGCAGGGACATTTATGATACAGCGTCGCTTCTTCATCTTTTAGATGTATTCATTCGTTGAACCCTGGTGTTGTATTGTTTCTCACAGGTAACATCTCACTGTGATCAGCAGCGTGAACTGTAATGTAGTTGGCTGCTTAGTGTCTGTTTTATTGGCTGATACATAATAGTTTTTTCTGTGATATGTTTTTGACAAAGACAGCAAAAATCAACAGAATGTCAGAATTGCCAAACATTAGCAGATTTATTGCGAATATGTGATGTCCCTGTCTGTGCAGTGTCATTTTTTGTGATTTACTGTTTTTATCATTAAATCATCCCACATAATATACAGAACATTTTGTGAAAATATAACCCTGATATCTTTAATATTGACTGAGTAATGACATGTCAAAGATTAAAATCATAGTGACATTAATAGATTAAATTGAACTTTGATGCTTGTTATCTCAGAATTAGATTTTTTTAGGATTTGAGATGGTTTTCACAGACATGTATTTAACAAATCTGGTACTAGTTTGAGACAAATTTAGCAAAGGGAGGTGAGGTTTTTATATACTATATTGTGTTTTTTAGGATTGCACATTCAGTTTAGTTAAATACAGAGCAATATGATGTGTGTTTTGCTGCTATGTATTCAAGATAATGAGGGTTTTAATTTTGACCAGGCTGTTTCTTTGTTTTTTTGCTTCAAGCTCACCCACTAAATCCTAACCCTTAAATATTAGGAATGGTTAATAGGAATGTTGTCCTGAACCAACAAGGATGATCTGGCATGCGGGCAATGTGAGTTTGAATTTGCTTTATAGCATTTAACATGCACCAATGTTTACAAAAATTGCACAAAATACCAAAAACTTATTTTTTTTGTGCATGGCTTAATGTAAGTTTGTGCATGTGCACAAGCTTTATACAATTCATTTAAACATCTTCAGTTTGACTCCAGTTTATTTGAGTAACATACGGATTTACTGCAGGACAATATATGTAATTATCTCTAAAGATGGAGATCAAAGCTTGTTTAAAATCAAGGACAATGCTCTTTTAAATCAAATGTCTCTCCCTTCAAGCAGAGTGCTCATTCTTCAAGAATCTTGCAATGTCATCTCCTCTTTCTTTCTTATCGTCCCATTGTTATCTGTAGAGAGTTTGGCTTTCCATTTTGGGTCAGACCGCAGTATCGTCAGTCACTCTCGAGCTGCCGCGGGCCGCCTGTCTGTTCAGATAGTGTATCAGTGATCTGCAGGTCTGAGAAGCCTGTGTGAAGCGGTGAGGGTTCCCCTGGGCATCGGAACCATTCAGGAACACTGGAACAGCCATGAAGGTGTATTAATAGACTGAGATGGAAAGCTAAGTGTCCTTGACTTGGGTTGAGTGATGGACGTTGCAGTGAGAGAGGACCTTGTTGATTCTTGAGAATAAATACGGTCAGATGTTAGGAGTTTGGGCTGTGATAACTGTGATTTCTGCTTTTGTGATTACAAAAATATAACTGCAACATATGAAAATGAATAGTGAAATCCGAAATAGAAGTTTAGATTGATTTAGATAAGCCTGACTTGTTTTCAGATGGATCCTGAGCCTCATTGGGTCTACCATAGCAGACAAAGCCACTCACAAACGTATGATGACAGATCACGGGTAAAAGCCATCGATTCTCCTGTGGCTGGAGTACACGCATTGGATTGGGTTTGTGTGTTTTACTGTGTGTGTGTTCTTGCACAGCTTTTGTGTGAGCAAATGTCAATATTATTGTGAAATTTAACTGCATCAGATGGTTCAGACCATGTTGTTTCAGAACGTTTGATGTAAACAAGAAACAGCATGTGTCACACCAGCTGTGCAAAAGCAAGATGCAGTTGAATGAATGAATGAAATTACTGAATACATCCGTGTTTTCAGATGGCCAATTTACTGGTTAGTGTGATTAGGTTGGTTTGTTTTAGTAGATCATGAATTTACCATCAGAGTAAATTATGTAGTCAAGTGATTATTGTTCAAGACCTAAAATCTAGAGCAGAACAACTTGAAGTAAATGTGGAAACATCTCAAATTCAACCAGAAATTACTACAGCTGAGTTGAGTACTTTTAGACTTCAATACCAACTTCACCATGTGTTTTGGGAAATTTGTCACTGTAGTGCATAAATCTCTCTTTCCATAATTTTCTATTCTCAGAGAATCAGTGTCAGAGATTCAGCCAAAACAAAGTATCGTCAAAAGCCTGTGAAGGTCTGTAAGGAGGTTAAAACAGGATTGCAGTTCACTCGCTTGACTCTACGGTAAGATACAACCATTCAGACGTGTTCCAACATTACATTTTATGCTTTCAATAGTACTTTTTTGGTCATTTAAAATTTGATTTTAAAGTTGATTTACTTTCTGTAGTCCTGGTATCATTTTATTTATTGTATGTGATGAGATACAGTAATTGCTTAGTCCAGAATAAGTTACCCTGTGTACCCTGTGTCATGAAGACTACAACAACAAAAATATTTGATCAAATATTTGTGCCATTGCCACATCAGACTTGTTTGTCTGCATGTAATGCACCAGTTGTCCCAAATGATGACAGAAAAGCATATCTATATGTTCCACCATTTATTAATTCACCAAATACAGTGAAAATGGTATTTTAATATGCAATGATTCATTCTTAGAATGTCATGACATTTTGTTGTTTTTTTTGCTCAATAAAACGATGTTCCATTATTGAAAAGGTTTCATGCACAACAAACCATAGTCAGTTTCCTTAGAATAATGGTACAAAACAAACGAAAATAAAAAAGAAACACAAACGTGTCAAATGACGCGTTATTTGAAGATATTAGTAAACAGTGCAATAGATTTCTAATATCGCCACTTTCTAATAAATTCATCAACAGAGCTCAAGTCACAGTTTACGATTTCCATATAACAGTAGATCAACACGGATGTGTGCAAAAAACCGAGAAACATTCATTCGTTAAGTCTTTTTTTCTTAAATAAAAACTCTTAAACCTCTCCTTCCTTTTCTCTTAAATATAAACATCATTGTTGATGAATTTTTGGATCGAGATACTAGCATATTTTAAATAACAAATACTTAGATATAAAAATACAAATGACTTTTTAAAAAAAAAAGAAGCGTGCCAGGGTAAGGTTGGTGGTGGCACCTCAGTTGGCACCAAAGTGTAAGTTCATGCAAAGAGATGGACACAACGAAGAAAGGTGAGATGGTGATAAAAAAACGTCATCAAAATATAAAACCAAAACACTTGGAAGAAACCAAGACATGTTTATGTTGGGTTAATTATATGAGGGCTTAATGCACAATGTTCCTTTGTGCTGTGGTGATGATGATGCGTATCCGTGGCGCAGGTGCGGTGATGCGCAAAAGCAGCTGCAGTGAAGGGCAAACAATAGACCACCAAACAACGCAAAGACTATACGCGTCAACACCTGTGGGCATGTGTATGATAACATACTCAGTTTTCGAAAAACAGCATGATGCAAACGAACCAAAGAAAATATTCACATTGCACCATCCGCGTACATACGTATAGAAGTACGGTTATCTTTATGCTTGGTAAATGTCTTTGTGTTTCTAACAAGTGTCTCTAAAAAGCAGCAGTCGGATTAAAGTCGACGTTCAATGCAGATCCGTGAACGCGCCTTCGCCGGCTGCTCGGTGTGTGTGTGTGTGTGTGTTAAACGGTAAGGTCTTTCAACTAAGATACTGTACAGCTATAGTAATTTAAGATGCGATTCAGTCATCGGTTAAACTTCGTTTTGCCTACAGCGCTTCTGGAAGATGATGGTTGTGGAATTACAATGACAAGTCCATCCATGTTTATTCACATGAGCCTTGAGAGCGCATCCTCATCATCTCCGACATCTTCCTCGAAGCTTTCATTTGGGTGTCGTTTTTTTGGAGAATTGCCAGCAAACCCCAAGTAAATGTCGTTATTTTCATCTCTCCATTCTTCAATTTGCTTTTCCCCTTTAAGTCTCCTCTTGGTTCGAGCGTCGTGCCATCATCTCTCCATCTCTTTGCAATCTTCTTCACATGCGCAACCGACAAGTGCTTCAAATCGGTGATAAAAATTGAAATGTCTGCAAGGCATTGCTCGGCTTTAAACGCCAGGTGACGATTTGTCGGTCATGCCTTTCAGCACCTCGTCTATTCGGTCGTCCTCGATGACCACTGTGAATAGAGAAGACAGCTGATGTCAAGACTTCTTACACTTCAACATGTTCAAAGTATCTGCTGTTTGTAACTTTGGAAAGCTTGCGGTTTAAAACTGCGCAATTGGTTTTGGAGAAGGTTACAGCGCAATCCAGACACCACAGACAAATAAAAATATAAAATGCACTTCCATATCAGTAACAGCGCATAGATCAAAGCCTTTTGTTTGCTTTAAGCTGTTTTTAAGACACGTTTTCCCCAAACATGTTTTCTGTAAAATGTGTGATTATTTGTGTGGTTGTTGATTTACTCATGCGCCAGTGGTAAATATAAAAACCGTAACCTTATCCAGATGACCAGTTATCTAACAGACAGTTATGTACCTATCGAACTTTGTATTTGCATCTAAATTTGGGTGACATTTTGGGTACTATTATGGCAAATTCTCACCTCTCTTCGCTCTTCCAATCTGTCCAAGTTTCGGGGGTCTTTTCGCCTGCGACGCACCGAAGAACGAGTTGGTGTCCTGCAGTCCGCAGCTGAAGGACATCTGGCTCACGTCGTTGTCACCTCCGTATCCGCTCATTTTCCCCTCGCTGTAGGGCAGAACCTCGGACATGACTGCTGTGAAGGACGAGGTCTCAGATCAAAAATCGCTAAAACAGAGGATATTTGTATGCAGCGACGGTGGATATGGCAACTATCCCCGGAAAAAGTGCACTTTTTTGGTGAATATCCTCACGCGTTAAGTGTCAAACTCCTCGTACCGCCAACTTCCAAGCGCGTTACAGGTATATGCTGGAGTGTTCGGTGCAGAGTGCGTCGTGCCGGGTGAGTGTGTGAGAGAGCGCGGATGAGTGTGCGACTACATCAGCGTTCGTGTGAAGTCTGCTGTAAGGTACGGGAGATCCCGCGATCATAAAGGAAACCCGGGCGGAACAGTGAAGTCATCTATCCGAGCGTGTGTGTTTATGTGTGTGTTTGGGGGGGTGGAGAGAGAGAGGAGAGAGAGAGAGAGAGAGAGATGGAGACTCCAAGAGGTGCAATGGTGTCCCCATCAGGCGAGAGTTAAAAATGCAGCTGAATTTACTGCGCACTGTGTTGGCTGCACAGTCTGTACAAGGTAACACAATAATGAGATAACGCTAATAGATCTCGTGGAGAATTAAGGGCAGAAAGAAATAACAGAAAACAAAAGCAAATTATAAAAATACATTATATTAGAATACATCATATTATTTTTTAAACAAAATGCATACAAAAACGTACAATTATTATTGTTATTATGTATTATGGTAATGCCTTAAAGACCATTTGGTTCTCCAAAGAGCCTCTCAGCCAAAAGTTCTTAAGAGCAATTTTCAAGAGTCTGTGGAACCTTTATTTAGTACAGAGGATGTTTTACTAAAGAAATTCTCTTCATGGAAGCACAAAAACCTATTAAGAACTTTTATTTGAAAGTGTTGACCTAAAAAATAGAAAAACAATTAATGCTGACAAGTCACATAACAAAAATACTCCCCAACCCAATATAGCCTAATAAGGCCAATATATGTTTCCCTAAATGTTGATGTTAAAAGTTTGTAAACATTTTATTCAAACTTTAATAATATGTTTTAATCTGTAAACATCACGTCGAGGTCTCTAAAGCAGTATTTACATAATGTTATTTATTATCTATACGAAATGCAATTTGAATTTAAATACTTGCTTCCTGTTCCTTATAAATGAAGGTTTATAATAATCAGGAATACATTTGTTGTTTTTTTATTTTTGTTTTACGTACACTGAATAGATTTATTCACCGTGGACCGGGGTAGTATCACAGTAACTCGATTTACGGCTGCTGTGCAGACGTCATCATCGCACGTCAGCTGGTCTGTCCTCGATCAGCAGATGCCGGAAGATGTTCGTCATCGTGTTCCACCTGTCGCCTTTTAGAGATTTTCTTTAAATGAACTACGTTTGAATGTATGACGTATCTCGTCTGTCTTAAGAAACGCTTCAGCACCTCGGACAGCGCCCACAGATGCACCCAAATTACCATTTTTGGATTATGTAGATTGGTCTTTTTCTGTGAATTAACCCAAACTCAAGTGTAAGATTGTTGTCATGGCAACAGTCCTCAGAGAACTGCAGGTTTCAAAGCTCATTTTAATATTTGCATTGTCTTTCTGAGCAAGATTTTTTTATTGTCTGTGTTGCTTCACTGTCTAAGTAAAAAATAAATGACGTTAAGCAAGTTAGTGACTTAAAACAACAGCGATTTCATCTTGTTAACCTGCCAAGTTCAGCATCCGTGTTTATCCCTGAGAACAATAGCTGGCAGCCTGTCAGATTTAGTTTTTAGTTAATTTAGTTTTAATAGTAGTAGGGTAGAAGATAGACTGTATGGGTTAGGAGCTTTTTCACGCTATCTAGTCTATTAGGTTATGGTTAGGGGTAAGGATTGACTTACAACTTAAATCTCTTTTTCTAGGACCAACAAAAGACCAAAATTATAACATGACTAAAAAAGAAAACTCAATATGGTGGGCTTTTAGAAATGAATATATCTTATATTCAAACATTAAGCTGCTGAACTTTAAATGCAAACCGGTAATGTTTAATTAGCTATATTTCACTCTTAGTGCAACAAATTAGGCCAAGCCAAAACAGAGCAAATGAATGTGCTAAATTGCTTTGTCTATACTAAAGCTCGTTAGAATAGACTCTGCAGACTGCAAATTCGTTCAAGGTCAGGGATCAGTCAGAAGTAAGTGACTAGCATTTCAATTCTTTCTTTTGTTCCTCAGTTCTTTAAGACAGATTAAAGCATTGCATTGTGTAATCACAGGCGTAGGCTGTGTGTGTATAGATGTCCTCTGGGAGAGGTGTGTGCGGTCATGGTGGCCTCTGCTGACTCATACAGTGTAATTGATGACTTGCTTTCTAACCAGCAGAAAAAAAACACTAAATCACAAAAATCTAAAAGTCTAAAAATTACCTGAGCGGAATAAAATAGGTTGTTGAAAAGTGGGTGACGAAATGTGCAAATGTAATGTAAAAAATGATAACAAATTATGCACTTCTGTTTAAGTTGATATATTTAGAAATCTTGTAAATGTGTTACTTCAACTATTGTCACTTTTATAAGGATAGGATTCATCAGGTCTTACAGACGTCTATGAGTTGTTAATAAAAAGGAAAAGGCGGTTGTTCAACCCATTGCAGAACAAGTGCAGGGAATGAACACTGAAGAGTATTTTAACAATGCAGAAGTGTTGTTGATTGTAATACATTTTCGTTACCATTATGGAGACTTTCTTTTGCCCTCTGGTGGTTTCGTGTGAAATGACAGGCACTGCTGAAATGCAGTGTCATCAGAGCTCAGCTTGACCTTGGGGAGACTTACTGAGAGAGGATCTTCTCATTTTTGCAATTAGTTTATTTTTCATGTCTTTTTCTTGCAATAAAAGGATGGCACAGAGAAAATTGGCAGGAATTAAATAAAATTATTCTGCAGTTTGCTATTGTCAAAGAGTTGCAAAAAGGTTTTAGAGCAGGGGTGGGCAACTGGCGGCCCGTGGGCCGCACACGGCCCGCATTATCCTTAAATATGGCCCGCAGGACCATATCCGTATGATTGCTGAAAAATGGAAAGACTGCTGTTAATTCTCCAACCAGGAGAGGGCGCTTGTTTGAATGAGCATAATTGCACAAGTTTTATATTTAAACTCGTTGCATTCATTGTATATTGAGTCCCCTCAATAAAAACGTGTCTCTAGATCTTAATGTTTGGCACAAAAAGACAATATTGTGATGTCTTTAAAATGCTCAGAACATTTACACAACTTTCCAACAGTATATGTAACTAAAAATATGTTTTGGAGTGAATGTGACTGAAAATGTTCACTAATATGAGTCACAAATAGTAAAAAAATGTTAGCATTTTGTCTACCATTATTTTGAGAAATTTGAGTGAATAAATGACACTTTCTTTGTAAGGCAACCTCACTTTTTTTATTGCTTAACTTTAACATATACTCTTGCCAGCTTGTGAAAACAGTGCTATTTACTGCTTTTTATAAAGAAATACAACTAATATTATGCAGAATTGGGTTCATCCTTTTGGCCCGGCCCTCCACAAGATTTTCTGTTTGTTATGTGGCCCCATGGAAAAAATAACTGCCCACCCCTGTTTTAGAGGGAAATGCTTTTTTCCTCCCTTTTCCATTATACATTAAAAAAAAATATCTAAGACACATTATGAATTTGCATATGTTTCTATACAAGCCATAATTACAAGCCAATTTGTTGACTATCCATATACAGTAAGTTCACATAAAAGTAGCTGAAACAAGCGTGATTGGCAAAAACCCAGCACATACACAGTAGTATTTTATTTGCTATGAGAGTAACCCAAAACTTTTATTGTTAAGTTAAACATTAATTAAAGAAATTAATTTTACAAAATTTTCAAACATACTACATCCATCAACTCATTCATATTCATAAATTAAGGCACAAAATTAAACATGTTAAAGATTACATTTATATCTGCATTTATACTTGAGCTGGTTCTTAAACAGCATCAGGTAGATTTTTTTTTATAAAACAGAAAACCAATTTTCAATATGCTGTATGTTGCAAAAAATCAGCTCAGACTAACCTTTTGATACTGTACATGCATGGCAAACACCAGAAAAATAAACAGAAGGTCAAAAACAGACCAGAAATCAGTATTCCATTAACATTCTCAGTTTATCAATATCAGGACAGTCACAGTTAAGTTTCCTGCATGAGATCAAGCACAAATTATGTTTCTGATGTTCTCATAATATAATGTGAGCTTTAAGCGTTTGAAAAAAAAACTTATTAAGTGTAGTATATACCTAGTAAGACCATTTGTACAATATTAAGAATTTAATTGTGCCACAAACCTCTAGACTTCAGAATTTATTGCATGTGATTCTGTCATAGGTATCCTGCTTACTGATTTGTAGTAGCTTGTAACAATGTTTTGAAGTTTAAGGCTGTGTCTAGAAACTGTTAAAATTCAGCCAGTCACATAAATACAACACAATTGTTATGTCATGTTTTTGTGTATTTCACTCTTATTGATAGAAAAGGAAACCAGGTTAAAGCATTAGACAGTCCCAGAAATTCTCTTATAGGTGTTCATTAGTCTCTCAGGCCTGATATAAAGGCACCACTCGTTTAATATTCTGTCTGCAAATGGGGCAGATGGGTTGCGGCAAGGCCTGATAGCATCGAAAACAGCAGCACACATGTCCACAATCCAGCAGCACACAGCTTCGTGGATTACTCAAGCATATGACACACATGTTCTCTGGAATGTCTTCGCTGTTTTCCTCCAGCCCTCTTTCTCCTGCACCCATTACATCAAACTCCCTCCTCATCTTTTCTTGCTCCCATCGCAGCTTTAAGTGTCTGTAGTACCTGCGGCCCGCCCACAGCAGCACAGCCAGGCCTGCTAAAGCGCAAACACACGACAGCACCCTCCATACCTCGGCCTGACCTTCCTGCTCCAGTCGCAGTGTCTCAAAGTCTTCCGTGCTCAAGAAATATTCAGAGCCATCCGTGGGTGGGCGGAGTTTGGGGAGGCAGTCCGTGTCCAGGATGAGCTCGCCCACTGCAGTCAGGGACGCTCCGACCTTCAGCATCTCCTCTGTTTCTAACTGACCTTTGGGTTTTTCTCCACTCAGGTATTGACCAATCAGGTCTGTGAAGCCGTAACTAGCCTGGTGGAACTTCTCATGGATGATTTCCATCTTGGGGCCAGTTGCTTCCAGGGGGCAGAGCACACGCACAAACGCTTTGTTCGCACCCAGCAGGTTAAAGGGCACAGCATTCACACGCTGGTGAAGAACACGCTCGCTGTCTGTCCTACAGGATGAGGTGAGGAACAGAATAGAGGGTGTGTTGTGAGACAAGAAATGTGATATTTGACTGAACTATTTACATTAAAAAGAAAATAACAGTCTTACCAGGTGCGTGCTAAACTGTTCCACACAAGTTTGTGTTCCCTGAGGACTAGTTTCTGGATGACACCGACACTACTTTCCTGAAACTGACTCCTTAATGGTTCCCCTATAGGCTGTACTGTACCTACAAAAAGAGAGACAAGATAAAGAAAACAGAAACTGAAAGTAATCATTAAGAATATTCTATATTGTATAATGAAGTATGAAGATTACCCTCGATAACAACATACTGCAGACATTTCCCTGGGGTGGCGTTTAACAGGTCTGCCAGCTTCTCATCCAATAGCAGCTGTGGAGCTTCCTAACATAAACAAACAAACAATTAGCTGGCATTTTAATAGTGCTGCACATTTACTTCTGTCACATTATTGACAAATATTATGAATATAGGCCTGCAGATCACCAAAGAAAGCAATGGCTCCAGCAGCACATCAGTGGATAAGGAGTGCAATGACAGACACAAACCCGTATATGGCACCCTGGTTTTAAGTGTCATGTGCAAAGGGCATAATGGTGTAAAGGAATAACAGTAGGTTGTAGGTCACCCCTGCATGGGACTTTTCCCATGACATTCTTACAGCCTAGTCTAACACCAACCTACTTTCTTATAATATTTCTAAAAGACACATTTTAAAAAGCATTTCACTACTGTACATGTCATACTCTATGACTGTGTACGTGACAAATAACAATTTTAATCTGAAACTTCTGAATACAAAACTTTGCTACTGTAAAGCAAGGTACATACTCACACTAAGTTTGTCCACAGTTTTGCGTTTCTTCTTGTAAATATAATAAAACAGACCAGACAGAGCCACACTCGAACCCAAACACACCGCCTCCAGTGTACGGATAGGAAAATCCTCCATCTTTCCCCTTTTTCTCTTGGCTACTACTGAGCACAGGGTGAAATCATAATGAAAAGATGTTAAAAAAAATATTATTTAATTATTAAACAGAATATATTTTTACAAAAACGGTCCAAAATTAGACTGATTTGTAAGTTATTAACTTGATCCTAATACCACTGACAACTATTATAGATCTACATAATCATACATATAGATTAAAGTTTAAATAGAATAGGTGATAATTTTATTTTTTAGAAATAATAAAACACGACCGCACAAATTCTGCTCTAATAGCAGCAACTACTAGTTCTGTCAATGACAATAACTAAAAGTTAAAATCAAAGTTTTACCATAATGAAACCGGTTAACCACAAAAGTTGTTGGACGCTGTCAAGATTCAATCAATATTAAATATTTGACTGATAAATGACTTAGATCTAATATTGTGTCCATTACAGCACGACTACACAATCTGAATAAAGACTACAGACGAATAAAGTGCTCAAATTTACCTTTAACTTTCACAGGATTCACATGAATTCATTCCCGGAAACCGCGAGCCTGTTTGTATCACGTGAAACACAAACATGACAGCCGTTTGGGTAGATGTGAATTTTGCCTGATAACAAAATATTTATTTGCTTCGAAACTATTTAAACGATCAAACAGATATTTTTTATATTATTAATTTGCTCCGTATATAAGATTTAATATAAGCAATATAATCAATGTAAGATTTATTATTTATAAACATAAAGCATAAATGCTTAGCTTTTTCTTAAATGAATGAAATGCAGAATAGGCAACACAGTATAAGCAAAAATAATAATAACACAGTATAAAAAATAACACAGTATAGCATTCACCTAAACAAAATGTACTGAAGTTGAGTTGTATTGGTAAAAAAATAGTTTTTTAGTGTGCAGGTATTGGATGGTTGCGGTAAGGAAGGACTCGTATTTTGAAACTCACTTGTTACGCATTTGCGTTCATTCGCTGACTTCACCAAAGCAACCAACATGGCAGGAGGCAAGAAGAAATCCTCTACTTCGCCGTCAAGATTAAATAAAACACTTTCCTCTCTATGGCAAGACAAACACATGGTGTTATTCAAAGCCGAGTACACTTTCCTGATAACGGCCGTGCTTTGGTTCTTGGAAATTGGGATAAACATATGGGTGATCCAAAGAGTTGCATGTAAGTTCAGAAGAGATCATAGACTTCCACATGATCCCTGGATGATTAAAATGTATAGTTTATTACTTATTTTTGAATTTGCAGCCAAAAGAAACGGGATAATTAAACATCAGTCCATATTGTTTAATGTTATTTGGTCGCAGAATAGAGAATTGAGCTGTGCTCTACGATTCACTTTTATATTCATTCATTGCACACCGACTGAGATTTATTTTTTCATTAACTGTACAGATAAAATCCGTTTTGTGTTTAGGTGATGAGTTTAATGTATCAGACGGTTGTCCAAATCTGGAAGGGAAACACATGTGCACACCTTGTCACTGTCAATCTTACCAAGTACACACAGGCAAATGTGACAGCATGACAATGACTAGCATTATTAAAAGAGATTGCTGTATCACACCAATTCTTTGTTTGCCTGTGTAATAATAAAAGTGTGTGTGTGTGTGTATAGATACTGAGATTGACTGGAAAGCATACATGGATGAAGTTGAAGGAGTTATTAACGGCACATATGACTACACACAGCTGAAAGGCGACACGGGGCCGCTGGTGTAAGTACAACGTGTATATGTGTGCGCATGCGCACATACTAGTTGAAAAACTGTGAAACTGTGAAATAACACACATGTAACTGTGAGTATTATGTTGATTATGGCTAATAAACTATATTATACCATATATTTTATTATCCACAATGTAGAAATTTAGTGTTAATTGACATTTATCAGTCTTGAAGTCTTGCAATCTCCCAGTCTATGTACTGTAAAGTGTATAAATATGTGCATATGTGTGTTTCAGGTATCCAGCTGGCTTTGTGTATGTATTTGCAGGGCTTTATTATATTACTGACCATGGTCAGAATATTCGTCTGGGTCAGTACCTGTTTGCTGTCTTCTACCTCGTCACTCTTCTGCTTGTGTTCCGCATTTACCATCGCACTAAAAAGGTGGGACACTTACAGTACATTATCTAAATTCATTTGAATTCTATTTGAAACTTCTATAATAAGCAATAGCTACTATCAAGACAATACAGGGATGTTTCGCTAATATTTATTTATGTTTATATTTGTATATTTATTTATATTATTAATGTTTAGTTATTAATGCAAATTTAATATTTAATAATTTAACATTTAATATTAATTAATGCAAATTTAGATTTGAGTGGTTGATAAAGTGGATCATGTAATCACCAGAAAGTGTCTTGTTATGAATAATGCTGATCTGTGTTATATATTTATCTCTTTTCTGTAGGTTCCACCGTATGTGTTTTTCTTTGTGTGCTGTGCTTCATATCGGATCCACTCTATCTTTGTATTGCGTCTCTTTAACGATCCAGTGGCCATGATGATGCTATTCGGTTCCATCAATCTGTTTTTGGATGGACACTGGACTCTAGGATGTGCTCTCTACAGGCAAGTCAAGAGAATTGTTCTGTACATGGAGTGATGGATGGGATTTGTTCTGTTCCATTATAGATGTAAATCAGACATCAAAATATGCCTGATTTCAAAGCATGTACAATAATGAATTGGAGTTTAGTGTTAATGTTGGAATATATATATATATATTATATTAGCAACCAGTTATAACCAGGTGTTAAATTATTCTGTAATGATCCACAACAAGGTTTTAGGAGCTTAAACTCTTAGCTTTGTTGGTCAATTCTATTTTCTTCCCTGTATGGTCCAGACCCCCTTTTAGCTCGATTTAAAATATGTTTATTAAAATCAAATTTAAGTTTACATATTTGCCTATAGTGTTTTTTATCTTTCTTCCACCTCGTAGGTACATGTACAGTAAAATACTGGTTATTTTAGCTTAGTATGTACATTTAAAATAAATTTTCCTCTGTGCTGTGGACAGTTTAGCAGTGTCTGTGAAGATGAATGTTCTTCTCTTCGCTCCGGGTCTCCTCTTCCTCCTCCTGTGTGAGTTTGGTCTGTTGAAAACTCTGCCCAAACTCATTCTGTGTGCTGTCATCCAGGTTAGACACACATTAACACATGCAGATATTCATTCAGCTGTCATGAGCTGCTTTGTTTTGTTTTTTTCTGTATCATCCAACCCTGTATTTTGACGTTTCTCTGACAGTTGTTGTTGGGACTGCCATTCCTCCTGGTGAACCCTGTAGGTTATGTTAGTCGGGCCTTTGACCTGGGCAGGCAGTTTCTGTTTAAGTGGACGGTAAACTGGCGCTTTCTCCCTGAAGATGTGTTTTTGAGTCGATACTTTCATCTCGTCCTGCTTGTGGCTCATATCACCACGCTTGTGCTTTTCGCTTTGAAGAAATGGAAAAGGTAAATAAAAAACGAGTTGGGAAAAATCTTAATACCAGTTTGGAAAGGTTTAGATTGTGACTGTGAAATCTGCTTATTACAGGCCTGGGAACAGTATTTGGTCTATTTTAAAGGATTCATCTGAGAGGAAACAGAAGCTCACTGCTGATCATATCCTTTAATGCATGTGTGAAATAACACAAAAATGTAGCAAATATTACTGTTATTTGTTTGAAATGTTTTTAGATTACTTATCTACAAACAATCATTTTCAAAGTTGAAAATAATATTCGCACAGCGAATCTGGCATACTTCTGATTAGCTAATCGTGACATTACATAGTATTATTCCCGATACAACCACTCAAAACTGGCTGGTCTGGGTACTATGAGTCAACTTGAAATAACCTAAAAATGATTTTTATACCCCTTTAGAGTGTGTTTTATTTACAAATTTCTAAAAAGCAATTCAGATCTAGCAGTTCACTTAAGCTGTAATGACACAATATAAATACCATCCTTAACCCAGATCGTACAGACGGTTCTGATTCTGTTCACCTCTAACTTCATCGGCATGTGCTTTAGCAGATCTTTACATTATCAGTTTTATGTCTGGTACTTCCATACGCTTCCCTACCTGCTGTGGAGTGGAGGAGTTAAAAAACTTGCTCACCTGCTCAGGTAAAAGAATATTTGTGAGCATCTCTCAGTTTGTTTTACTCTTCTTGTATTTTTCTCAGCTTCTGTTTGACTTTTCAGGGTGTTGATTCTGGGTTTGATTGAGCTCTCCTGGAACACGTTTCCCTCCACCACCTACAGCTCTCTCTCGCTGCACATCTGCCATCTCATCATCCTGCTCTGCTTGTGGTTCAACCCGACTCCTGCTCCTCCGGCTAACAGATCCGAAAACAAGGCTAAGCGCCAGTAAACTTTGGCTCTCGTTGTGAGGGATCATCCCTGGCCTCCGTCCCCACCTCTGGTATGAACCGCTGGGTACCCATCAACAAGGCCAGGGTCAATGCAGGCTTCATCTATGACCTAGGTCTGTACCATGAAATTCAGTGTGGTTTATTAACAGATGTAGGATGTGTACGGTTAATGTATGTGATGGAAAGAGAGTTTACAATGTTTCTCAGGATTTTTTGAAGCTTACTGCTCAGTCCAGAATGTCAGAGGGAGAAAATGAATGTGTGCGTCTTTAAGAAAAGGACATTTTGTTTATTACATCAGATCAAAACAGAGACCTTGAGGCGCTTGTGGTTGGCCCATGAACGCATTACATTCAGGACTGTTTGTTGGCCTATAATGTTACTGTGATATTAAGCTTTGTTGATTTTATTTTCATTTCAGAATATTCAGGAATGTGTTTCCATTTCCATTGGTGACTATAAGCTTTTGACTATAACAGGTTTGCCATAATTACATGTATAGGGCACAAAGGAATAGCATAGATCTGCTTTTCCAGTTTTTCAGTTTCAGACAAGTTTTTCCCATTAGCTCCCGAATTAGTTTACTGCCTCTGCTTTTTGTGTTGTGACTGTTGTGTTTTTTTTTCTTTTCTAGAGTGAATAATGAAATAGAAGGATGTTATGCATACATCATTTTTGGGGTGTGATTTTTTTTTCTGTGTTGAAGAGCGTATGACTGATCTTAATTTTATTTTAAAGTTATTTGGGTTTTAATTTTTTGCCTGATATGTAATATCTAATCACTGTAACAAAACAACTGGTCCATATAATTTGAGCTGAACTGAGGTTTCTTAATTCTAGTATTAAGCAACTTACTCTCCATCAGATGCTGTAGTAGATTTTTTGTTAAATATTTGACACAACACACTTGATATCACTGCATGTCTATAAAGTTTATTTAGGAGTTTGCATTTGTTAATATCTCTGAAAACAAGAAAGAACTATAATTTATACAGAAATAGTACAGGAAAGCAAAGCAAGCAGTCATGTGTGCACACGCAAATCAATCTAAAGATTGCTGTAATAAGTGGTCTAAAAGAAACTAAAACAAAAACAAGAATAAACTGGTCAAAATCATACAGCTCAAAATAGTCGAAATGTTTGTGATTGGTCTCACCTGCTGTATATAACTAATGTCGACTGCATACAAAGACTGCATTGGGGTTAGCTCAACTGACAATTTAACTTCATTACTTTTTAAAGTCATCACAGGTCAAAGTTGTCAAGTTGAAATGCATGTTTTCATCTGTTTGTTGTCAGAAAGGTGCAGAAGTTGGAATGAGCCATGTTTTTATATTTCAACAACATGTTTTCAAATCCAGATCTTGCAGTATGAACTCTTTATTTCAAGCTGGCAGTTAGATTTTTTTCACAATATAAAAGCTGAAATCCATCATTTTCTGGTTAAATATTTTGTTAGAATAAACAATTACTTAAGCACGAATGCATAGCAATAATAGAGGCATAGGATAACGATGAAAAAAAGAAATCCCAGAGAAATTTTCAATTTGCAAGTTTTTAATCAACAATAATTTGGTCCCATGACATTTAACAGGTATTCCTTTAAGAAGGTCCAATTGATAATTAAATATTTTTTTTACTTCCAAGTTAAAATAGTGTGCAAGATTTATCTTTTTTATTCTTAAACTTTAACAAAAACCACTTATAAGCAACTACATAAAAATCAGCATTCAAAATTGTTTCCTTACCCTGATTTGTGGAAATCTTATAATAATAATAATGTAATTTGAGTTATTGATTGATATGATTTAATGTCAGTTTACCATTCAAACTCAAGCCACTTTAATATATATAAAGCAATTTTATATTTTGAAAAATGATGGCAAAATTATGGCTTTCAGCTCTCAATCTAAAGTTAAAATGGGAATTTTGGTACCATTTCCTGTAATTAATCTCCTGAATTAAACTTAAGGCCAAGAACAAGTCTGCTACTACTGGCGAGTATTCAACATATCATGTTTGACTTCCTCACATGTTATTAGGGTTGTAGCAGAGCACGTTCAGTTTGATATTTTCATCCCAGTGGCGTAACAGCAGGAAAAGCTGCCTTGCTGCTGCCCTCAGCCCCGCCAGGTCGACACCCGCCGGCAGCGATTGACACTTCAGCCAGAAATCAGCTTTGGCCGCCACCAGTTCCCACTCCACAAAAAACCCAGCGCAGCGGTGCTCCAGCCAGGCCAAAGCCACGGCCGTGGCCCAGCTCGAGCTCTCTACATCCATCTGTGCCAGCTCCTCTCCCTGCAGTTCTGCAGGATCCACAGGAGGGCCTTCGCACGCGTCTGTCTCAGAACCCCGCCCACTGTCAGCCTGTGGGACTCCGCCCCCCACCAATTTCGGAGATCCCTCTTCTGAGCTGTGGGGGTTTGACCACATGCCGAGCGGTTCTTCGTGGTGGCGCCGCAGGTTGGTGTGAAGTCTTTGGTCCAAGGCCACGGCGGGTGGGGAGGTACAGCGGAAGGGGGGGCTCAGACTGCTGCGGTGGCTGAGGTATGGAGATGCTCTTTTTAGACGTTCCAGAGGAATCTGTATGCATTCGGAGTATGATTCGGACAGCAAGAACGCACCTGAGGCCAGCTGCAGACGCACCTGTGACAACACAGCAGGTCAGATGTTTAATTACTGCCAGTAGAGCAAGATTCTAAATTTTTTGCACTTAAGGCAAAAAGTATTTCTGACCCATCACCTTATGCTAAGGACTCTTACACTAACAAAGCCAAAGTGACATGGTTGGATGGGATCAGTGTAATAGTACCAACCAGAGGCAGGTAGTCAGGTGTGTCTGAATCTGCGTGTCTGTCAGTCTCTGCAGAGAGACAGTGAGGTTTAAGAGGAGCTTGTTTTCCTGAGCCATTGTTACTCTTGAGTCTGCCCAGATTAAACCTGCCGAACACAATAAAAAACACCAGCGGTCATCTACTACATTCTTCAGCTCAGCCAAGTAGGTCATGTTATAGAGGAACATCTAGACAGTCGTGTCCAAAGTGTCAATAGGAAAGTTTTCGGTTTGTATTCGTTCCAAATAAGCTAATAAAACATTTAAAAATAAATATTTTGTCTCTAATATTTTACTCATGTAGCAAGCCATGTACAGCATTAAGCACTTCACTTTTCACCCTGTCTGGATTTATTATGCAATTACAACCAGTACATTGCACATTATCCCTTATATAAATCATCTCATACAATTTTCAGCATTTTATTTTTTCCCCTGATATCCTAAAGTTAAGGCTACTACAAAAATACATTTTAGAAAAAGACATTTTAATAGCAACATAATTTTAATAAGTTTATGGGATGTTTTTCTCTGACTTTAGGAATTATAATTATGAAATTAATTGTAATAAGCTGTCTTGATAATAAAGTAATAATTGACTCTGACCTGGACCCAAAGAAACTTTCCACAGAACGCTGTGAGCGAGACGACACAGCTGACGGACTGATGCTTCCACCTGTACCTGAAAGACATACCGTCATTATGACTCCCACAATGCACCACTGCTTTACAGATACTACATTGAGGTAAAAAACTGGTAATGGAATTTCTGTCTCTCGTATACTCACTGCTGTCCCAGGATGTCATGCTGCATGGAGATACAGGGGTGTCGTCTCTGTCTGGGTCGAAAAATACAACAGGGTTACACTGACTTTTGCTTAGTTTATACAAGGTTATTTTGTTTTGTTGGGTCATGATTTGTGTCTCATTATGTCTTCAGTTAAGGTGGGCAATTCGTACAGGTGTGTGCACAGGCGTATGTCTCTATAGTTGTTTGTGGAAGAACATGTTTTCGATATGAAATGTATCAGACTTTATGTCAACGGTCAAAAGTCTGGGTAAGACTACAGAGTTGTGCTGTATGTTCCATATTAGTGTATTATTTGTGAAATTGTCCATAGAAATGCATGCATAAATGTGATTTTCACCTGTCGAGGCATGGGTTTCTTCTGTCTCTTCACTGCCTCTGCTGGACGCACGACGTCCGAATCCGACCGAGCACAACTTGTGTCTTCTGCTGCCCGACTGAGAACTGTGTCTTGTACCAAATCTCACACCTGACACACACACAGAGGTACTTTTTAGAGTTTATGCCTATTTTACATTCACTTACAGACTGATATAAATCCTCAAACCCCCCCGCTGAAAAACAATAGAACTTCTAATGGTTTCCATTACAAATATGATTATAAACCATCAGCTGTTTACAAATAAAACCATTACAAATTCCTTTATATACTATAGTGTGTTATGTACCTTATTACAATTTAATGGTGTTTTATTGGTTTCCATCACCAAGATAACATCCCACCAACAAAACCCAGTAAATTACCAGTAGAGAGCCACAGGGAAACCACATGGTTTCCATTAAAACCAATACAATTCTTATAAGCACTACATCCATTAAAATTTCTCTAATGCTTTTTCAGCAAGGTCATAACCTTCAACGTTACCAATGCAATGCTCTGTCAACTGAATTACAGAAAAAAATCATTTTGTACCTGCGTGTCGTGTGTCTCTTCCATCAGATTGGCCTCTCACATTGGTGTCTGTGGTGGTGAAGCTGGTGTACATACAGACGATACCACAGCTTTTACTGGTCTGGATGGCTTTCATACGGTATCTCTTGGATGGACCTGCACACACATCCGCACCAGCATACACAACATAACAAAAAAAAGGAAAATGATGTGAAGGAACTGCTGTATTGTATTGTATAAGGCCATGTTAATACTTGCCAATCACATGCTTACATTATCACACGTAGCTTCTTAAGTGTTATATCAAAACTATGTTTAAAGTGTTTAGATTAATCCAGGACTAGGCCTTAGTAATATTTAAGACATTTCAGTTTTACAGACATGCTTTACACTAGAACATTACTGGTGTGAATCTTGAGACAGAGCAATGGCACTGATATATTTTAAGATATGTGAATGAAAGTTGTTTTCAGTTAAGACGCCTCGAACATGCATTTTAGTCTAGGACTATGCTTTAGCCCTCTCCAGGAATCCGCCCCATAGTTTTTAACTGTTAATTCTCTCTGACCTCTCTCGTGTTCTATATCCGTCTCTTTCTCCGCCATGTTTTCGAAGTCTCTGATGACAGAGCGTGCAGTTAGCTGGTGAATAATCTCATCCCAGGGACTGGTACTGCTTGACAAGGTTGCTGTGTTCTCAGAAGCCCACAGAGAGGAGAGATCCACACAGACCTCCCAGGACAAGGACCGGCCACCCAAAGTGCCGTGGATGACCGAGCGGCACTGGACCCCTGCAGCCTCGCCTGATGGAGCAGCTGAAAACAGGCATTCTAAATCGGTGAAGTTATCCCAGTCCAGCGGGGAGCCGGGGAACAGGAGACCATCTGGATTAGGAATGGAAGAATAAAAATAAAATCGGTCAAAGTATAAATGTACAGGACTGCAGACTAATGTGTGTGTTTCCTTACTAGAGTCGGTCATACTGGGGCGAGATAGAGCTCCTCGAGGAGTGCTGTGAGTATCCGTGTCACTCTCCTCCACCGCCTGCTCGAACGAGACCCTCTCTAGTGCCCTCCTCAGCCGGTGCATGTCCAGGTCGCCCTGCGGTGATGAGAAACTTCGGCCAGCCAGAGCAGAGCGAGCCAGCGCCCTCTGTCTGCGATGAGACTCGTCGCGCTCTAACGCCGTTTTCACCTTCCCTGATGTGTTTTCTCCTGGACAGGTGCCGTTCTGTGTCCACGGAGATTCCCAGCGCGAGAGACCTCTGCCCTGCGGGGGCTCCATTTTCTCCAGGCCATGTGGCAGAGAACCCATGCCCAGCACAGAGCTCTCCACTTGGGCAGAAGAAGAGGAGAAAGTCCTTTCACTACTGAGAGAACAGCATGTCAACACATACTGGTCCTGAACATACGAGTCCTGTTGAATACGCCAGCGCACGTCACTGCTGCTGTACTCAGTGTCGCCACCTACAAAAATGAAAATTCTGTCATCATTTATTCATCCTCATGTTGTTCCAAACTTGAACAACTTTTTTCTTTTGCAGAACACAAAACAAACAACATTGGGTCCCATTGACTTTTATTGTATGGACAAAACCACATTTCTCAAAATATTTTCTTTTTTCCACAGAAGAAAGAAAGTCATACAGGTTTGGAATGACATGATTAAATATTATAACCCACAATGCAATTCAGTTGATTTGACATTCCCATCCATCTTTGAAGAATTTTACCTGGGCTGGCAGCATTGTCATTGGTGTGTGCGCAGGAGAACTCAGATGAGATTTCCCGTGAGATTTCTCTCAACGCCTCCTCAAAGTCTCCCTCCATCCCACACTCTTTAGCCGTCTCTCTTTCTCTCTCTTCTGAGGGAACCAAAGGCTGAAGGAGCTCAGAAGTGGAGGGAGAGAGTTCAAAAACTGATCCGACTGAATCATGTGGTCGTCCTCTGCACGCACCAGTCTTCACCTGCGTACAATAAAAAAATCGAAATGTTTACACAATAGAAGTAGAATTTGGTTTATACTTACAGTAAGTTTGTGTTTTTAGTTTTATTGCAGTTTTATAAATATTTTGAATTGGCTTTTATTGTATATTTTTACTTTTCATGTTCATTTTAATTTTGTTATTTGTCCTTTTTAATATTGCTATATAGGTTTAATTTCAATTTGAGTTTAGTTTTTACTTTTTACTCAGTCTTTCTGTTTATTGCTTAAGCAACATTTAAAAATTTTTTGTTTCTTTTTCAAACAATATTAAGGCTTATTTGATTTGATTTTGATTAATGAAAGAAATGTTTTAACAGTTTTAGTTTTAGACACATGCTTACCTCACTTTTCTGGGATTTTAATCCACCCACATCATAGAGAGTGCAATAGCCAATCAGACAGTTTCCAGGGTAAAGAGGAGGAATTTCATTGGGTGACAGAATGGCCTCCACATTCTCCGGCACGTACCAGTCGATCCGTACGTCAGTTAACACGGGTTCCAGAGCTTTCTTCAGACACTTAATCAGCTATAGAGAAAAATCTTAACATTAGTATTTTACACTGACACATACATATAAATACACAAAATGCACTTAAAGGTCATCATTTATTGACCCTCGTGTCATTCAAAACCTGTATATGACTCTTGCTTCTATGAAACACAAAAGAAGATATTTTGGTTGTGTGTCCATAAGTCAATGGAGGCCAGTGTTATTAGGTTACCAACAAAAATCTTCTATTGTGTTTTGCAGAAAAAATAGGAAGTCATATAGATAATTAATGATGGTAAATGTTCCTCAGATGTTTGATTATATTGTTTTTGTCTCTGCCTCCCCATAGAGGGCGCTGTGATCTCTCGCACCTTTGGCTGAAGTCTCTCTTCCTCACTTAGAAACTCAGTGCAGCCTCCCGTAACCTTGGCAACGCCCTGCAGTAGCCTCCGACAGGCCAGAGGACCAAGGCCCAGGCTAAAACACCTGCAACATATGATGTCTTGTTGAATTACACACAAAACCATTATTACAAATACTGTAAGTATATATATATATATTCCTTTGTCATGGATTTTATATGCATATGGTTTTAAATCTGAAAACGCATAACAGTAAGAATTTCCCATGACTATGTTTATTTCCCAACGTATGTTTGTTTGGGATAGATTGCCAATGTGCTTTGATGAATTGAAAGTGAGCGAGATACATTTAGTATTCCCCTGAGAATAATCTGGACCATTTCGCTAATTAAATGTCTGAAGGAAAATAGAAGACAGACCACACACACACACACACACACACACACACACACACACACATATACACAAACTACTTGGAATTCAGGTCTGGTCCGGCTGGGTCGAAGGCTTTTAAATGTCTTGACTGAGTATCAATAAAGAGTCTGTGTTTCAGTACAGTGAAAGCTATATGTTTATTAATGCGTGTATTTTTCTCAGGATTGTTCAGGGCTTATATCAGTCCATGTTTCGTGTACTGTATAAACCACATGGCAATGAAATAATTTACAATACATTACAATTTATTGTGAATGTACTATTATGTGCTACATTATTGTTGAGGTGCAACACTACAAAAAAAATGTCTTTTTAGCATTCTGAATTCAAAGCTTGTTTGGGAACTTGCTTGTCGATGATGGTTTTCCATCTGTTTTGCTAAAAAATATCATAAAAAGAGTTTTTTATCAAGTCCATTGTAATGCATTAGGAAAATCTAATCAAGTTTATTTATCATATGCATTTATTTGGTAGCAAAATATGAAGGGACTTTGAAAGTGCTGATAAAAAAGGTTTTGTTGGCGTATGAGGTGTTCAGTTTAAAGGTGTTTGTCGATGTGAAAGATGTTTAATTGGTTTTGAAAGTGTGATGGAAAAGGTGTCTGTCTAGTGTTAAACATGTTTACTGCTATGTAGGGTGATAAGATGATAACAAAGATGTCTGAGAGTCTTTCTGAAATGACAGAATTCCCTGCATTACAGTAAACATTGAAATGTGACATTAAAATCAACCTTTCGTTCTTTGCATTTTCTCTTTCATCAGGGTTTCAACTCATATACTTGTATTGCCTGAAAACATTTATTTGCTGTACCCGTCATAAAAGATGTTCGTGCAGCTCAATTGTTAAAGCATTGCGTTAGCAACACAAAGGTGATGGGTTTGATTCCCAGGAAATGCACATACATTTGAATTTGTTTGGATAAAAGTGTCTGTCAAATGCATAAATGTTAAAGATCTTAAGTGTTAGAACTTAATTTAGTATAACAGAAGTTAACTGGCATGACTGGTGGATTCATTCAAATTTGGTATAACATTACAGATGTTACCTGACGCTACACGCATTTCTCCTGACCAGCTCTAACACTCGTCCTACATTGCTCTGGGCTCCATCCATCAGGAGGAAGAGTTGTCGCGGGCAGGTGCGGTTCACGGGCTGCCGACAGATCCAGGAGAGCGCCCCCCACAGGTTAGCAGAACCCTGATCTGACCGCATCTTCTGGATGTAATCCAGTGCCTGTGTCACTGTGCCCTGAGAAACAAGAGTACAGTAAAGCCTTTTACCTTGAGCTTTAATGAGATGTTTAGCAAAATATTAGAGACTGACTGCCTCAGTCACTATTCACTGGAAAATAAATGTCATGAAAGTAAAGGGTGACTGGGGTTGTCAGTCCCCTGCTAAAAAAAACAATAACAATGCAAATTCAAGTGGTTTGTATTACACATACCATTATGATCCATCAACTGTTTCTTTTATAAAGTGCATTTTGAGTCTTCATTCCAGTAGGATTTAATGGTTGAAATATTGGTTCCCATCCACCAGATAATATCATTTGAAGTGAGACTGCTATATTTCCATTGTGTATTACTGTAAATGTTTCATTAGTTCATTATATATTTAATTTTCATTTTATTTAGACCAATTTGGAACAATAACATCCACTTCTACAAACAGAGTGACCATTCCAGTCAAACCCAGCATGAGAAAGAGGTGGACAGCTGGTGCATAATCGAGCAAACTAGGTTTGTTTTGTGTTCGCTGCTTGCTGTAAAATGCATAGCAGTGCCATATGGCTCTTCATGTTTTAAAACACTTTATCCTGCCAGACCCTGGTCTTACTTGAACCTGATATTGCAGCGTCATGGCAACGAGCAGTAGCGACCTGGACAGAGATTATCATCTGAACAGAAGCACATCAGGTCACTTACAGGTAAACATCAACCACCACACACAAACGTCCAGAACACCGTGTAGGCCGTTCAAAGTTGAGTTTTCCTTGAAATTAAGGCAAGCATTTGATAAACATTTGTTCAGAAACAGTTGACAACGAAACCGCGAAACACTCACATCTGTGCAGGGCTTGCTGGAGCTGAACAGACGTCGCACTGTTGAGCAGATACCAATGATGTTCAGCATGGAGCGGGTCGGCAGACTCTTAATGGCCACTAACATTGCCTCCTGTTCAAGAGATGAAAGCATTAAAGTCATATTCCTGTTCATTTTTAACTTTATGTGTATTTACTGTAAATCTAGCATACTACTGATTACCATAGACACTCATTTTGCCTCTTCCTTAAATGAAAATATCATTAACAAAATGTTAAATGTTTTCTTATTTGTAAGTTGATCTTATTTGATAAAAGTGTGAGCTAAATGAATAAATGTAAAATTAAATCATACAGTAACTCAATTGCAATGAAAATTTACCAAGCAAAGAACAAATAAGACATAAATATTTTTTACAAAGCAAAATTTGTAAAGCTGTAAAGTTTGCTAAATCATCCTTTTCTAGTGAACCCTTTTTTTTGGTGGTTGAAAAACGTAAAATATTTCATGGAAAATATATCTTTAATGCTGCAATCCATAACTTTTGTCTCTCTGTTTAAAAACATAAAATTGCTGGTTACTTCACGTATGTATATTTAGATTTGTGACATTAATACCTTAAAGCTCAAATTATGAATAATTATAATAAGCTTACGTTGTGAATTGGAGTAAGATAAGGCAGCAGCTTTGAACGCTGTTTTTTATGTATTCGCTTAATAATTGATTTGTATTAATTTTTAACAAAAACGTTACTGATTGCAGCATTAAATAACAGCTTCTGACTTTTGGCATCTATGCTTTATAACAAATGACAGCAGAAAAAGATTATAGATTATAGTAGATTATAGCTGATTATAGTAGTCTTTATATGAACAAACTCACTTCTGTCACTGAAACTGCTTTAAGATCCTTAAGAAAAAAAATTGTGTGACCGTTTTACAAACATGTTTTTGTCTGGCCCTAGATTTGGTGCTGATAGCATGAGATGAAAACCTTGATCTTGTTGATGTTGTGCTGTGTCATAGTGCTGCTGTTGTCTATGATAAAGATGAGCTCTCTGCTGGCCTGCTGAAGTTCTGTTGGTTCTGACAGCAGATCTGGGCAGAAATTAAGCATCAGGACAGGGTTCAAGAGAAGATCCTTGTGATAACGTTTACGAATGAACTCCAGCTGAGGGAAAATGCAAAAACACAATTGTCGTCTTAAGTTTGTGTGAGAAAGAATTGCAGTACATTTCTTCCAAATTCTGCTGTTGCATTTGATAAAAAAATGTCTATAACAACATGAAGGTGAGTAAACAATAAGAAAATTATAACTGTGTACACAATTCATTTAAAAATGCTGTTGCCAAATAAAATACCTGAATAAACCTCATTTTATCACATTTTGAAAAAAATTAGTAGAAAATAAGAAATGGAAGTGCGTAATGTTAATACCGCTACCCTCTTTTCAGGCTCCGCCTCCTTACGACAGCAGCGAATGAAATCACGGCGAGTGCGGATCTGCTGCTCATATTCACTAAAGATAAGCCGTCCTCTTTCCAGGATGACCATTGGGCTGTGAGGCTCTGTGGAAAACAGTGACGGAGATTACAGCATTTCAATCAATCAATAATCTTTGTAGCAGATGCTTTAATAAAAAGCGAATTATCAGGTAGATTAATAGTTGAGATGAAACTTTCACCACTAAGGTGCAGAGTTATCTCCAGATGTCTGTCACACGGATGCTCCTCCGCCAGCGTGATGTAGGTTGAAGACGCACACTGTGCGCTGGGGTCAGCGTCTGCACGCAGGGCATGGGTGGGGCTTTCCAGACCTGGAGATGGAGAGACAGCCTCTGTTGGTCCTGCTGGGGTTAAAGAGTCTGTGCACATAACAGTTCAGCATTGATTTGATTAGTGGCTGTGCTAGACTATTATGGTGGTGGAAATCTTTGACAGCTGAGCCTCAGGGGAGAGATACGATAAAACAAAGATTGATGCTGGTTGTCTGGGTGTGGTAGGGATGACTTGGGTATTAATTTAATGTCGGTCAATGTAATAGGAATCTAGATATGAAATGTAATAAATATTCTATGTTATTGCATGATATTTGTTTTTCTGGTGTCTTAATGCTCATTTTGGCCATATGAAGTCTCAGTCTAAAGCATTTTTCCACTTTTATAATTGTCACATCCATAACGGCCCATATTTAAATAAAATAACTCTTTTATGTTGACTCTTTTATACTCTCCATTTGTTGGATATTATTGCTTCTGATTTGTGAATTTAATTAACAGAAATCCTACAAAATATGCTCTTTTTTGTTACATATTTCAATTTTTGACACCCACATCCATGGTGCATATCCTAGTCATGTAAGTCATGGTACTGTCATGCAAGTATACTAACACCTCTTTAGTCCCTGGCTGCTTAATCTTCATTAGTCCAGTTATCCAAAACAGAGCAACCACTTTCCTCCGGGACAGAACAGAATGAATGCCCTGTGATTTAGGACTCTGTATCACCCTGCTTCCATCTCTCGTCTCTGTTCAAGTGGCCCTGAACCTGTGCCAAACCCTCTCCCTCGCTGCACACACCCTTGCAGACATGGTTTGGCTCTTTCTAGCAGGCGCACTGATGTCTATCATAATTACTCGTGTCTATGCCAAGTTGTACTTTAACTGGATTATTTCAGAGCACAGGGTGGACCTGCACAAATCTACAATCTCTCTTTAAAGCCAAACAGGAAAAAGTGCTATTCTTTTGATCTCTGTAACTGTCCCATATAGAGATGTGCTCACAGTCCTAGATCGTGTCCAAACCCAAAAGATTTTTAAGTATAATGATTGCTGCATCATAATGCTGTATCAATCGGAAAGTATTATGTAAATGTTACCGGCTAGAAGACAGGCTCCTCGAACCAGCAGCTGGAAGCTGAGCTGATAAGATGAGAGGTTTGTAGCAGAGCTGGTGAGGACAGCATGGGCACACTGCTGCCCCATTCCCAGCATCCTCTCCTGCTTTCCAGACGCACTGCCAAAACATGTAGTCGGGCTGAGAGAGAAAAGTGATATGGGATTCTTGGGAGGTCAAACCTATTTTCATAATTTGTAATTAGTGTGGTGTGATTTATTACATATATACAATCTTAAAAATAAAAGTGCTTCATAATGGGGAACCAAAAATGTGTCTTCTATGGCATCGCTGTGAAGAACATTGAAGTAGTTACAATAAGATTCTGTGTTTGTAATTGTGCTGTTTGATGTGGAAACGTTTAAGTCACACTTAAAATGGATGAATATCATCACGTTGAATAAAAACAGATGTGAAAGTGGTGGCATCTGTAATAAATAATGCCATTAATGCCATTTACTGTTAATCATTTAGCTCCAAAGTCATTTTTAGTGACTGTATGAAGCAGGTTATTTTAGAAGGATCATGCAGATATTTTATTATAACATTAACTAAGGATGAGTTAAACTAATTTTTGATACAAAGCACAATTTGTTTTATATTATTTTTTTAGCTTGAATAGTGTGCTTGTGCAAAATATTGGCTGGAACTAATTAAAAAATGTTCATACATTTTTAAGTTTGATTCATATAATGGCAACATTTAATTGTACCTGTTCCCCCCATTTTCACTTTTTCCAGGCTGGACCTGAGCTCTGACTATAGGCGTGAGGACTGTGGGGTAGACCAGGCGGATTGCACCGTTGTCAAGTGTAGGGAGTTCAAGAGTCGTGCTAATAACAACAGACACAATTTCTAGAGGTCCAATCTGGCCTGTGCTGACAATAAATGTGCTTCTCTCCAGGTCCTCATCCAAGCAACAGATGACCTGAAAGAGAAAATGTAAATTAGACAACCCATAGGTATGACACATATGACAAAGCAACCAAAACATTTCCTTTACATGTTTACAATGTTGTAACAATGTAAAACATTGCAACAACGTTGATGTTCTATATATATGGTATTTCACAAGATGAAGCAGATCTGCTGGAAATGAATGTTGGATATTAATGTAAAGACTAAACAGGCAGAGAGCCAAGACAGCTCTCTCAAATAATGAACGGCACCGACACAGTTCAAGGTGAACCGACACAAAGCACTAGAAAACAAATCTGAAGATTTATGAGATTTATTTCTGTAATGTGATATAATACTATAAATGCTGTATTATTCCTTTTTAGATCTCGGTTTGTCCTTAAGTCAAGTGTTTTCGATTAGGGGTCTGCATTAAATAATACAATTGCACATAAAAAAAACATTAACATGATCGCCAAGTGCACAGACTTTCCTAAAGGGACTTTGGTACTGTTCAATGACTGCCACAGTGATATAGTGGGGAGGTGTATAGTAGCTGTCTGTATTCTTTGACATGAAATATTTCTGCAACCATCAGAATATAATATAATGGATCACTGTGTTAATGTGAACACTATGCAAGTGTGTATGTGAAGACCCTCACCATTGGAGCACTGTATCTCTAGACTTGTTCCTCCACAGCATCCCCACTCCTTGCTGTGCGTCGCTCCAGGACAGCAGATCAAACAGCAGTCTTCTAGCTTACCACGACTCAGGAGCTCCACACTGACCAGCCTGCCGGACACCACCGCCTCGAAACCCACCACGACCTCCTTCTCCCCCAGAGGATACACAAACACACCTGAGCAGGTGAGACATACTGGGTTCAGGGTGTAACACTGGACATTGTGTACATGCTCAGTGTTTCTAAATTCATGCAGTATGAAATAGCAGAGTGTTTCTCATCTTAACTTGCTTAACTTTGCTGTGCCATTTTAAAATGTTACGTTTAGAGGTTTTGGATCATATTTTTAGTGAATTAAAGTTAATTAAAAGGATGTGTTACCTTCCACTGGTTCAAGATCAGTATTCACGTATGTTAGATGAGCAGTGATGCCCAGAGAGCAGCCATTGGCACAGGAAGTGATGCGGGATGTCTTTAACAACAGCGGTGCCCATGTGATGCGATTTTTCAATCCTGGCATTTTCCTTAAGAGAACAAAAGAAGGTGAAAGAAAATTAAAAGGTATTTCATAGAAGGTCAGAAACATTAAGACATCTTTATGCAGCTGTTAAGTCTGCTCTGTGTGTTTTCAAGAATTTGTGTAAAGGCACAATTCCTTTTTAATTAATTTTTTTTATCATCAAGTTAATACTTTAAATTGTATAATTCATATTTTACGTTTAATTCATTAATCTCACAACATTATTTATGTGCTTGTAACAACAGAAAAGTTGGTAGTAATAGCTGGGACAAAATGGGACAGGCTATAAACTCTCTCGGCCATTCTTAGGCAACATGTCATAGTCAGTAGCCATCCGATTATTTGCTTCAGCAACCATGAAAGATTTTAAGAGATGGCACGACCGCCGTTCACACTATTGAAAGTTCCCACCTTGTGGGCTGCCCGGCAACAGGCGGCACTCTTCCTGTCACAGTGAGAATGTACGTGTCAAACATTAACAGACTGCTCAACAGTACATCAGAAACTGCATACAAACACCAGCAGCAAGTGTATAATTCAAGTTGTTTTTACAGATGTTTCGTTCATAATACACATTGTAAAAGACGTATTGTTAAAATACGTTACTTTAGAATCATTCCCAGATGTGATTTTGGAAAGTTAGACACCTCGTTGATATAAATCCTGACAGATTTCCAATTCGGTTTATTTGCTATTACAATTCTCATCTTATGTAATGACCAATTAAATAAAAGAAAATAAATATTGACCATGCAGAATCCACGCTATGAAACACTAGTAAATACGTATGCTATGGTGTTTGTTCTGTGCACAAGGTCTCTCAGGTGATCTGTGGTGTGGGTGTACCTGCCACCTGGACACTTACTTAGATTTACTGTGCTTTAATTAAATGTCAAGCATTCACAAACATGATCACCACGCCAGTCAGTGTTTTAAAGTAAACTGGATTGATAAATTAGGACTGAAGATCATTTTGACTTGCTGTTGTAAAATGTCCTGCATCATTGTATTCTGATCAACATTGTTGTGAAAAGATTGAAATTGCATTACATTTGTACTGGACAAAGAAAAGTAGATACATTAAAAATTCAGTGCTTTATCTAATGCTTAATAAGCATATGGCACAAAAATGTAAAATGTAGAAGTAAGTGACAGGTGCAATGTGAGGCAACAGAGAGAGAGAATTAAAGTGGGTATTTTATCAAATTTGGTAGTGAATCTGTAGGATTTATTGTCCATCTTGACACACTTATAATACTTTGTTATTCTAATATAGTCTCACTATTTTTCAGCAAAGTAGAAGTTTCACATGACATGAGAGAATCAACTTAAGGTGCAGATCTAGAATATCTCAATTACAACAGAAACCATTACAAAAATGCCCATATTGTTTAAACTGTGATTTACAAAATAAAAAACTGATGAGAAAGGGATTTGTAGGCGTAAATCACCATCATTCACACTATTTTAAGGAAACCAAATGGAAATCATTACGGTGAAATAGTTTAAATAAAACGATGTTTTTGCTGTGCATCTATTATTTATACACACTTCATAATTTAAACGCATGAATTTCGTACCATTAGAGTCCGCGTGATTTTTATAATCTGTAAAACACGACAAGATTTACATCAAAGAAAAGTAGGCTGTGCATCTTAAGCCCAGTTTAAGGGTTTTCACTTACTTGATGTGTTCTGGGGGTTTTGCCCGTTTGCTGTGATCGGGACGGTGAGGTGTTACAGGTTCCTCTCCTATTTCCTCTCCGTCTCTCCATCATTCTCTGGGCGGAGGGAGGCGCGCAAGTCACTTCACTTCAGCGCGTATTAACTCACGATGCACGCGCTTACGCACAAGTAACACTCCAGTAGGATCTAACGTGTACACACAACAATTTTGCAGGTTTCAGCCTATTTTAATGTTAATTTTGTCGTTTAAAATGAATGTTTATAATATAGCTTTATTTTATTTAATATTCTCCTACTGTTTTAAACACAAAAACACGCTTTATAGTATGAGAAGACAATAACAAATGTGAACACGGATATGATTTTACTTATCAAAGTGTGTATACTGTATGTAGTAATATGTTTATTTTTTATCTTCATGCAAATGGAAAGACTATTAAATCATGTCATTTAGCGCCTCTAGTGGCATACCTCAAAATTACAATGAAAAAGAGACGCTTAATAAGATTTTTTTACAATTATAATCTTAATTTAGCAGTACTACAAGTTGCAATAATAATAAAAATTTGTCAAGTATTCAGAGTAGTAAACTTTAGAGGCTATTGTGGTTTTATGGAATGCAGAGATGTGTATCTGCTAAAGTGTGTGATGGGATTCATGATGAAGCTCGTCTCTGCTGAACTTTTGACTAACATGACATTTAAAATCTCTTTTTTCTGAACAGATCTTATCAGGAATATCTGAATGACTTTGGAGAGAGGGATGCAGGATTATTGGTTTCTGGTAAGCACTCTCACTGGCATCTTCAAACCGCTGGATCACGTAACAAGATTGTTGAGAATTGTGAATCATGAACTAAACATTTTCACTGAGCAATAGAATTTTACACAGATTTACACAGCATAAACTCTCATTGCCTAGTAACATTATATCTCACACCAAAAAAAATGCTTCACTGGTGGAGACATTTAATATTTACACTCATTCTGAGAAAGTTTCATATAATAATATCTATGATATAAATTTACATATAGGTATTATACATTGAACATTATACTAAATACTGCACATCTACAACCCAGATCCAAAACTACTTTTCTATTTTAGTAAAATCTATTATGTGGCTTCAGCGGATTGAAGGACTGTTTAGCAGGGCTTTTGGTTATTATACGTTTTCATTGTATGTAATAGATGATTTTTCCTGATTTTCCAAGGATAAAGAACTATGACTATGACTATATGAACTATGAATTAAACCACACAAAACATGTATGTGCTTCATGCCGGATAGGTTGTTGTACATACAGTAACTGCAGTAGTTCTGAGTTTCATCAAAACTTTTAATAATTAGTCCTGGCAACAATGTTGTGCAAACAGGTTTCAGAGAGAGAAATACATCTACTAGTTAACAGCTTTCATACAGACACAAACTGCATTTCATACAGTGTAAAACTGCAGTGAGACACGACTCAATGTCATATCAGTCTGTGACGTGATTTACATTTGTGTTTATCAAGCTGTTGAATCAAGAGCCAAAAATGAAGACGGTCAACATAAAGTTCAGTAATTTTTTGCTTTGCTATAATAAACAACATTATTTATTAACTTTTTACTGTACCTGCTATACTGTTTACTGTACTAGTCAGTAAACTATGTGTTTTTATTTGCTATAGCTGACATACAAGCAGTTGCCTTTCTAATAATTCTCATACAATATCAAACAAAACCAACAGCAAACCTAAAACTGAACTTACTTCAATAATACATTTACATACATGCTACGATTATTATGTAAGATGACAAGAAGACATGAACATTCAGGAATACAGTGTAAGTCATGCAGTGGCAGTGAGAATTATAAGACTTGATAAAGCAACATATCAGAAGCTTTCAGAAAAGGTAGAAGATCATTAACCACATCTGGGTATAATACAGTTCAGGGCTCGACATTGATGCTTGTCCGGTGTTGTGCCCAATTTTGACTACCAAATTATGACTCCTCTCATTGACACTGCTGCCAGATTAGCTAATCCTAACCCCACACCTAATCCTAACCCCACACCTAATCGTAACCCTAACCCCACACCTAATCCTAACCCTAACCCCACACCTAATCCTAACCCTAATTTTAGTTTGGAATGGAGGAGACATAATCTGGCAGGAGTCGTTTAAGCGATAGTGTTCCTCTCACATATTTGCGCAATAAGCATATACATGTTTCCTTTAACACACACATACATACACTAGTGCTATCAGGTAAAAAAGTTAACTTCGAGCACTGTTCTGATGCAAGATGAGCTTGAACTTTATTTTTTATCAAACATTAGGTGTTTTTAGAACGTCAGTTAGTGTATTCTGTATATCACTTTGGAAAACCTGTTGGTAGAATAGAGTAATATGAAGATTTTTTCTGTATTAATGCACTGTTCTTTCTATTCACCCAAATAGATTAATGTATATCTGACATTTAAAGTCATTTTAAAGGCTAATATACACTTAACTAATGTCTATTTGTTTATATTTTATTTATTGTTTGTATTTATCCGATTACAGTACTACAGTGCACAGCATAAATAAGTACTTTGACATTTCTTACTAAATATATAACCTTCACCTTTTTGTGCAAAGAAATTATTTTCTTTCTTAGGTTTTGTTGTTGCCACCTGTGTAATGATTGGTTAGACTCATCTGCTGGTAAATTCTGGTTAAAAGTATTAGATTTAGTTACATTTGTTGTAGGGTGTACTCAATTTTGCAACACTTCATTAGTGTTCATTTAACACACACTTCATTTAATTGAATGTATTATTTTTCTTATCCTAGAGAGGCCTCTTATGTTAATAAAAATAAATGTTTTTGTGAAACTGTTTTGTAAAAATACAGCAAATTGGTCACATATTCAGTGAGAAATGGATAAAAATCTTAATTTTCAAAGGGGGTGCTGTGCACTGTACACCTGTCAGTGTTAAACCGAAAACTTTATCAGCTTTTTAAAGACACTGTACATGTATTATCAGAATGACTCATTGGCAGCTTTCTTTTTTACTTAAGTTTATATTTTTTCTCCGGACAAGTGGATGAAGAATTCACATTCCAAAGTACAACCACATGTTTAATGTCAAGCCCTGTAGTTCATTTAGAGTTTAGTCCCTGTGATTTATTGTGCTCCCTATTAAATATAATTTGCACAATAAATGTAAACTGTGTTACTATTTAAATTACTACTGTCACTGATGACTCTCTATATTCCTTAAGTTTCTTTTTATACTCTACAATCATTATTAAATTCAGTGAGATTTTTATCCTAATATTTTTTCATTCACTGACAGGATTAGTTTTAATAAAGTGATCAGAAAATGAGAAACTAAATTTTGCACAGTTAGTGATGCATTATTCAGATTAAACTTTTAATATGAGATTATTATTTGTAAGCTCTGTATCATTTATATTGTCAGATCACACAGTTTTACTGATTCAAAAACATAAAATCCAGGATAGAGAGGTTGAGTGAATGTGGTTTGGACTCTGTGGATGAGGGTCATTGTGTCAGAGACGCTGTAGAAGGACAGAGTTCCTGCACTGTGATCCACATACACTCCTATTCTACAAGATCTGGACACTACAGGGAGTTTAGTGTTAATTTTATTGTGCAGGAATAAGCAACTGGAGTCAGAGCAGCACAAACACCAGGACTGATCATTACGTCCAAACAAACACTCATGACCCCGTCCCTTCCTGCTGATGCTCTTATATGACACAGATATATTCATCTGATCACTCCACTCAACCTCCCAGTAACAGCGTCCACACACACTCTCTCTACACAACACTTGATCCCAATAATCAAATCTGTCTGGATGATCAGGATACGGCTGGTCTGTATAAGTGTTAGTAATCACTCTGTTCCCTTCAGACAGACTGAGACATTTATTTGCTGTGTTTGGATCCGGAGTGAACTGACGATAATCTAAGAAATAAATCACATAATGTGTATGTCAATTAGGATATTTAAATTTTAAAAACTGAAATAAAACTTCACTTCAGGACACTGATTGTGTAAGAGGAAAGACTAATTGTTGAAGCCCTTTTGTTCTATAGTTGTACAATTAAAAACATTGTAATTTATTTGTGTCAAGTGTTGAGAATTTGTGTTTATAGAAACATTTCTATTGATGATTGATCTCATAGTTATGATTCACTGTAACATTCACTGTTATTTTTTCTGATTATTCTGCACATTCAGTGATTGATGGCTATTATTGTAGAGGGGGTTTAAAATGACTGAAATCCATAATATCACTGTTCATATTTTACTGCAGTCTAAATATGATATCTTCAGTATATGTGTTAGTTTGTTGAGACTTACATTTCAGGAACTGCTCCCTGGTCTTTGGTTCAGGAGTAACTATAAAAAATATTCATTTTATTTGAGAAGGTGATATTCTCTTACACACAATTTAATATTTAACAATTTAATATTGTTATTATATGATGTGCCTCTACATCTGAGAGAAATATGTGCTTTACCTCTGTCAAATATCTTCTCTATATGTTCTCTGCAGAAATGCTCCAGTTTCTCTCTGATTTTTTGTACATCATCAAAAGAGACGAGAGATCTGACAGTCATGCTGAATGAGTCTGTAGATTCAGGAGGAACAGACAGAGACTGGAAACTCTACAGAGATACAAAATAGAAAACACAACATCTGTTAAACATGATCTTCACTTTCTAAAGACCACTATCCTGTTTTTCAGATGTCTGTTACCTGGAGGAAATGGATGTGATCATCTGTGTGTAAAAGCTGCTCCAGCTCAGCGTCTCTCCTCTTCAGATCATCAATCTCCTGCTCCAGTCGCTTCAAGACTCCTTCAGCTCGACTCACTTCAGTCTTTTCCTGATCTCTGATCAGCCGTGTCACCTCAGAGCGTCTTCTCTCAATGGAGCGGATCAGTTCAGTAAAGATCCTCTCACTGTCCTCCACTGCTGTCTGTGCAGAGCGCTGTTAGGACACACAGAGAGACGAGCATTACAATCAGTCCATTCACTCGGCTCTTACTGGTACCTCACACAGTCTGTTACCCACAGTGGACTTCAGTGGGACTGGAAAGTGATCCAGCACTGGACTCCTCACTGACTGATTGGAGGAGAGTCCTAACTGAGTGTCAAACAGCTCTTCCAGCAGTCAGCAGTTGTTCTTCTCATCAAAACTCACCTTATGAGTCTCCACAGTCTCTATCAGCTCCTGAAGATCCTTCTGTCTCTCCTGGATTCTCTGCTGGTATGTTTTCTGTCTCTCCTTCAGTTCTTTCTGTTTGATGAGGAAATAATCAGGAATCAGATAAACTGTACAAAGAAATATGTTTTTTTTACCCGTTTTATATGTATTAAAAATGATAAGGAGCCATTTTCAGTTCTTACCTGTTTCTCAGTTCTCTCTGCTGCAGCTGATACAGTCTTATGATTATTGTGTTCATCCACCATACACAGATAACATATACAGCACTGATCAGTATGACAGTAAATCTCTAGTAGTTTATCATGTTGAGAGCAGATCATCTGCTGAAGTCGTCCAGTGGCATCAGTCATTTTGTGTCTCTTTCCAGAATGAAGTTCTTCATGACGTTCAAAATGAGTTTGACAGTAAGAGTTCAGACACACCAGACAGGACTTGACAGCTTTGTGTTTTCTCTCAGTACAGACGTCACACTCCACATCTCCAGGTCCAGCATAACAGTGATCAGGACGAGCAGCTTGTAGTTTAGTCTTCTTCAGTTTCTCCATCACTTCAGTCAGCATGATGTTTTTACCTAAAACAGGTCTTGGAGTGAAGGTCTGTCTGCACTGAGGACAGCTGTAGATTCTCTTCTGATCATCCTGATCCCAGCAGTCTGTAATACAGCTCATACAGTAACTGTGTCCACAGTTAATCGTCACTGGATCCTTCAGTAAATTCAGACAGATTGAACAGATGAACTGGTCCTGAACCAAAGAAACACTGGCTTCTGCCATTTTAATGTATGTACAAGACAGAAAAACTAAACGTACAACAGCCTGACAGTTCAGTTTCACTTTCCCTGAACTCAAGAATTTCCTGGTTCCTTTTATGAAAAATGAGCAAACAGGTGTGGCAGTGGTATATTAAACAAGTCCACTAGATGTCAGTC